>JAANYP010005007.1:0-345982 GCA_020465985.1 Centrapalus pauciflorus | reverse complement strand
TTCTTCTTGCAGCTTCCCATTTAAAAATGCACTCTTCACATCCATTTGAAATACCTTAATGCTCTTATGAGCAGCATAGGCTAGATACAAACGAATTGCTTCTAGCCTGGCCACAGGAGCAAATGTTTCATCATAATCAATTCCTTCCTCCTGTCTGTAGCCCTGAGCAACCAGTCTAGCCTTATTTCTAATGACATGACCTTGCTCATCCATCTTATTCCTGAAAACCCATTTGGTGCCAATTATGGTTTTACCTTTAGGAGCAGGGACCAGCTTCCATACCTTGTTTCTCTCAAACTGATTGAGCTCTTCTTGCATGGCAGTGATCCAATTGGCATCTTTTAGTGCTTCATCCACCTTCTTTGGCTCCATCAATGAAACAAAACTAGAGAACATACAAAAGTTCCCTAAGCTGTCCCACCGTGTTTGTATCCCTTTGTTGATATCACCAATTATTTGATCATTGGGGTGACACCTGATCCACTTAGGATCATTTTTCAATAATGATTCACTTGAGTTGTTAGCATCTTCAGCAGGTCCTGTTGAACAGCTCTCAAGATTTTCAGACACACTGTTGTCTTGAGCCTGTTCACTTGTTGAACATGTCTGACCACTGTTGAACATATCAGCAGTAGAACTAGGAAAATCAGCATTGATAGGTTCAGGACATGCAGTTGTAATTAAGTCAGTACACTTATTCACACAGGGTGTATTGACATAATCATCATCATGCCCATCATGATTAACAGGTTCCACACTGGGTGTAGTGGAAGCTTTTGAGTCCTCTTCACTGTTTGAATGTATCAGATCATCGAAGTTTAATTCTCCTGAAACTGATTCAGGAACAGCTTTGGTGGAAGCATTCTTGGACTCTTCAAAGGTGACATTTATAGATTCATCTATCACCTTTCTTTTGTTGTTGTATACTCTGTAGGCTTTGGAGATAGCAGAGTAGCCAACAAACACACCTTCATCAGCTTTTGGTTCAAACTTTGCCAGTTGGTCCCTTTGATTCATAATGAAACAGGGACACCCAAACACATGGAAGTAACTGACATTTGGCTTCCTCCCTTTGAGCAGCTCATAGGTAGTCTTGTGAACCTTTTCACCACTAAGGATCTGTTTTGGGTGAAGCAGGCAGTGTTAACAGCTTCAGCCCAGAATGATGAAGGTAAACCTGATGCACACAGCATGGTTCTAGCAGCTTCAATGAGAGTTCGGTTTCTCCTTTCAGCAACTCCATTTTGTTGTGGAGTTCTTACAGCTGAAAAGTTTTGAGTGATTCCTTTCTCTTCACAGAAGTCTTCAAGAGTACTGTTTCTGAATTCAGTACCATGATCACTTCTAAGCTGCTTCACTTGGGCAGAGTTTAGCATTTCCATCTTTTTCACAAATCCAATAATTTCTCTAGCAGCCTCTCCTTTGTTCTTCAAGAAGATAACCCATGTGTACCTGGAGAACTCATCAACTATTACTAGAGTGTATCTTCTTCCTCCTAGACTTGGGACATTAACAGGTCCAAACAAGTCCATATGGATTAAGAAGAGAGGAGTATCAATAGAAAAGTTATGTTTGGATTTAAAAGATGATTTTCTCTGCTTGCCTTTCTCACAAGCAGTGCAGAGTTTATCTTTAACAAAGGTCATAGAAGGCAAACCTGTCACCAACTCTTTCTTACATAGTTTATTGATGTTCTTGAAGTTCAGATGTGACAGTCTTTTGTGCCATAACCAGTTTAAGTCTGCATTTGTTCTTGTGAGAAAGCAGGTTTCAGTTGTGGGATCAGCAGATTGCATGTCCACAACATATACACCTTTCTTTCATTGAGCACATAGCACAACTTTGCCTTGGGGATCCAATATGTAACCCAGGTGCTCATCAAAATTAACCTTGTAGCCAGCATCACACAGTTGGCTTATGCTAACCAGGTTATGTTTTAGCCCAACCACATAGGCTACTCTTTTGAACACTGCAGCACCAGCTTTAAGGGTTCCATATCCCTCAGTAGATCCCTGTACATTGTCACCAAATGTGACTTTTGGCCCATTTTCATGCCTGAGATCACTCAGCAATTCTTTACAACCTGTCATGTGCCCTGAGCAGCCACTGTCCAAGTACCAAACCTGGGAAGGTTGTTTTTCCTGCAGAGTGATAAAGAGAAATATTAGTCATTTTTAGGGGAACTCATCACAGAGATGAGTTCTCCTACTTCATCAACATGTGTTGATGGACTTATAATATCCACACTAATATTCCCTATTTGAATGGTATCAGCTTGGATACCACTTTCATTGACTGAGATGTTTCCAACACTGCTTGTAACAGCTGTGAAAGAACTATCAGAGTCAACAGGCCTCATGTCCTCAGATTCAGGACAGTCCTTGGCCAGATGTCTCTTCTTCCCACATTTATAACATTTTCTCTTTTTAGGATTTTTGGAAGATGATCTTTCAGAAACACATTCTGAGTTATTTTGGTTGATTCTGTTAGCAGGTTTAGCAAACTTATTACTATTTGATGAATCAACAGCTTGAGTGGAGGGTTCAATAGCCACAGTTTTGTCTGTCTCTTCTTTCCTCTTTTTAGGAGGACATATGTCAAAAACAGGAAGCTTAATTGGCTTTTGAACTTCCACAGGTTTGGGAAACTTATTTCCAAGTTTCTCAGGCTGAGCAATGGCTTTGCCTTTGCCCCTACTGAGATGTGATTTATGCTGCCTATCAGCATAATCATAATTTCTGGTTTTGAAAAACTTATTCTCATTTAAAACCAGTTTACCACTATGATTAGAAAACTTATTAGAAATCACAGCAGGTTTTCTTTCAACATGAGACTTGTCCTTGTTGAAAACAGGCTGCTTAACTTTTGAAAACTTATTTTCAAAATGTTTAGCATCAAAAGGATTACCATGCCTTTTACCATCAGCTTTGGACCCAGAACCTGTTCTGTCAATAGGTTTAGTATTCACAGCTGCAGTTTGGACATGTTTTCCTTTCTTTTGCTTGTGTGAATCAGCAGAGCACTTAGCAAGCTGGTTTGATGGATAACATACTCCCACACCAGCTTTTGAGCTAGGTTCACACAAGCTGTCAGTATTTTGAGGCCTGACAAACCTGTTTGTTGAGATTAGTTTACCATTCACTTTTTGAACAAAAGTGTTTGGAAGCTCACCAAGAGTGGATAAATCTTCTTTCAGATTATTAATCTCAACAATGGAAGTTGCTGTGTCAAGATCCCCTCCAAGATAGGCTTGAATTTGTGCAGGGATCTGTTGACTTATACAATGGCTGACTTTTTGTGCAGATTGGCACCAAGAGTCAACTATCTTTTGAAGCTTAGCATGCTTTATATCTGTTTCTCTCTTTTCTTTCAGTAAAATAGAGTTGATGTGTTTTAATTCATCAAGCTCAGTTTCCAACTTATGGAAACTGTCCAGTTTACTGGAGTTTGTTTTAAGATCAGTTTTAAGCTTAGAGATTTCAGATATTAAAGCATCATGCTTCTCAACAGCAGCTTCCAAATCAACTAGCATATATTCAAACATTTTAATCTTTTCTTCAGAACTGTAAGCCATAAAATTTTGTACCTTATACATCATTGTAGGATTCCAGTTCTCCAAGCTGCTGAAAGCTTCAGCTTCAGCCAGATCCTGTTTGAAACTACTTGTTGATGGGACATCAGTGTTGGCCATCAGACATTGAGTGTCTTCTTCATCTGATGATGAATCAGATTCCTCCCAGTCACAAGTCTCTGCCATGAGTCCCTTTTGGCGGTTGGAACCCACTGAGTTTTCAAATTTCCTCAGCTTAGCCTTGGCCATAAGGTACTTAACCCTATAACCATCATCCTTGTTTGTCTTGTATGGTTTAGATGACTGACCAACAGCTTTTGACACACAGTCAGTAGCTATATGTCCAGTTTTGCCACATTTAAAGCACTCAGCCTTGGTTTTATGAAATGCCTTCTTTTTGCCAGCACCTGAACTTCCTTGCAGCATGTTTCTTCCAAACCTTTTCTTGTTGAACCTTTTGACAAGCATAGCTATCATTTGCTCATCATCCTGTTCAGCAAGATCTGCATTATCTTCCTCATCTGACATCTCCTCCTTATCATCATCCTGTTGGTCAGGTTGAGTGAACACATCACTCACCTGATTCACAGGCTGTCTCACATTAGCCACAAAGGCTGCACCTCTTTTAGACATCTCCAAGGCATTTCTTTTCGGTTGCCTTGATTGTTCATCATTTAGTAAAGATCCAAACAAGTTGACAAGATCCATACTTCTGATGGTACCTGAGTTTCTTAAGATTGTTGAAAAGTAGTTCCATTCTTCAGGTAGGATGTCCAAAAATTTGTTCACCAGGGTAAGGCTGTCCTTGATGATCCCAACAGCTTTGAGATCATTCACAAGAGCAGTAAACCTGGTGTAGGTTTCTGTGAGAGTCTGCTTTGGTTTTGCAAAGAAGAGTTCATACTGTCTAACAAGATTGTTAATCCTGTTATCCAGTGTGATTGTGGGTCCATCATAGACGGTACACAAAGTATCCCACATCTCCTTTGTTGTTTTCATTTTCTCAACCTGCTTGAACACATCATCAAGGAGAGAAATAACCAGGTTATTCCTGGCCTTTGCATCCAGAGCTACCAATCTCTTGTCTTCATCAGACCATTGAGCTTTGGCTTTCTCAAAGGTCCTGACTTCAGGAGCAGCTCCTTCAACCGCTGGAGTTATGGTAGTAACAGAGGTTGGCACATAAGGGCCCTCCATCACTATCTCTGGTAGTTGTACATCCAGATTCCCTAGATAGAGCATCATACTGCACTTCCAGCCAGAGAAGTTTTGATGATTGAATTTTGGAGGTTTGCCCATAGAGCCATTGTCATAGTATGAGGAGCCTGCAGCACTGTTGTCCATGGAAACTTGGGAGAATGAGAGATCTAGAATGACACACACTCTAAACTTCTCTGATACCAGTTGTAGGTCCCGAGAGGTTCCCAAAGTATATACCTTTAAGCTGTAGAGGGGGGGTGAATACAGCTATTTAAAAACTACACACTATTTTCTCAATGTTTGTATGTATTATCAACAAATTGTTAATTACAAACAAGCTTGAATGCGGAAAGGTTCAAGCTGAGATGACAGATACAACAGTATGTTCACTAGTCTAAGACAGACTCAAACTAGTTTACAATGAATACACTCACTAAGAAGCACTCACTGTGTTTACAAGACTTAGAGGGACAGCTTATGTAGAACAGCTTAGACACAAAGAAACTGTATTACACAGGCAGGCTTGCATTCATGAAAAACACACTTGCACGTTCACTCTTGGCTTCAGCACTTAGCTTTTTGGCTTGATCTTTCTGTCCTTAGAAGCTTCCTTTTATACTCACTCAGAGGATCTAAGAGAAGTTTCTTCATTGGACGAAATGAAAAAGGAGAAGTCTTGTTGAAAAGACAACATAACCTTTTCTGCACTTTCTGAAAAGCAGACTTGTCTTCTTGTGTGCAGAACTTTTGTCTTTTCACTTTGTCTACTGTTGCATTGCCTTTAACTAAATAAGGAATGTCAACTTTGCGTCTTTCTTCCTTGTAAAGGCCTATTTTGATATAAGAAAAAGGTCTGTCACCCTTTTTCAAATAACCTTTTGTCTTCATGTAACAGACAGCTTGGGCAGGCTGAGCAGTTCTGATTTCCACTTTGTCTTCGACTTTGTAAACTGATCTTGTAGTCAAAAACATTACATGAGGACATGGAAACACATTCCATAAAGTGTTTAGCCTGTTCACAAAGAACAGATTCTGTTCACGAAGAACAGAACACTTGTAAACTGCCCAAGCTGCTCATCAGTGTAGAGCAGCGTAGACAGTTTATGTCCAGCCTGTTCAGCAGACTGAACAGCTTGAGCAAAACTGTCTTTGTTTCAACACATGCAACTCATAGAACAACTTCAGGCTGATATTGCAAATCATTTTCAGGTTTCAATAAGGCATATAACAGGCCTTAAATTCAACCTTCAAAAACATCAACAGGTTTGATTAACAATCTCCCCCTCAGATGCAGAACAGGTTTGACTGAGGCCTTTTTGTGCCTAACACTTACCCTGATTCAAATGATGATAATTCATTGGTTCTAGAAAATAAGTTAATGAAAATGGCCTCTATGTTAAATTGACTTGAGAAATCATCAAAAGCAGAGAAAAAGAATGCACATTCTCTGGAAGCTAAATTATAAATCTGAGCCTGAATTAGTATTTCAGTATTAAAATCTGAGCCTGAATTAGTATTAGCTTCAAATAGTTTCTGTTATGGAAGAAATGTAAACAAGCTTAATACTGATAATGATAAACATAATAACAAAATGGTTGACATAACTAAGAAACTTAAACTAGCAGAGTTAGATAGTCTAAATAGTTCGGTGTGATATAAATCTATCTTTGAAGAACGAGCTGAACTTTATAAAAGGATAAAAACTTTAGAAGATGAATTTTTGAACAGAGGGAAAACAGATCACACAATTCACCTAAATCAACCAAGAGAAACTAGATTTTATAATTCTAAAGCTGGAAATGGTTGTGAAAATCCTCAGTACCTCACTAAAGCTATTTCAAGTTCTCCAACGTTATGTGATTCGAGGTACATGAATTTAGGATTAAAAATGGTTTTCATGAAAGCCTTTGAGGAAGTTGAGTCTAGGGAAGATCTGAAAATAATGAGAGATGACAAAATGAAAAATAATTTGGATTATAATGTTTTGAATGGAAGTTATAAAAATCCAACAAAACCTGAAGATTCAATTCAGATTTCATCTGATGAAGATCTGGCAGGAAATAAAGTTTTGATCAAACTCATATAATCCAAATTCGATTCTTGAATAGATTAATTCTGATCTTGAATTGGAAGTTTAAACTTTTCATGAAGAGAAAATTTAACTCCAAGCTGTATTTCAAGAGTTAAAAATATAACTTGAAGAACAGTCTAGGACATCAGCTCAATCAGTTCAGAAATTCTAAGAATCAATGACTTCAGCTCTTGCTGACAACATAAATTTTGTGGAAGACTTTGACATGTTCATGAATACTCTTGTATGTTCTCTTGATAAACTATTTGTAAAAAAGGATGAGTTCATCGAACCCATTAAATCAGAGGACTCAGTTTAAACTAAGGATAAAATGGAAGTTTTAAAAGAAAAATATGCTAAATCTAAAGTTAGGAGTACTTCAATTTCAAAGTGAAGGACAATACTATTTCTCAAAACAAAATGAAATAAAGTGGTTGTCAGTCCTTCTATATATGAAATAGGTGAATCCTGAAAGAATAAGGATGCCAAACCTAATCGTTCGATGTCAAATGATGGTAAGACTATTTCGCAGAATTTTGGTTGTATCATTTATGTCAGATAATTCTATGAAAAGTTGTATCAAGCAAGAGTGGAGAAAGAAGAACACTGGTAAGGAGACGAAAAGTGAGAAGAAAGAAAAGTTTTTAAAAAGGAAAGTGTGAAAGGGTGTTTTTGTGGTCCCAAACTAATTATATGCACTCACACAAGAATCTGTAGGAGATTCAGCTGAATCATGCAAGAAAACAATGAGACTGTTTGAACTAAATGAAAGTCAACAACATGTGCAGCCGCCTCTTTTTGCTTAGAATATTCAGATTATAAAAGTGTGAAAATGTTACAAAACCCTAGGTCAAACTTGCTTCTTACCTAGGAATACTTTGAGGGGTTTACACAACATACCCCTCAACTTTCTATCTAAAAAGAAAGATTACATGGAAATAAAAAAACAATTACATGGAAATAAATTAAATATAAAGTATTACAAATTAAACCCACAGGATTGAAATTACAAATCTAACAATCTCCCCCTTTTCAATCACTATGGAAGATGGAAAGCTCTTTCATCAGACTCTTTCAGACCAAGGATGACATCGATTCTTCTAGTTACCTAGCGCATGTGCAATCTTTCATTTATGAGCTCTATTGCGTCTAGGATATCTAGAATCTCCTGAGGCTTCTTCTTGAGTTCTACTAACTTCAGGATGTCATCCTCTTGGAGTCTCCTATTCAGTTCGACTCTTATTAATCGAAGAGTGCAGTCAGAGTAGAAAAAACGTTCCTTGAACCAAAAGAACCACTTTTGTCCTCATTTGTTCAAATAGATCACTCGTTGCTCTGGTCTATTGAATACTTGGTACATTGGTTGAAGATCGATCCCGTAGAAGGTCTTATCAAGAGATTTGAGGCCAACTTTGACAAAATAGCTTTCTAAAGCTAGCTAGAAGTCTTTTAAGTACATAATTGTCGAATGTCGTCTCATGCTTCGGGTGAGGGCCGCCAGAGCCATGACATAACTCAATCACCCCTTGACTTTATTTTTCAACATGTTACGCATCGTTTCAGTGTCATCAGGGGTCACGAAGTCAAAGTTGCTCTCGTAGACAAGTTGAGACGTGTCGTCTTCTCTTTTAATTTCCAATGAAGGCGTGAAGAGGCGGACCCTTTTATACATGGAGATGTAGACAACATTCACAATCTTTGACTTTGACCAATAATGTGACATTGGTCTAGTTTCCCGCAGCATCATTTGGTTATATTCAGCCTGCTCTACTCTCGATACGTCGCTTAAGTCCATGAGCAGCCGTCTACTGTATTTTTCTAGATTCTTCATGAATATGTCTTTAAATTATTCTTCCAGATAGGGCTCATGAAAGTCTTCAAATTTAATCTTCATAAGGTTTTATTTGAGCCCCTGAACCGGAGGTGCTTCTACCTCTGCTGCGGGAATCTCCAGGAGTTTATAGACTCGACCCCGGTGGTTGAGTCTTAACTTTTCTTGCTCCTCAGGAGGCAGGGAGTGTACCTTACCCTTGGAGAACCAGTCTACCCAGTAGACGTCCCCTTTGTCAAATATCACAGATGTCTCTCCGGTAGTCTCTTGAAAACAATCTAACGTGCGGGGACCTGAGGGTTCGGGTGTTTCAGCTGGTTTTTTCTGTGTGATGGTGGAGGTTGATATGTTCAGAGTGAGTTTCAGGTTAGGAGGAGGGCAAGGGGCCTTTTCTATAGAGGCTATATCTTGTTGAGGCTCATCTAAGTGCGACTTTAGGAAGTCAAATGAAGAAGAGGATTTTTGTGGTGACTCAGGTTCTTGTTTAAGTTCTCGAATAGGTTCAGCTTGGTCCATCTCTGATTCTAAATCGGTAATCAGGACGACTTCGATTTTCTCTAAAGATGTCTCATACAAATCCATAGCCCTTTTCAAGTCTTCCTCCACTTGACCTCCCGGAGCTGCTGCGTAAGACCCAAGATTTCTCAAAGCTCTTAAGTCTAGACCCCAGTAGCAATGCAATATCAATCAGGAAACTAAGATAATAATTAACAGTGCGGAATTAAAGTTAATTATGTAAGGTCTACCACTACGAGATCTATCTAGACGCGGAACCGTCAACGAGTGCGGAATCCTCGTTAACGGGTAGACGGAAACAACTCTCACCAAGAAACACGGAGACTATCAGAAGCTGAACGAACGACACACAAACGATCCTACGAACTGATTCTCTCCGAAACGGCACTAACGCTGATGATAAACTCGAAATCGCCTTTTGCTTAATCACTCTCGAATTCTGCAAAAAGTCTAATAATTAATCGAGTCTATCCCTAATTATAGAGGCTAATTCGAGTCTGTTATGGGCCAAACTCGAATCTGGCCCAAGGCCCATTCGAGTTTGTCCTCATTGACATTCTCGAATCTGCCTACATTCGAATCTAGGATCTCATTCGAATCTATCACAGATTCAAATGTACAACCTTATAGAATTCGAATCTAACTAATATGCATATGACACTTATGTTATTAACTTATGCTTGAATTAATCTTTGATCTTTATGTTTGAACTTCTTGTAATATGATACACCAAGTTCAAACACACAATCAACAACAATCAAACATATATAAACACATATATCAAAGCACTCGTTAATTCTCAATACTCTGAATATTACTTAAACCAAAATGTTAGATCGCTTAGACTGTTATCGTCACACAGGGTGTACCAACAGACTCCCCCTTGACGATAGCTTCTAACTATTTACATCAAGTTTAAGTACTAGATCTATATATACTACTACCTGCATATATACCAGCATCTATACAAACGCTGACAACTTTCTGGAACTTTCTGGCTTCAGATCTCCATCCTTCATGAAAGAAGATATGTTGACCATGAAGCTTTTTCAGATCTTCCTTTGACAGATTCATCAGATGTAGAGGATCATACACTCTCAAAAGAACTTTGTCGTCTTGATCCTCCATGATGGCTTCGGCACTTTCATTATCCAGGTACCACCACTTCATGTTGGACAAAATATCTTGAGGCATCTTCTTCATGGGCACCTTTCTTAAGCATTTGACAAGCTTATACACCATTTTCGCCCATGGTCGTCCTGTATGCGGATCTATCCTTGAAGAATCCTCAACTCTCTTTCCAGAGCTTGGTTTGAGTCTCTCAAACCTACCGGATCTCCCTTCTCGTCTGACTATCTTCGCGATCACTTCAGCATAGGGATCATTTCCGATGTTGACTAACTCTTTCCATGCCAGCTCCTTCACCTCTACCTTCGGCAATGTATTGAACACTTTAAGCTTGCGCCTTAGGTATTGGAGACCATCTCTCCTTTTTAGAATAAAGAGCTGCAGTTCTCTATCGAAGAACCAGCTAATAATGCCTCCGGAGAAGTTTTCTGCACCTGGAATTCTCATCGTCTTCTTTATCTTCGGCTCAGTCTTCTTCTCTTCCTTTCTGAACCAAAGGTTTAGCAATTCAGCTCTGCTCGGCTCTCTTTCAGCCTCTTCCATTTCTGAATCATCTACCAAGGCCACTCTGATGTCATCAATATCTATCACATGCTGTTCAGTATGCTCATATAATTCTGTGACAGGTTGGGATTGGATGATTACTTCGTTTACATTATCGTCCTCATCTAATACAACCTACTCATCAGATCTCCAATCGGCTACATCTTCTGGCACAAACTCACCTTCTTCCAAGTCCTCCACATCATCTTCAAAATCAAAATCTAACTCTAATGGCTCTTCATCAATATCCAGCAATGCATCAATTATTTCACGCACTTGACTTTCCGAGACCTTTGATGAACTTGCCTCACCCATTCCAGCTCCTGCTTGACTAGGCTCCCCCTGAGATTGAGCAGCCTGAGCAGCAGAAAAATCTACTGGCTCATTCTGTCTTTGAGAGCTGGGATCATTGCCTTGATCTTCTTCATCATCATCCCTCGGCCTCTGTACTTCTTGATCACGGCACGACGTCTCCCCCTGAGCCTGTAAATTTTTCATTAACTGCTCAATTAGGGAGCGCATCGACCTTACCTCAGCTGCCTGGTCTGCTACAAATGATTTTAACTCTGTGTTCTCTTCCTAAACTTTCTCCACAATCTTTTTGAGATCGGCATTCTCGTTATGAAGATTTGCGTTATGACTCTGAATTTCATTGATTGTCGTTGTTAGTCCAAAGATTTGGATTTCCTGGAAGTCAACTCGATCCTTTAGGCGCAGAAACCTTTGATTTTCAGCATATGTGAATGAGGTTGATGGAATGGATTGAATTGGCGTTGGAATGATCGGCGATGGGATATACGGTTCATCTTGAGGTGGTGGTGGTGGAATGGTGGTTTGAGGTTCTTGAGATTGAGGAGTTTGAGTTTGAGGGTTTTCAGATTGTTCTGCTGAAGCGGAAGATGATCCTTGCATAAATCTGTGACGCTTGGCCTGTTGCCTTGTCACTAACGGTGCAACTTCTTATTCTTCAAAATCGGATTCATCAGACTCTCTTGTTACTCTCCTCCTTGAAGCTTCTTCATTGACTACCAACCTTGATCCATAAGTTCCAATTTGAACATGAGGTTCTGTAGACACTGACTCTGGAGCTTCAACTTCTATTTCCTCCATCTCTTCTGATTCAGTGGCAGATGATGACGAGTCATTACCAGTTTGTTCTGGTTCATATTCATCCACATCCCTTAGCACATCTTCTTCTCCCTCTGGAGGCTCAAGTAATTCTCCCACCAACGCTGCAGATATTTCTTCATTGGCGTTAGGTCCTGCTTCCCAAATTTCATATAGAGTCTGGCACAGCTGATCAGCTTCCCTTGGGACATTCGACGGCCCTGCTTCTTGTACCTCTGGCTGCTGACTCGTAGAAGGCCTTGATGCCTGTGTTTGACTCGCAGTGGCTCTTTGTCTTCGCCTTTGAGGCTGTGCTCGCAGTTGTTGTCTTTGTTGTTGCGGTGGCCGCCTGGCTTGAACTTCCACTTCCCCTTCCCAGTTGGCAGTATCAGGTGCTTCAAAATTCCTATCCAAGACAGCTCCAAACATCGGTCGCTCAACTGGAACCGCCAACTTTCCTCTGTGCGATGAACAATCAGCAAAAATTCTCTTATCCATTACCGCGACACTTTGGATTTCATTGTGCGGCGGCAAATTCGGCAAGAAATGTCTTATGAGCATCATTATGAATCGAGGATACAGCAGAAATTGTTGCTGCTCTGGAGCGGTGATTTGATGTACGAATTCGGAGAAAAACATTTCCGAAAAGCTGAAAGGCCGATTATATACTAAGGCGATCATCCCAGACTGGATCTTCGAGACTATATAGTCAAAACCGGCTTTCTTAGCTGCAAAAGAAACCATGAAAACATGAGCCAAAAATCTCCATTGGCCAATAAGCCCGCTCTTCATATAGGAAGTCTTTGTAACATCTAGGCTGTAACCCATTCTCTGAAAGGCCGCTTGCCTAATACTTAGAGGAAAATCGATAGGCCCAGATTCTTCTTCCTGAGAGCCTAGCTGCAACACTTGACGCAGCATATCAGCAGAGAACACCAACGGTTGCCCTGCGATCCTTGTTCTTAGCACTGTCGGGGTGACAGAGCAGTCCACCTGAAGATGATCATAAAATTGGCGAACATAGGGAATTACAATCTGAATATTATGAGACAAAGCAAAAGCTATCCTAGATTCTACTAGGAAATCCAACATTTGACGATATCCCTGCGCCTCAGGGATATGATGGTCGGGGTGAAGGACCATATTGTGCTTCGGCACAAAAACTCGAACAGCCATATCTGCACAATAAATAAACTATTAGAATTAATAAAAATCAATAAACTTGCCTAAATTCAAATTTGTTTAATTTTGAACTTGATTAAGTACATAATCCAACACAAAAGAATTTCTACAAGTTTAATAAAATTTAAATTAAATAATTCAAATAAAGTGACAGACTCCAATAAACAGATTCGAATAAACCCCCTTTTCGAGTTTGATGACACATTCGAATCTAGTGTCCTTCTCGAGTTTACTGACAGACTCGAGAAATGTCTGGAACAGATTCGAAAGCGTCGGCCCTACTCAACAACAAATCCCATGATTTTAACCTCGTTGGACTTAGAAAATTACATTCATTAGTCCTACTAGTTACTAATCACAGATATGTGTATTTAATTTGACTATTTATTGGTCCAAACTTTGAAATTTTGGAAAACACGGCTTAGACCCTTAAATCTTCAAAAAACGATGATTTTGACTTAAATGATGTATAAAACTACATAAATCTTGTACAACCCAGTTGTTTGTACCTAGAAGTATCAGTAGAATCGAAACACCAAGCAAGAAACTCTACAAATTGTCGTTTTTTGTGAAAGTCGGTAGACTCGAGCAATAGATTTGAAATCGCCTAAATAGATTCGAGGATATAGATTCGAAAACAGTAAGGAGTTAATGACTCTACTGTTAACCTATATATACCACCAACCTTCGAATCTAAGGCCAGACTCGAATCTACTGACAGATTCGAAACAACCCAATTTCGAGTCTGTTCTAAACTCGAGTAACACCAAACACTTAGAAAAATTTCAAAAATTTTGAAATAACTTCAACTTTTTCAACCTTTTCTACGGTATTGTGTAACGAGATAAACTATGCCAAATCTTTTACCCTAAGCACAAGATTTTTCACGCAGTGTTTATTTTATCCAACTATGAATGCACCCTCAGTAATTTTTTGACCTTTTACCTAAGTAAAAAAATAAAATAAAATAAAATAGACTAAGGTAAGATAAAAAAAAAATTTGACCAAAAATTTAACTTAGACTTAAGCTGTACTTATTAAAATTTACAACCTAAGCCAAACAGTAAATAAAATATTTTTGATGAGTATAGTCAAAGAAAGGTTCAATCAGATAGCGGTGTCTGATACTCACTCTCGGTAGTTAAACCTTCACACTTAAGAATTTTTGATTCCTTTGATTGTTTGGCGTGACATACTCATTTAGCCGATTGTTAGTATTTACCCGTTTAAACATTATACATTTCGGAATATCCCTTGGCATTTTTATTTTTTTCATGAAATTATCTTACGTGACTCAGACATAGACATACTTTTATGATCAAGGCATACGGACAAAGATTCTAACTTGTTAGTATTTGCAAACTTTCTTTAAAAGACAAACATCGGACACAGGTCTGTATTTTCATACAACAAAGTGTCTTAGTTTGACTTAAGGTTTATTCTTAAAGCTAGCAAGACAGCGGTGACAGGTCTGTACTGACGTACAACAAAGCGACATATCTTGCCAACCCGAATCTAAACAGAGGCAACAGGTCTTTACTTACGTACAACAGAGTTACATGTTTTCGACTCTCAATTTTGTATGATTTGTCTATTCTTTCCATTTTAAGATGTATTTGATGTTGCCATACATCCCCAGAAAGTTTGCATACCTCATTTAGACTCAAAGTTTGTATGTTTTGTACATAAAAATTAAGACCGATTGGTCGTACATTTAAGTTAGTGACATGTTTGAGGAATATTTTATTTGCCTTGAGACTCCCTATAGGTATTATGCCTACCAACACATCGAACTAAAATAAAGTATAACACTTAGAATTTTAGTTGCATTATGTGTGAAAGCCTAAACACTTAGAGTTTGTAACGACTGTGCTAATTTTCGTCACTTTGAACCTATGCATCTAAGACTTAACTCCCTTTTCTGATATTCTCTTTTTTTGTATTTTTATGATTTTCTCTCTTTTTTTCTTTTGTTTTTCATAAGAAATAGAAATAAAATAAGATAACCTACTAACTTACTAAAAATAGAAACTTACTAAAAATAGAAACTATCCTAAATTAGCAGACTTAAAAAGAAAGAAATACTACAGCTATAAAAGGAAATAAACTACTACTAAGGCCAAATTACTCTGGGTTGCGCATTCCATTTAGTTGAATTAAATATTCAAACCGTGACTTATCAAATGCTTTGGTAAATAAATCAGCATTATTATCTTCTGTTGCCACTTTTACCAATTTGATTAAGTTCTTTTCAACACAATCACGAATAAAATGATGCCTAATGTCTATGTGCTTTGTTTTACTATGTTTAACTGGATTGTTAGTTATAGCAATTGTAGATTGATTGTCTATCCTAATGGGAGTTTGAGTGTAAGCCAAACCGTAATCCCGCAATTGTTGTTGTATCCACAGAACCTGTGAGCAGCAACTACCAGCAGCAACATACTCGGCCTCGCACGTTGACACGGCTACCGATGTTTGTTTCTTGCATTGCCAGGATACCAATCTCCCTCCTAGGAACTGACAACCTCCAGTTGTTGATTTGCGCGTCAAGCTGCATCCTCCGTAGTCAGAATCCGTGAACGCCTCCAACTCTAGATCTCCCTCCGCGTGATACCAAAGTCCCAGCTTCGGTTTCGACTTGAGGTATCGTAGAATCCGCTTCACAGCTTTCATGTGCATCTCCTTCGGATTAGCTTGAAACCTAGCACAAATACACACAGCAAACATGATGTCAGGTCTTGAAGCAGTTAAATACATAAGTGATCCAATCATGGCCCGATATAAAGTCGGATCCACATCGGTATCACTTTCAGTACCCGGTCCGAGATTGTGATTCACTTGAATCGGCGTGCTGAAATGGGCAGTCAATTTTGTTCCTTCCATCCCGAAACGCTCCAATATGTCATAGACATACTTCGTCTGATGGATAAACATCCCTTCCTTCTTCTGGTCAACTTGTAACCCCAAAAAGAATGTTAACTCTCCCATCGCACTCATCTCGAATTTCGACTTCATCACCTTCTCGAAATCTTTGCACATCTGTTCGTCTGATGATCCAAAAATGATATCATCGACGTACACTTGTACCAAGATAAAATGTTCTCCCTTCCTCTTAACAAACAGAGTACTATCTATCCTACCCCTTTCAAACCCGTTCTCTAATAAATGGTTGGATAGAGTCTCGTACCACGCCCTTGGTGCCTGATGCAATCCATATAGAGTCTTATCTAAGCGATATACTCTATCAGGATATTTTGGATCTGTAAATCCGGGCGGTTGTTCTACATATATCAACTCCTTCACTTTCCCATGTAGGAAAGCACTCTTAACATCTAATTGATATACCTTAAAGCCCTTGAAGGAGGCAAACGCTAGAAACAACCTAATAGCTTCCAGCCTTGCTACTGGTGCAAACACTTCATTGTAATCGATTCCCCCCTCTTGGTTGAAACCCTTTACAACTAGCCTAGCCTTGTTGCGAGTGACTATACCCCGATCGTCTCTTTTGCACTTAAAAACCCATTTGGTTCCTATGGCAACTTCCCCTCGAGGTAATGGAACTAACCCCCACACTTCTAGTTTCCTAAACTGCGAGAGTTCTTCCTGCATCGCTTCAACCCAGGAGTTATCCTTAAGTGCCATTTGCACATTCTTAGGCTCTACCAGTGATATGGAACACGAATAGAGACAGGTATGATATGCCTCGGAGTCATTTATCATCGACAACAACACAGTGTTGTTATTTACACTACTCCTAGTCTTCACACCCTCGTTAGGATTTCCTATTATGCTTTCTATAGGATGGTTCTTGTTAATCCTAGAGGTCTCTATCTCGTCAACTCTTAGATCATCTCCTAAGTTAGATCCTATTTCACTTAATGGAGGAACAGCCTCAGTTTCTACATTTTCCTCCTCGTGGACATTTTCCTCAGAGTTGGAACTTGTTACTTGAGTCTGATTCTCAGTGGTAGGTGCTTCTGGATCAGCAACTTCTGGAGATCCATCTACAATCGCAGTAGGCTCAGATGTGGATTCAAACGTAGTCCTCGGAAAGGTATGGCCATCGTCATTCAGATGCAACGTCGCCATGTCCTTTTCGATTGTACCTGCATTATCATCCAAAGGAATGTTAAATGACTCAAATAATTTATCATAGTCAAATATCCATTCTGGACCAGTTTGGGGTTCATGTGTATAACTGGTGACTTCAATGTTATACACAATCTCTACTGTACCATTTGTTTTATTAAAAACCCGTTTGTTTGGTGAGTTTGGCACATAACCTAGGAAGTATCCTTCGTCAGCCTTTTCACCAAACTTCGGTTGATGTCTTGTACGTAAAAGAGTGCATGGTAACCCAAACGGTTAGAAGCCATTTAAATTAGGTGGTCGTTTATTCAAAATTTCATAACATTTCTGTTCAAAGATTTGACAGTTAGGACTCTGTTTGAAATGTGACATGCGGTATTCACTGCCTCCCCCCAAAACATGGTAGGAAGCTTTGAATCCGACAACATAGTCTTAGCTGCCTCAATCAGTGTCCTGTTTTTACGTTCGGCCACCCCATTTTGTTGAGGTTCATGCCCTTTAAACCTTGTTCCATTATCACTACGTATCCTTTTAACCCTTGTTCCGTAGGAATTCTCCACTTGGTCTAAGAACCCGATGAGCTTGGAAGCCGTCTCGTCCTTTGTACCTAAAAAGAAAACCCATGAAAATCGTGAGTAATCGTCAGTGTTAACTAAACAGTACCAACTACCTCCTATACTCCTTTTGTTGATTGGACCGAAAAGATCCATGTGCAACAAATCGAATGTTGAGGTTATGGAGTTCTGCGTCTTGGACTTGTGTGTCTTCTTATGTTGTTTGCCCTTCTTGCACGGTAGACACTTGTCCTCGAACTGAAAGCTCTTCATAGGGACACCCTGCACCAACCCATTTTTCTTTATGTAGTTCATCTTTCTTAGGTGCAGGTGAGCCATGCGTCTGTGCCACAATACTGATTCCGTCTCCGAAGCTTTGGATAACAGACAGATTGGCCCCATCGAAGTCTCCGGCTTGTTCATATCAAGCATGTACAAGTCATTCTTCCTTGGTGCCCGCATCAATACCCATTCTTCAGGAATCTTGAATCCCGGTTTTAGCACTAACGCCTCAGTGTCCGTGAACAACACTGAATTCTTCTTGTCACAGATTTGAGATACACTAATGAGATTGTGAACCAGTTTATCAACATGATAAACTTGGTCCAACTTGATCGTCCCATTAGTGACCACTCCGGTACCCGTGATGTTTCCTCCTTTGTTACCCGCGAATGATACAAATCCCCGATTCCCACCCTTGAAGTCTATAAGTAGACTTCTTTCCCCTGTCATGTGCCTGGAGCATCCACTGTCGACGAACCACTTGTTGTTTGGACCTGTGGTAATCTCCTGCACATGAAAGAAAATAGGTTAGTTATCACGGGGAACCCAAGCTATAACTGACTTGGTTATACCATTCTCGTCCACATACTTAAACTCATTCAAATACCCATCTCGCCTTCAGGTGACTTGGTTCGTTGAACAGGAGTTTGTTGTGGTGCCGAGTGATTTAAATTCACTCTTTGCATTTGAGTAGGCATTTGTTGTGGAGCTCTAGAATAATTCCTATTATATTGCATTTCAGACTGTGATCCCTGAGCTCTTACCGGTGCGTAATGTCTAACAGGAGTATGAGACCTAACTGGAGTGTGTGCCCTGCTAGGTGTTATGCTCCTATAGACTTGTTGAGGTGCTGACCTAGATTGATTAATGACACGATTCGGTGAATTTGTCCCAACCACTTCTTTTGGTCCAACCTTTACCGGTGTTTGTTTCACAACTGGTTTTGGTGCGGCCTGCACAGTTTTCTCGGTACTCTGAGAACTACTAGCGCTCGCGACACTGGTTGAGGGCTTAACAGGTGTTGGGTTCACTGTCTTAGGTGTAACTTCGGCTTTCCTAAGTGGACAGTGAGAAGCAACATGCCCCTTTTCATGACATCTGAAGCAAGACATCTTATCTATGGACTTCTTGTGTGTGCCCTTAGACTTAGGTGTCTCACTAGTGTCTTGGCCCTTTTGTACATCTATTTCGACTGGCTCATCGTCCTGATCAGACCAATCAATTTTATGTTTTCCTGCAGGTGTTTCACTGGAGGAAGACACAAATTTGACTTTCTTGACCTTGACAGTTGTGTCAGCCACCTTAGGTGTATTTTCTACTATAGGCTCAGATATAGGTGTAGGTATGTCCTCTAAGTCTACTGATTTATCAGTTTTCTCCTGAGGCTGAGGCACGTAGTTTGCATTAAAAGGTGGAGGAATTTCATGAAATCCTAGACCTACAGGCTTTTTAGACTGGCGTTGAGTGTCTAAAACTTTCCCTAGGTTCAGGCTTGAATTCCTAAACTTTTCTAACTTACTATTGGCCTCTGCTACCTTTACCTTTCTTTCAGCTAGCTTTATGTCTTTGTCCTTGAGATTTTTGGTCAAGGCCTCTACATGCTCATACATAAGCTCTAACCTAACACACTGCTCACTCAGTTTGTCTTTTAGAACTATTACATCTTGAGCATCAGCCTTAAGTTTTTCTTTAAGATCAAGCTTAATATCGTTTAGGCTAGCGTTTTCAATTTTTAAAGACTCATTTTGAGCAATTATGGTTTTTTGTGATTCTAAGACTAGATTTAACCTATCATTAGAAGTAACACGCAATGCACATAACTCATGAAAAAGAGAGTAAGTCAGACTAACCTTTGTGTGGTCGGATTCCACATTGGCCATTTTCGCGGCAAACTCCAGAACAGTCTGATCATTCGTCTTCTCCACCCACATCGGACTGCTGTCCCTTGTGGTCTGCTCTTCCCCTTCACACCCAGTCTCCGTGACTTCAGCCATAAAAGCCCGAGCATTTGATTCTGGATGTGAGCTCCAGTCATAAGTACCATCTAGCTGAATGTCTGAAGTGACATTTGATAGTAGACCAGCTAGATTGGCTTAACCTGCAGATGAACTTGGAAGGTATCGTTGTTGAGACTGATTCTGAAACTGTCCCTAATGCTGACTCTGCCCTTGGTACGTTTCTACCTTCGGCCTCTGACATTCTCTGGCGAAGTGTCCCAGACCTTGACAGTTGTAGCACTTGACCTTGGACTTATCAAATCCAATTCCCTTATTGTTCATCGTCAGATTCCTCCCAGTTCTTTTGATGAATCTCTTAACCCGATGGGTTACCATGGCCAGTTGCCGTTTAAGATCCATTTCCTCAAGATCATCAGGGTCGACCTGATCATAGTCTTCATCCCAGAGAGCAGGATCGTTAATCTTCCCCTGAACACAATTCCCATACGCGGCCACAAATGAAGCAAGCAGATTCAAATGTTCTTCCGCTGATTTTGCGCTCATGGGCATCTTAGAATAGCTCTGAGATGTCGTCGCCTGTGCTGCTTGAGGTTGTTGTTCTTCTGATCTTCCCAACCCTAAGAACGCTCTGTTCAGCTTGTCATCAGACTCTGCTGGTGACGACGTTTCTCCGGTGAAAAACGCTGTAGCAGTCTTCAGATCGGCGGTCGCTGAAGGTTTTGTTGACTTTCCAAAATATATCGCTGAATTCTGGACTTGTTCGTAATCAGTTTCGGCCTTCAGTAGCTCGAAGTGATATGCCCGCAACGTTCCCACGATATCCTCCAGAGATTGAGTATAATACTTATCCTCATTAAGCTTTATCATTGCCACATACATAGCACATTTGGCTGGTAAGGCATCAAGTAGCTTGTTGTTCTTGTCGGTGTCAGTATACTCAATCCTGTGACTTTCAAGTTCCGTCAACAGATGATAGAACCGGGTGATGGTATCATCCAGCTGTTCATCCTTTAACGCCTTGAAGATCGCAAACTGTTGTTTTAACAGCTCCGTACGCTTTCTACGAACCCTAGGATTACCCTCACACCTCTTCTCTAGTGACTCCCAAAGTTCCTTAGATGTCTTTTGAGTCCTAAATGTGTGTAGTATATCCTGAGGCAACGCCATTCTAATTATCGAGAAAGCTTTGTTCTCGGCTTCATACAGTTTCTTATCATCCTCCTTCATCATTTGGTATGATAAGACTTTCTGACGGCCTTCAACTTCAGAAACTGGTGGAATGTATCCTTCATGAATACATAACCACATGCGCATATCATTGAAACGCACAAAATTGGTAAACCGATCTTTCCACCAGTAATAATCCTCGAGTTTCATCAGCTTAGGAGGAGTGTTTGCCTTCCCGACCTCGTGGTCCATTTCCAGGAATTTTTGAAGATTTGACATCTTTTCGAAAGTAATTGAATTGAACTTAATTAATTTAATTCGAAACTAATTTGAATTAATTCTTTCGAATCTAGGTAGATTCGAATATAATTAGATTCCAATTTATTTGGAATTAAATTCGATTAAGTGTTGTAAGTCAATTAAATTCGAAACTAATGACAGATTCGAAATTCCTCAGATTCGAAGGTCAAGGCAAACTCGAAGACAAAGTAGATTCGACACCCTATTCGAAACTAAACTAAACTCGAAGCAAACTCGAATGTAAGTAGACTCGAGACCTCTATTGAATGTAGCACAAACTCGAATTAGATTTGAAGACACTCTGTATTAGACTCGAAAGGAGCGTATTTGGTTGGACTCGAAACTAAGTGTAACCCTAATTACCCCTAATAGATTCGAGCGCCGCAAACTCGAAAAACGGCTAATACTTTGATTTTTTTAACGTTTTACAGATTAAATCAATATTTTTACGACGAAAAATATTGATTTCGATCAAAAACGTGAAAAACACAAAGTATTTCCCGGATGACTATTTGCTAAGCTCGACGAACACGAAAAAAAAAACGATTTTGAGAGAAAAATCGTCCAAAAGCGTCAAGAAACCTAGAATGTATCTTGATGAACACGAAGAACACAAAGAACACCCCTTAGGCTCTGATACCACTTGTAAGGTCTACAACTACGAGATCTATCTAGACGCGGAACCGTCAACGAGTGCTGAATCCTCGTTAACGGGTAGACGGAAACAACTCTCACCAAGAAACACGGAGACTATCAGAAGCTGAACGAACGACACACGAACGATCCTACGAACTGATTCTCTCCAAAACGGCACTAACATTGATGATAAACTCGAAATCGCCTTTTGCTTAATCACTCTCGAATTCTGCAAAAAGTCTAATAATTAATCGGGTCTATCCCTAATTATAGAGGCTAATTCGAGTCTGTTATGGGCCAAACTCGAATCTGGCCCAAGGCCCATTCGAGTTTGTCCTCATTGACATTCTCGAATCTGCCTACATTCGAATGTAGGATCTCATTCGAATCTATCACAGATTCGAATGTACAACCTTATAGAATTCGAATCTAACTAATATGCATATGACACTTATGTTATTAACTTATGCTTGAATTAATCTTTGATCTTTATGTTTGAACTTCTTGTAATATGATACACCAAGTTCAAACACACAATCAACAACAATCAAACATATATAAACACATATATCAAAACACTCGTTAATTCTCAATACTCTGAATATTACTTAAACCAAAATGTTAGATCGCTTAGACTGCTATCGTCACACAGGGTGTACCAACAAATTACAATCAGAGACAATTTTAAGTAATAGGGTACAAACTATTAGACTATTACATCAAATCACATAATATAAACTAGCCCCAAACCCCAAAGCTCTATCATCAGTCAAGTACCAAGGTGTTGAAACAAATTCTAAAGCACTTCAAGCTCATTCAGAGTCCTGAGCCAATCCTTTGCCTTTACCTGAAAAATAATGCAACAACGCGGTAAGCTTATTTGCTTAGTGAGAATGTAGAATTTCACATTTAACATGCAATTATGGCTGCCGAAAGCTAATGCACTACACTCGGCTCATGCACAGCTCAGCTCTATTGCTCATGCACTGCACTAGGCTCATGCACAACTCAAATCTCGAAGGGACATTGGCCAATTAAATTCTCTTTGAGGAGCGACTTTGCTCAGCTCCCAGTTATAAAACTGTTGTTGCTCTTGAGACTTTTATACAAATTCATAAGGAATGCTCAGATAATGATAACACCATACACACACATCATTAGTGGGGATCAGCCACGTACTGAGCTAGCTACCAGTAGTTGTTGTATGGGTATCATCAGAATGCTCAGCTCTAGCTACCCTCTGTGCTTTCATCATGTAAACCAACACATCATAAGCCTAACATTAACCCAACACTGAGCAATAGTGATAGTGTTAAGCTTAACAATAAATGACTCGTCAAAGAATAGAAGCTAGAAGAAGAAATGCTCAGTTCAACAAATCATAGTAATCATGCTATGACAATATGTCAACATGCTCATGATCAGAATGCCAAGAAAAATCAGAATAAAGCAACAAAAGTCTCAATTCACATAATTTGCAGTTAAAGTAAAATCTACAATTCACAATTACTGGTTAATTGTACTTTCTAGCTCTGGCTCTGTTGCTCACAATCTTCAGTGGGTTAGAACCACTATCTGACTTATATCAGACTTACAGACAGGTTGCCACTTTGCTATAGCCTTCACTGATGCTCTTTAATATGTCTTTTAGCTTCTTATATTGCTCGATCTGTTAATCATATCATTTCTGATATTTATTAGACTTTATCATCTGAATAATATATATTCGGTGTTTATTCATTGATCTTTAAATTCAAAGTCTCATATTTTAATTGTATAAGGTTCAATGGTTTTGCTTATTACATATAGAATATGCTTTAATTGGATTATTAGCTTTTATGTCATTTTTCATGGACATGTGTTATAATGCATACACTTACATATAGCACGTATACATGATCATATTTTGGCTTATCTAAACATGTATGTTTAACCCATGAATTGTTTGAAATATATCATGCCAATACGTACACATGCATTTAATCCATTTTAATGGTCTTAATATCCATTCCACTTAGATCATGCTTTATGCTTTTAAATATTTAAGGAGCTTATGTATCAATATTTTGATGAAAAACGTGTGCTTTGATTGTTTAATTATACACGATCATACATCTATATAACTTACACTTCTTAATATTATTAATATATATATATATATATACATATATATATATATATATATATATATATATATATATATATATATATATATATATATATATAATACATATATATATATATTTACATATTTTTGAATAAAAAGGATGTTGCTTTCTATTCCTGTTTTGTGTACTCTTCACACACACAGGAATGAAATATATATGTCACGATCATACATCTATATAATTTACATTTCTTAATATTATTTATATATATATATATATATATATATATATATATATATATATATATATATATATATATATATACATACATAATACATATATATATACATATTTTTGAATAAAAAGGATGTTGCTTTCTATTCCTGTTTTGTGTACTCTTCACACACACAGGAATGAAATATATATATATATATATATATATATATATATATATATATATATATATAGTTGCTGTTTTGGGGATAAAGACAACCGAAATATGTGTAAGAAATAGAAAGGAAAAGCTTTGTTGCTATTTCTTCTAATTCTGGTTGACTCACCTACAAAATGAAAATGACTTTGCTTACACTAACTGCACACCTAAGACAATACACATATATATATACATGCTGGAGACACACTGCATATAATTCTGCACACACACACAAATTTTATGCAAGGAAAAGGAAATGGTTGCTGTAATCTATCTCTTTCTGTTGCACACACACAGATATATATATATATATATATATATATATATATATATATATATATATATATATATATATATATATATATATATATATATATATATATATATATATATATATATATGTATATGTATGTATATATATACACACACAAAGCTGCATGCACACACACACACACACACACAAAATGTTGTAGATACAATCTGGGAGCTGCCGCTGATCTTTCTTTCTGCACCCGTGCATCTCACACACACACATTCTATCCGAAATTCATGAAACAAATAAAAGGATTATGTTTTCTGTCTATATATCGACACATACATAAAACACATATACACAAATACATATCCGAGAACAAAAGAAATGAAACAAGGTTTCAATATGCTACGTGTTTAGGTATTACCGAAACCTTTACTGGTCTCAGTAGTTATGATGTTACCGAAACCATCCAAGGCTACACATGTCTTGGTAGTGGTCTCTGTAATGGTTCATGGTTTCGGTTGGTTTGGAATTACCGAAAGCTTTTCAAGGTTTCGGTATTGCATGGTGGGTTTCGGTACATAGCAAATCACATACGCACACTTGCTCTTTCTGCTCCTTCCTGTTTTACTTTGTTTCAACAACAAAATCAATGACATTTAGGAGTGGTTCGTGTTTGTATTTCATGCATAAACACAATCAAATATATCTAAAACAGTAGTAAAAGCTCATGGAAAACACACTTTTGAATATCTCAGAATTTTTATTTTAAATCTTGAAATTAATTCTTATAATAGCACATATGATCATTGAAACATATAAGGGTGACATGCATGTCGTTTATTTTCCGATTGCGACACTAAAATATGCTCAATTTCATGACTTTGAAGCTCAATTTGTTGTTCATCAAAACCCAAGAACCGTAGCCTTCAAATGAACCAAAGAACAATTTTAAACATAATAATTACCTCTCAAATCTTGATATTACTTTGTTCCTCTTGATTCATTGTTTCCGATTATGGAGTTATCTTGTTGATTTGATGAGGAACTTATACAATTTCTAGAGAAAGGGGAGATAAAGGGGTTATGTGTGTGTGGTTGGTGTGTGTTAAAAATGAGCAGATGACTAAATGAATCATCAAACAAGTTGAATATGTCTTTTATTCTTAAAGGTTTAATTTATTTGCATTTTGATCCCTCAACTTCGTTTATAACTTTTATTAATTACGAAGTTCGTTACTTAACTTTATAATTAAGTTGTATTATTAAGCCAATTAAGTAGCTAAGTTCATTACTTAATAAAATAACTATAAATAAATTTGTTGCCTAATTTCAAATAAGGAAGCTCATTTAACTTATTATCGTTAAACTTTGTTAGTTGCCGTATTTTAAAGTTCAGGTTGTTACATAATGGGCTCCACCATGCATAAACTTCGTCCTGGAAGTTGTCTATGTTCAGATAAGAGTAGTTAGGAATTACAAGGTAGGCATGAATCCCTAAATCTGACACAAACTTGCTGGTGATTTATTAAATGAGCACCATCTGACTTTTCATAACTTCATGCTTCTTTTGGCTTTTACAACCATTTTCCATATTATACAACTTATTAACTTGACTTGTGTACTGATTTGAGATTTAAAATATATCTTATTCAATTCGGCTAACAACTCAATGCATTAATCAGCTCATATCTCTCTCTCATTTTCTTTTGAACTAGCTAGCTGCAGAGCTTTTGGGAGTTTGATTTATATACTTGTTGAACAATTTCTCACACTAATGACTATATCGCTTAGCTGATTCTTGAATTGCAGTGACTTTTGTCGATACTTGCAATCACTTTGCACTGACAAGCAAATGGAATAAGAATTCCATTTAATTATGCGTACAGACTTATGTTTGTCTTTTTCATTGGTGAATCTCTAAAATTAAGATTATTTTACTCTCTTGGCTGAAGCTTTTCATTTTATGCAGAGTTACGTGGAATAAGAATTCCATATTGGATATCTCACTTGTCTCACATCGACATAATGAGAATCCAACACTTAAATTTATATTAACCTATGATGGGTTTTTTATTGGCCATTTATGACCAATCGCTTGACTTTACAAAGATTTCAATCTATTTCCTTGCCACTCTCGCTTTATGCCTCTGACTTATTTGATTTCAATTCAAGTTGACATTGGGTGCTTGACAATTTGATTCAAAGATCTTCTTCTCATAGATTTTTACTGGATCAGCAACTTCTACCTCTGTCTCATTATAAGACACGCTGTAATCATTAAGATTACTAGAATTTACGAAGAAGCTTGTGTTTAGGATTTAATTTTCAATTTCCTTAGGCTTTTGAATCATACATAATTCAATTGCCGATACCTATATAGTTTATAGGTATAATTTCTGATAGGAAAAGTATTTGTCTCGCAACTTCAACGGATACAACCCATATGTCATCTGTATTATTCACTATCGATGACAGGGTTATACAGTTAACACACTACTTATTTTGGAATTGAAATATATCTGGCAACGGAATTAAATCATTTTATCACATAAGACACTTAATATTAATTACCATTGTGGTCTTTTGGTGCTTCCGGTGTGTCCTCAGCATCCTCAGCAGTTATATGGAAAGCTTGCACCTTTGCTGTAGGTATCATTGTAGTACTCTGTTGGATTGCTCTGTCAACTGGTTGTTCAGGATTAGTAAGCATGCATGCATTTGGGCAATGCTTGGCATAATGTTCACGCTCATCACAGTTGTAGCATACATCGTTTCTTTCCGGGCATTCATCACTTCCATGTCCAATCTATTTACAACTGTAACAGATCACATCACTAGGGTTGCAGCGTCCACTAGAAATTTTACTACAACGTTTACACGATCGTGCTTCTTACTGTATGGAATAGACTCTAGTCTTCTGAGGTGTAGAGGATGCTCGTGACTGTTGCTGACTAAACTTTGATGAACTGAAGAATCTACTAGATTTCTGTTTCTTAGGTGGAGATGGACAAGTAGGACTTATAGCCATCATAACGGGTTCACAACTAGAATCTGTGAATTCCCGCTCCACCATTCTTGCTGCTTCCACTATACGGAGATACGTTTTGAACTTTATGCTACTCATTTGTCTTCTATATGTTGGATTCAGACCCAATCTGAATCTGTTTATCTTACGTTCTTCTGTTGCTACTTGATATGATGAGTAGCCGCAAAGTCTCGAGAACTCATGCTCATATTCATCAACGGTCTTAGTTCCTTGTTTCAATTGCATCAGCTGCATCTCGAGTTCGTCTTGTTTGTCCATTGGACAGTATTTGGCGTTGAACATTTCCAAGAATTGTTCCCAGTCCAGTGCCATAATTGCTTCCTCACCATAGATGCTCCTTTGTGTTTTCCACCAGGCTCTAGCACCTCCAACGAACAGTGTTGTAGCAAACATAACTCTATTGTTGTCCAGACATTCTGAGATATTGAAGATCTCTTCAGTATGACTTACCCAATCTAACGCTTGTATTGGGTTTACTGTACCTTCAAACGTTACGGCACCACTCGCTTTGAACTCTTTAATTCTACAGCCTTTTGGCTGCTCAACTCGTTGATTGACATGCACATTATCATAATCCGATTCGCTTGACTGTACAGTTTGCTTCTGTTTATGTTTATTTCTCTTTTCAGTTTTCTTTATTGATTCAATTTGTTCTAACATAAACTTGTTTTGTTGCTCATTATTCTGGGTTATTAGTTGTTACATCATTTCCAGGACTTGCTCCGGGGACATGCCACCTGATGGTCCAGCTTCTCCTGACATAACTCTGAAATACAATTCACTAAATCTTTAGATCATTAGTCTAGCACATTGTACCCTTTCATGCCCCGTCCTACTAGTCTCTGAAACCTATCTTAGTTCAAGCCATCCTGTCATGATTGATACTATAGCATTGCACAAGTTTGAGATCATGTATTACACGTAGTACAATGATTCACTCAAACTATTTGCTCTGATACCATCCCTTAAGACCCAAGATTTCTCACCGGGTCTTTAGTCTAGGCCCCAGTAGAAATGCATATCAATCAAGAAACTAAGATAATAATTAACAGTGCGGAATTAAAGTTAATTACAATCAGAGACAATTATAAGTAATATGGTACAAACTTCTAGACTATTACATCAAATCACATAATATAAACTAGCCCCAAACCCAAAGCTTTTTCATCAGTCAAGTGCCAAGGTGTTGAAACAGGTTCTAATATCATCAAGCTCTTTCAGAGTCGTGACCTATGAAGTAGGTCCAGCCAATCCTTTGCCTTTACATGAAAAATAATGCAAAAACGGGGTAAGCTTATTTGCTTAGTGAGAATGTAGAATTTCACATTTAACATGCAATTATGAATGCTGAAAACTCAAGCACTACACTTGGCTCATGCACAACTCAGCTCTGTTGCTCATGCACTACACTAGGCTCATGCACAGCTCAAATCTCGAAGGGACATTGGCCAATTAAATGCTCTTTCATGCACGTCTTTGCTCAGCTCCAAGTTATAAAACTGTTGTTGCTCTTGAGACTTTTAGACAAATTCATAAGGAATGCTCGGATAATGATAACACCATACACACGCATCAATAGTGGGGATCAGCCACGTACTGGGCTAGCTACCAGTAATTTCTGTATGGGAATCATCAGAATCATCAGCTCTAGCTACCCTCTGTGCTTTTATCATGTAAACCAGCACATCATAAACCTAACATTAACCCAACACTGAGCAATAGTGATGGTGTTAAGCGTAACAATTAAATGAATTGTCAAAAAATAGAAGCTAGAAGACAAAATGCTCAGTTCAACAAATAATAGTAATCATGCTATGACAATATGTCAATATGCTCAGGTTCAGAATGCCAATAAAAATTAGAATGAAGCAACAAAAGTCTCAATTCACATAATTTGCAATTAAAGTAAAATCTACAGCTCACAGTTACTGGTTAAGTGTACTTTCTTGCTCTGGCTCTGTTGCTCACTATCTGCAGTGGGTTAGAACCACTATCTGACTTATATCAGACTTACAGACAGCTTGCCACATTGCTATAGCCTTCACTGATGCTCTTTAATATGTCTTTTAACTTCTTGTATTGCTCGATCTGTTAATCATATCATTTCTTATATTTATTAGACTTTATCATCTGAATAATATATATATTCGGTGTTTATTCATTGATCTTTAAATTCAAAGTCTCATATTTTAATTGTATTGCGAAGAATATGGCCATCAATCTCATTAGAATCTTTCATTCAAGGTTCAATGGTTTTGCTTATAACATATAGAATATGCTTTAATTGAATTATAAGCTTTTATGTCATTTTTCATGGACATGTGTTATAATGCATACACTTTCATATAGCATGTATACATGATCATATTTAGGTTTATTTAAACATGTATGTTTAACCCATGAATAATTTGAATATATCATGTCAATACCTACACATGCATTTAATCCATTTTATTGATCATAAGATTTATTCCACTTAGCTCATGTTTTATGCTTTTAAATATTTATGGCTTATGTATCAATATTTTGATCAATAACGTGTGCTTTGATTGTTTAATTATACATGATCATACATCTATATAATTTACACTTCTTAATATTAAAACATATATATAAATATAAATATAAATATATATATATATATATATATATATATATACATATATATATATATATATATATATATATATATATATATATATATATATATATATATATATATATATATATATATATATATATATATAGGGAAGGGTTCTTTTAACAACCATAAATATTGTGAGAACTTAAGAACCTTTTATGACCTTTGGATTAATGATAATCAATGGTTGATATATTGGATGACACTTTTGTAATTATTTTGAACTTTGATAGTGGAGAATCTTGAAAATGTGTGAATAATGTATTTTTGGAAAAAAAAAATCAGATTTTTCTCTTTCTCTCTCTAACTTTTTTTCATTTTCATTTTATTTTTCTTTTATTATAATTGATTTTTAAAGTAAAAAAACGTTTTTTATAAAAAAAAATTATTTTTTATATATAGAAAATTATTTAATTGCTAAAAAAATAAAGTATTTTATATGGAAATATTATATGTATATATAGAATATTTTTTTTTCTATATAGAATATGTTAACGAACATATTCTATGTACAATCTACGTAAAATGTCATGCATTCTACGTAGAATGACATGCAATCTACGTAGAATGTCGTGTAAAATGTCAAATGTCATATATTCTACATAGATTATCTGATAAAATATATCAAAAACACAGTGAAACAAAAAAAAGATTTCATTTAGACATTTTATCAAACACTTGGTATGCTACTGATACAAAATATACCAAAAAGACATTGAATAGTAATGTTAATCTACATAAAAAGATATAAAAATGTATAAAAAACATAAAAATATATGAAATATATAAGAAACATAACATTCTACATATATTATGTGTGATTTTTTACAAGTAGTCTTGTATTATATTCTATTTAGATTATCATCTATTCTACGTAGATTATCATGTAATCTACGTAGATTATCATGTAAAACATCCAATAACTATTACAATCATTATAAATCTAATATCTTTACAAATAATCTTCATTATAAAACATGAAAAATGAATTTGTCATATTCTATGTAGAGTATCGACGAACATATTATATGTACATTCTACGTAGAATGTCATGCATTCTACGTAGAATGACATTCAATCTACGTAGAATAACATGTAATCTACGTAAAATGGTATGCAATATACGTAGAATGACATGCAATCTACGTAGAATGTCGTCTAAAATGTCAAATATCATATATTCTACGTAGATTACATGATAAAATATACCAAAAACACATAGAATAGTAATGTTAATCTACATAAAAAGATATAGAAATGTATAAAAAACATAAAAATTTATTAAATATATAAGAAACATAACATTTTACATAGATTATGTGTGATTTTTTACAAGTAGTATTATATTTTATTCTATGTAGATTATCTTGTAATCTACGTAGATTGTCATGTAATCAACATAGATTATCATGTAAAACATCTAATAACTATTACATTCATTATAATCTAATATCTTACAAATAATTTTAATTATAAAACATGGAAAATGAATCTGTCCAATCTACGTAGATTGTACATAGAATATGTTCGTCGATACTCTACATAGAATGTCAAGCAATCTACGTAGAATGGCATGCAATCTACGTAGAATGTCATGCAACCTACGTAGAATGACATTCAATCAACGTAGAATGGCATGCAATCTACGTAGAATGTCATTCAATCTACGTAGAATGTCATGTAGAATGTCAAGTATCGTATATTCTACATAGATTAGATGATAAAATATACCAAAAACACATTGAATGTTAATGTACATCTACATAAAAAGATATAGAAATGTATAAGAAACATATATGAAATATATAAGAAACATAACATTCTACATAGATTATGTGTGATTTTTTACAAGTAGTCTTGTATTATATATTTTATGTAGATTATCATGTAATCTACGTAGATTATCATGTAAAACATCTAATAACTATTACATCATATAAATCTAATATCTTACAAATAATCTTCATTATAAAACATTGAAAATGAATCTGTCATATTCTATGTAGAGTATCGATGAACATATTTTATGTACAATATACGTAGTTAGTCATGCAATCTACGTAGAATGGCATGCAATCTACGTCGAATGGCATGCAATCTACGTAGAATGGCATGCAATCTACATAGAATGACATTCAATTTACGTAGAATGACATGCAATCTACGTAGAATGTTATGCAATCTATGTAGAATGTCGTGTAAAATGTCAAATATCATATATTCTACATACATTACATTATAAAATATATCAAAAACACATTGAAACAAATAAAGAAAAAGATTTCATTTAGACATTTTATCAAACACTTGGTATGCAACTCATATAAAATAAACCAAAAATACATAGAATAAAACTGTTAATCTACGTAGAATAACACGCAATCTACGTAGAATGACATTCAATCAACGTAGAATGACATGCAATCTACGTAGAATGGCATGCAATCTACGTAGAGTATCGACGAACATATTCTATGTACAATCTACGTAGAATGTCATGCAATCTACGTAGAATGACATTCAATCTACGTAGAATGACATTCAATCTACGTAGAATGTCATGCAATCTACGTAGAATGTCGTGTAGAATGTCAAGTATCATATATTCTACGTAGATTAAATGATAAAATATACCAAAAACACATTGAAACAAAAAAAATAAGTTTTCATTTAGAAATTTTATCGAACACTTGGTATGCAACTGATATAAAATATAGCAAAAACACAATGAGTAGTAATGGTAATTTACAACAAAGATAAAGATTTGTATAATAAACATAAAAATGTATGATATATATTAGAAACATAACATTCTACATAGATTATGAATAGTAATGTTAATCTACATAAAAAGATATAGAATTATATAACATTCTATATAGACATATAATATTTCTATATAGAATACTTTAATTTTTTAGCAATTAAATAATTTTTTATATAGAAAAAAAAGTTATTTTTTATAAAAAACGTTTTTTAATATTAAAATCAATTGTAATAAAAGAAAGAGAAAATGAAAATGAAAGAAAAAAGTAAGAGAGAGAAAGTGAAAAAGAGATGCATTTAATAAAAAAGGTGGAAAGAGAAATATAATATTTTTTATTCCAAAAATACCCTTTTGATCCAAGGGCTCTAAAAGGTTCCTAGGTTCTCATCATCTTTGAAGTTCTTAAAAGAACCTCTCCCTATATATATATATATATATATATATATATATATATATATATATATATATATATATATATATATATATATATATATATATATATATATATATATAGGGTCAGGTTCTATGGGGCACCTGTGTGCGTTGTGCACATTGGGAACCTATGTACACCGTTAGATCTCTAAAATTAATGGTTAGGATGACAATGGCAGAGTTGTAATAAATATGAAAATTGGGTGCATTATGCAACCAAAAAACGGGCGGAATTGCATTATAGGGTTTTCGGCCCCATTTCAATTTCAAATCCGATTCATTCGAGAACCGGGATTCTCGCGACATCCCTTCCAAAATTCCATCTTCGTCGATCGAATCATCGCCCAATGTTTATCCCGATAATCACTCCTGCAGTTAATTAATAGTTTCTTCTTCACAACCTCGTGCATAATGCATAAGGTCGAAGGCTCTTCGGGGAAAAGGCAGAAGATGGCGGAACAGGTTAGTTGACTCCGTTTTTTTATTTTCGCCCTTTATTAGTCGATTATATTGATAAATTCAAAATGCATGTTTCATATTCGTGTTGATTGAGCTGTATTTTAATCGAATATCCAACTTAGTAGTTCGGATTTGGGGGTTTTTATGCCCTAGTTGGTGTTCATGTCTGTGCAGTATTTTTAAGTGCAAATTTGTTGTTCAAAGTAGTATGTTGTTAATGTTCGAAGTGTTTGGTAAATGAAGTTTTGTATTGCAGTGTGTGTAAGTGCATTATGGATAAAAAAAAATTCCGTATGAAAGCCATGTTTATAGATGTGCAGGCTCTGCAAGTATATATGTTTGTATTTAGTAATTGGGGGTTTTTATGCCCTAGTCCGTGTTGTTTCATGGTAGGAGTTTGTTGTTAATAATGGAAGATTGCAATATGCAGGTTGCATATTGCATCAAATTTATGTTGGTAAATGAAGTGTTGTTAATCTTGGAAGATTGCATATTGCATCAATTTTATGTGCATTATGCATTAAAATGATGTTCATGAAATCCGTATTCATATAGTTCTATATTGTTGAAATTTCAATGGTGTGTTTCCGTATTTGAGAGTTTTTATGCCTAACTTCGTTTTGGTTCATAGTAGTGGTGTGTTTGTTCATATTCGAAATAAGTGTTTAGGGGAATTTAGATTACGTTATGCGTTGGTAATGAAACTACATTATGCATATCACGTGTTCATCTTGTGGATGAAGTTCATAATCAAGGTGTGTGTTTCGTATTTGTGTGTTTTTTATGCCCTTCTTCAAGTTGGTTCATAATAGTGGTCAGTTTGTGCATTATAGAAGTACTTGTTTATGGTGGTTTATGTTAGATATGTGTGTACATGCATCATGGTTTGGTTTGTGGATTTTTTTTATCGTAATATTTGTTACCTAAATTTACTTGCAGATGCATATTATGTGTAAGGAAGGCATATGATTGTGGTTATTTAGAATAAATTAAAATCGTATATATGCATACTGTCTGGAAGGGTTGCTCATCGTATGCCTATGAAAAATTTTTAATTTGTATTGATAGATTATGTTGATTAGATATTTTTAGCTGTTAATAGTCTATTCTTTTAGCATAAATAAAAATCATAGTTTGTGATGCATACTGTATGTAATTTTAACTACAAATTGGTTTTTTAGTATTTTTAGCATAAATGAAAGTCATGTATGTGCATACTGTGTGCATTGTATGCTGATCGTATGCCTATGAAAAGTTTTTACTTTATATTGATAGATTATTTTGGTTAGATATTTTTAAATAGGAATAGTTTATACATGTATTATGAATAATTATGTGTAATCGGTTGTATTTTTAACTGTTAATAGTTTAGGTTTTTAGCATAAATAAAAGCCATAGTTTTTCATGCATACTATCTGTATTTTTAACTGTCAATAGCTTTTTTAGTATTTGTAACTATTAATAAAAACAATGTTTATGCATACTCTCTGTATTGTATGATAATTGTATGCCTATGAAAAGTTTATGCAAACTGACTGTATTACATACTCACTGTATTGCATAATGTATTGTATACTGTCTGTATTGTATGATAATCGTTTACTGTATTTTTTATGCATACTGTGTGCACGTGTTTTGTATTAATAAAAACCATGTTTATGCATACTGTCTGTATTGTATGATAAAAACCATGTTTATGCATATTGTCTGTATTGTATGATAATTGTATGATAATCGTATGCCCATGATTAGATACTTTTAGCTATTAATAGTTTCTATATGTGTTTCTTCTTTGTTTGTTAAATCTACAGGGTCCTGTTAGAAGAAGTGGTAGGATAGGGCTGCGATCAAAGTTCACGAACACTGCGGAGACCCCCCTGACTATATCTGGCGAAGACAGTTCTACTAACACGAGCACAATGAACAATTTTGTCAGTGACGTCTCTTCAAAGCCAGGTATGCATAATATAGTGTGTTGGCTTATCATATAATGGCAATGTATTTACGTCACGTTGGGTATGTGTATGAGTGTGAACGGGATGTATTAATGTTAAGATCAATTGAGCGTATTTAGTATGTTCGTTTTATCAATGTGCAGATTGTATGTAATTTATGTAGGTGTTTTGAAAAGGAAACTTATTTGTGCATATTGAGTTAGGTGGTTGTTTGACTGTAAAGCCAATTTAATATGTAATTTAATGCAGACACTAATAGAGTAGATTGTGTTTTTAAATCGTGTTTTGTTGTTTTTGTGACGTAAAATGGGTTTTTAAAATTTATTGACGTTATTGTAGCATAACTAGAAAATGGGATCTGATGGATGCAAATTTTGATGCATATTAAATGTATATGTTGTATTGATGTTAAGGCTAACCATGAATAATGATATTGTCAATATGTTTTTGATGGTATCGATTTTGATGGTGTTAAGAATAATCGTGTGTAATCGGTTTATAGATGTTATTTATAGTGCTATTATGCATCGTATAAGGTGTTTTATAATGCATACTATGAAATTGATGTTAAGCATTATTATTAATATATATTTCATGTATGTATTTAATTGTTGATAATAATAATGGCATATATGTTTACTGGTGGTCAGGCCCGGCCCAATAGGGGGGGCGAAATGGGCTTTGGCCCAGGGCAGCAACTAAAAGGGGGCATAAATTTTTTTAGGTATCTGATATATATTAGGCCCATTTTAATAAAAGAATAAGATGTTTACTCTTGTCTTGGGCTGGAAAAGAAGAGAGGCGAGGAGACAGAGAGCTACAAGACTAGGTAAGTAAACTGGCGGCTGAAGGAAAATAGGCATTAGAAATTGCAATCGACAGTCACAGAAGGCAGAGGCGTGGGTGTGGTCTAGAAAATTGCAATCGATTGCTAGGACCGATGGCCAATGCGTGAACTCAAGGACTGATGGCCAATGTGTGAACTCAAGGACCGATGACCATGGTGGAGTAATGGGTATTGCAATCGACGGATTTTTGATAACGTGACATATATGAACAACTGAACGAGACAACGAATCAATCAATCAAACCAAAGTAACTAAGTAAGTCTTCATCGATTTCAAAGTTCAATCTGTGAACTATGAATCTATGATCACAGATAGTGATTTCAAAGTTCAAGTCTTCATCTCTGTGTTTCTAAGTTCAACTTGGTGATTGCAAATCAAAGTTCATCGATTGCAAATCAACCCTGTGTTTCGAAGTTCATCGATTTCAGCGAAGGCATTACAGGTTTGATTTCAATGTTCAATCTGTGAATTGTGTCTCAGATAGTGTTAAACTCGGTTTGGTGTAAATTTGATTTGCAGAATATATAAGTGAATTACATATTTACGTATAAAGTTGGCATCGTCATCAAAATTTTATTCATATATTTAAGAATTCATATAGATTTGAGCAACTGTGTTGTTTGACCTCAAAGTCAACTTTTAGAAGCTAAACATTGTTTATATGATCAAATTTGCAAATGGAGTGATAGAATGTTGGAAGCTGAAAGTGAATGCAACAAAATCTATGAGAATGTATTGAAGTGCTTGGTTGGAATCTTCCTAAGATTAAGCAAGTTGAAGGCTTAAACCATGGATGCGGAGGCTTTCTCGAATCTAATGTCTTTGGATTTAATGAGAGGCGACTGAGGACCTGGATTTAGGGATCCTTATGGCATCTTTATAAAATCGAAGGGGAGAGATATAGGTGCTTACAAGGATTTACTTGCAATTGAAGTTGGCTCAGTTGATTTTAGGAAGAAATCAAATGCTTCTCTATTGATTCGTTGGCTCAAGTAAGTTTTGATCATATTCAATCATCGATCCAATTTGCCAAATTCTTGAGGATTATATAATTGACTAGTTCAAAAATCATGAACATACAGACTCCTCCTTGAAAAGTTAGATAGGGCATATTTTCATTGTGTCGCCCTGGGCATTAAAAACCCCAGGACCGGCCCTGCTGGTGGTACGTCTATATATAGACAAGTATACAACGTAGTTGCTTGCTGCATAGTAAACATGTTTACTTTAATGTTATCAAGTCTGGTTATTAATTGTGCTAGTTTGTATTATGGATTGTGCATTTAAGTTGTGTGGTTGTTGTCTATTTTGTTTGTTGATATGTAGGTAGTATAAGGGCAGTAGAAGAAATAAAGATACTGAAAGTATGCATCCAGCTAAAGTTGTGAAAGTTATGAAATAAATGGTTAGTAAGGGCAAGTCTCAGGAACAATAAGCTGCTGCTAAATCTGGGTTGGTAGGTAAAGCAAAGGATGAAAGGAAGCAGAAGTTGACATTGGATCGTGCCAAATACTCTCTAATCCGTTCACGAAGCTCCCCTAGTACTCTTTTTTAGTGAATCGGTGCACTCACTAATGAACAACGAGCTGATCTACATGCAATAGGATTTGAGAGTTTACATCATCTTAATGTTGAAGAGATCCCTCGTAAACTAGGATATTGGGTTATTGATCACTTTGATACTTGTGCATGTAGCATTAAAACGGATAAATGGGAGGTAGGTATTGACGAGGATGTCATATATGACACGATTGGGATACCATCGGGCAATATAAGGGTGGTACGTCAGGAGTTGACATCAGCGAACCAATTATTGGTTAAGAAGTGGAAGGCCCAGTTTGGTGATACGGAGAGGATATATCCGTCGACGGTTGCTGGAATAATCAAGAAGAATTGCATGCATGGGGGGGAAATGTTCAAGCTGAACTTCATAGTTCTTTTTTCTACGCTTATGGTTGAAGGAGTGAAATCAGGGTTTGCTAGTTCAAAGGTGCTGCAGTATATATCGTCTGTGAATGATATACACAAACTGAATTGGTGCGGAACGTGTTGGAGTGCATGAGCCGATGCAAAAACGGCTGGAAGAAGGACGGGAGTACATTCTTTTCTGGTCCCTTGACAATATTAGCGGTGAGACAGATGGTTTTTTTATTTAATGCATTTATATACATATGTGTTTTACGTTTATTAACATGTGTTTAATAATTACAAATTCGCAGCTAATATATGTGGATAGAGTGACATGTCCTGGGGTGAAAGACAGATATGACAAATCTGATATTGTGTTACTATCATGGAACACGAAGAAATTGAAAATGCGGGTGTCAAAGGACATTGAGAATGGTGGTTTTGGTTTAGGGAAGGTTTACAAGTATGTGCATAGAGAGGAACTTTGTAAGAAGGAGAAAGTATCTGGTGCGACAACGAGTGTCGGTGATGGCGACGGTGAAGAATCTAAAGATGGGCCCGACGTACTGTTGGCAGATATACAGGCGTCTGTGAAGGACAAAAAAGGCAAAGATGTTGTAGGTCAATCTATCAGACCTCTTGGTTGCGATGCGGAAGAAGGTAACACATTTTATACATATAATTTTGCTTTTCCAAATGTTTTGTGGTAAATGCAGTTTTCTTTAATATAGTGTATAACCAATTAGAAGGTAATAATGTTTATTGATGTTATTGATTTGAAAAAACGTTTGTTTGGTAAAAGTGGTTGGTGGATTAATGTTTATGTTCCATATGATAGGTATGGATCATGACATGGAGGATATGGCGTGTGAACTCGACACGCAAAGTGAGAAGAACATTGATGAACTGATTGAAGTCTTTGATGCTGGTCTTCAAAACACTGCGGAGATGCATACATCACCATCAAGCGTCAAAGGTGATTATTAAATGTTAATAATATTTATAACCTACTTCATTGTAGTATGGTTATTTAGGTTGCATATCATATTAATTTATGATTATCATTTTCACGATGTGATCTTTTTGTTTCCAAAGGTGTGGTTTCAATTGCTTTAAAATATTAAACCTCCACCATGAAACAAATAACAAACATCCATTACGTGCAACATATCTATAAATGTTTAAGACGATGTATTGTTATATGTGCACAATAAATATTAATTTCCATACGTGCAGGGAAAGGATTGGCTAATGAAACGGTGTCCGTTGAGACGAACCGGACGATGAATATCATCGAAGAAGACGTAAAAGAACCGGACCACGCTAAAGTAAAAGACAACACAAACCTGCAGGTTATTATTTTGTTCCTTTTTAGTCTGCAAATATGTTTTAATAATTGACATTAAGATAGATTTCATAGTTTTGTGAAAATTTAACTCCTTTAACACGCTATGAACCTGAAAAGACTGCATAATGCAGCAGAAAAAGGGTTAGCAGATGGATTTTAATATATACATGTGTTGTTATGAGTTATTAAGACGGACCTAATGAATTAGATATCATTATTATTCAATAATCGCTTATGAGTTAAATTAGTTGGCTTATGAGTCGGTTGAATTTCGATGAAATAAGTTTCGATGCAACGAGGTAATCTGGTCATTTACCTTGTATGATCCACCTTGGTCATTTACACAACACTGCACTTTATGGATGTAAGTTAATGCATTTTGTGAAGTGTTCTTTTTGTGTCCTTCTTCATGATGCATTTTATGTTTTACAATTGATAGTTGGGTAGATTTCGTAGCTATATGGATGTAAGTTAATGCATTTTGTGAATTGCTCTTTTATACAAAATTTGCACCATAACCGTATGTCATTAATGTCGTAGTATATATGTATATGGAATAACACTATGCATTTGGGGAAAATGGGTGCACAGCACTGCACGTTATAATTGTTTACGCTTTGATTATGCGTTTAAGATTTATAATTGATAGTTGGTTAGATTTCGTAGCTATATGATAATAATTTAATGTGGTTTGTGAATTTAGATAGATTTCGTATGCAAATGTGCACTATAAGCGTATGTCGTTAATGTGGTTTTATATAAATATGTTGTATAACACTATGCATTTATGTTTTATAATTGATAGTTTATGTGAGATTGTAGTTTAATGTAATTGGGTGGTTTTTAAAATAACGCATGAGCATCAATCATCCTTTTGATAAACCTTTTTGTAGGAGTTCCATGATGCATTTGATCACTGCATCGATACATTCGGGAATTTGACGACTTTCATGAAAAAGCATTGCCACTGGCAGCGTTAACTTATCTGATTGTCCTGAGATATCGATGAGGAGTAAAACGTGCAAGAGGATGATTGTAGACGAGCATATGTGGTTGAACGAATTGTTGGTGTACGAGACGGAAAATAGATTGAGACGTGCAGCAAGTTCGAGTGCCCCACACGTTGATATCGGGTTCAAAACTCCTTCACAGAAAGAAGAAGCAGACCGAAAAAATGAGGGTGTCTGTTCAGGATCTCAAGTGTCGAAGCAGGTTAAGAGTCATTTGATACCTTGAATGATTTGTAGTATACTAATTCGCAAGATTTGACGTGTAGTAATGTGTAAACAAATCACCAAACATATGTTTTGTAAGAAAACTAAGTAGACATATAATGCTATGTTCTTAATATGCTTTTATGAATGGAATGGACGTGAACCGCGTTTACATAACCATTACAAATTAACAGTTTCAAAGAGGTGCATTGTGCATCATGTTCAATATGTATTTTAATATGGTTACTATCACAGAATATGCAATATTTATCCGTCTTCGTCGTAGTATCGAAAACGTAACCATTATTGAAACAGGTAAAAGAAGTTAGTGACTCTCAATGGATGTGTTTACCCACTGTACTTGACGAGGTCGACAAGACGGTGATGCGTTATTTTATGGACAAGGATCGTACGGGTCAGGTTGCTAGTGATGCACCATCATTTAGTTTGGGGTTTACGCAAATTGAGCCGGTTAATCTTTCCCTCGATAGATATGATGATCCGGAAAACCCTGCACCAATTGCTGTCGTTGCACCACAACAACTATTAACAGACGTGGGCAATGATGTTGGGGATAAGGCAAAAATAATTAGCGTTGCAGTTGATAGACTTAAGAGAACAATAAGACTGGGTACGTCTCTGAGATCGCCATTCATGAAACGAATACTCAATGTCGATGCGAAGTTGACGAAGCTTGAATGACAAGTGTTGGGAGCGTTCTTTTCACTGCAAAATGATGAAAAGTAAGTTCTATTTATCTAAATTTTAATAATGTGATAAACGTTAATTTGGTTATATGCGAAATTGTCGTTTTGATAAATGTGTTAATAAAGTATTGTTGAGAATATTCTGATGCATTACTTTGTTCCCCAGTGATGTTGTATTCGATACGGACTAGAACGTCAACTCAGTTAGAATAATACTTGAGAGCCTGATACCGGGATCATACGTAATGAATAATGTTAATGATTGTTGGTGCGCAATCTTAAATCATGAGGAGCAGTTCCGGAGCGACAGTTCTCCACTTCGATTGTTTAATGTCTACTTGTCTCGTAAGTACCATATCTCATTTATATTCATGATTTTTGTTTTGCGTTGTATTGTGATGCACCAAACAACAACTATTGAGTATGTAGACACAAAATGTTTTGGATGGACAACTCAGTGAAGACGCAATGTATGAGATGTTTCGATTCAACCTGCAACTTACGATTGTCGGTGATGTGACGTAGAACACCGTAAGGAATGTGGAGCTGGTAAGTTATTTAAAAACATGTAGTACACTTTTGGTATTCGTAAACTGGATAAGTGTCTAATTGTAGTATGCATCAGGTATTCTTTCCGATTATCAACCACTATCACTTTTACGTTGTGTGTTTCGATTTGAAGAGAGCATCAATCACAATTCTAGACAACATTCATGAGGATGTATCAATAAATGACAAGTACAATGGTGTGATCGCTAGACTGGTATGTAGTGGCTGTTATTCCAATATTTGTTTAATTAAATTTACATAATCGTGACATTTGTGTTCCTTCCATTCTTGATTTTCAGCAAATGTTGTTTTCGTGCTATTTGGTTTCATTGGCACATACTATGTGTGCACGTGTGGCAAATGCTACACCTACAAAGCCATTATTACCTTGGGGTGTGCAAGAAGAGTACATAGATTGTGGTGTCTTTGCAATGTGGCACATGGAAACATACATCGGAAGGGCCAGCAAGGATTGGAATCATGGATTAACAATGAATATAGATAAACAAGCAAGGCAGATGCACACGCTAAGAAGGCGTTACATTACAAAAATATTGATGCACCCCATTGACAAAGTACGAGTGAGTCTTATCAAAGTGTTCACCCTTTATGATCTGTTGTCAGAGTACGCAAAGGCGCGGTTGTCAGCAAACGCTGATGCGTTGAAGGATCTTCGGTTTGAAAAGTATTGGGGGTCGTAATCCTGAGGTGTTTATGTTTGCATGCATCGAAAAATTTTAGATGTTATTTTTTATCTCGTTTTGGGTTGACGTTGGTTATTTTATTTGTGTGATGATAATATTTTTTTAAAGAACGGAATTTGGAACATGGATTTTGTATTAAGTATGGTATTTTTGAACTATACTACTATTTTTTGCTTATTCCGTGTTTTTCATTGCAAACGTACATAATCAACACATTAATGCATCATGCATTACACATTTATTTGTAATGGTGCTTGTGTAAAGCTTAAAATGTGAATTAACCTTTGAAAAGTTTATTAATGGCTGAGATGAAATTTAAAGATATGTATGACTAATTATATTATTAAAATTTCATTGTGGGATATAGTTTGGTGGTGATAAAATCTATTATGTATAATCGATATATAGATTTTAATGATAGAGAAATTATGCATTATAATAATGCAATTCACAAAACACATATCATGAACTTATATGTAAGCATGAGTATGAATATTTAGTCCGTGTACACGTAGGTAACGACGCATAAAAATGTAACTTGTGTAAAAATTATTATGTAAAACATACATTGAAAGGTGTAATGATGTGCCCCAAAAGTCATAACTTCGCGATGCATGTAAGTTGGAGTGTTCATGTTAGACGGATATTGTAATGTTCGTAAAACGGATTTGTAGACTGAACGATACTTGTAGATGATCGTTGATGGAATGGTATCGTTGATCGTGTGACGTTATCACGATGGCGAACACATTATAAAAAAGCATGCACCGCGCGATGTGAAAAATATCGTGAAAACAACGGTGGCTTTAACCCATTACAACCTTGTCACACCCCGTTACCCCGGTTGGCAACGAAGCGCGACGTCGCGGAAGCATAACCATAAGCATAACGAATGGCCACTATATGGACGTTTTTAAAATACATCGTTAAAACTTTAAAATATAGCAATGTTTTACATAGACTGAAATGATAAAGAGTAGTTCGCAAGATACAGAGATTTAAATACATAATTAAATTATCCATAATAATGCAAATAAATCTCCGATGGTTTGAAAATGAATGCGACTCCTTAAGAGCGGAAGCTTGAAAATACTTCCGATGCGATGAACTTGTCTTAATTTCCTGAAAATACACGCTAAAATATGTCAACAAAATTGTTGGTGAGCTCATAGGTTTACATGTAAATCTGACTTGTATGGACAAAAACAGTTGAGTTTGAATTTATAAAATAATAATTTCCATGTTATGTATTACATATAAACCATCATGCAACCGAAGCTTAATTAAATGAGTTTGCCCAGTGCAGTATTCCCATACGTAATACCGTGTGTTGAATATATATGCACCCGATGTTAGCCGAGCCGAACTAACCCGAATGGGGGACATGACTCACGATAGATCTATCCACAATATATACGCGCGCTTACAAATAAATGCAATTAACAGTTACTGATATAAGGGCTGATGGAACCACATGTGTAATACATAATAGAAATGAAGTTGTTTTCGTGTCCATATGAAAACGAAGCATGTATTTCAACCCCAAAACATAACAGTGTGAAAATAGGGGCTATGAAGACTCACCATGAGTGTGATGGCAAAAACGAGCGTAAAATGTTATTTAGCGTAAGTTGATGGATGATGCACCGGGTGAATTTAATCGAGTCCTAAATAATAATAGGGACTGAATATCTCTAATATATGATAATATATATATTTATAGATTTTTTATGTCTTAAATCACCCAACATTACAACTTTATAAATAAAACCCACTTAAAACGTCAAGTGTATATATATATATATATATATATATATATATATATATATATATATATATATATATATATATATATATATATATATATATATATATATATATATATATATATATATATATATAAATAATTTTCCAGCTTTTCGAAGGTTTTCGGCCTACTTTGAGGCTGTTTTTGACCAAGCTCCAAAACGTTTTAGGCTTTGGTTTTCAAGGACATTAAACTATTATATACAAAGGATTTTTAGAATCAAGAACGGCCATTTTTTCGAGATGTTTAGGTTAGGTAAAAGCTTGTTGAAAACCCTATGTTGGCCAATTTTGAGCTGTCAAATTTTCGGTTTCCCAAATAATTTCTGGAGGTCTTAAACTCCAAAATAAATTATGAAAACTTCTAGATCTATAGTTAAGACATAGATCTAACTTTTGAGATTAGAATCAACTCATTTTGTTAAGTTATGAATTAGTTATGATTTTCAAAGTCGATATAAATTTTCTGCCGAAAATCCGCAGTTTATAAACTTGAAATAACTTATGATTCTTGTTGTTTATTCAAAGACTACTTGTAAATATTATTGTATTACTAAATTAAATAAATAAATGATTTCCATAGCTACTTCTGGTATTAAATAAATTAAATCAATGATTTAGTATTAGACATATTCAAATGTAATAAAAGATTACTATCTACTCGGCAACTCATGTTAGTTTTATTTTATCAACCAAAATAAACTAACTAATATATTTATTTTGATCTAAGTAAATTATCATTATAAATTATTACATTGAATTTATTGTTATTGGACTCAATTTATCAAATTAAATTACAATAGAATGATTTATTTTGATTTAAACAAATGATTATTAAAGTTTATTGTATGGAATTTATTAAAATATGGTTCCACTTATCAAACTAAAAAAACTAAATTATAAATTAATATATTTTATTCTAACAAATTGAATATTGTAATTTATTATATGTAGTTAATTTACTACAAACATGTCATCGTTTATGCTTAAGATTGCCATTGATTCATGTGAACTTGATATTTATGCGTTATAATAAAAACAATATGAGACAAAAATATGTGTGATTGTTAAAAAAAATATTTTACTATAGCATTCGCAATAATATTATATATATACGCTAAAACAAAATCATGTCAAAACAAAATGAATTTTAACAACTACTATATTTGTTGTGTTCTTTTTTTATCAACATCCTGCAAGTATAAAAGACTATTTCTCAGAACAAAAAAAGAATAAACTCAAAAAATACATCTTAATGTATTCAAAAACTGCTCCATAATTCATTTTCTAAAATCACTGACAACGACAAACATATATACGGAAGTGTGTAATTGATTGAAATGAAATCTAAAGTAATAACAAATACACACCGGAGAAGTAGGAAAATGATAGATAAATTTTGTAATGAAAAAGGTGAATGATATCGACATTGACCGTATCAATGCTCATTCTACTCTCATGCTTCTTCATCCTGTGATAATAAAAATATAATCAAACGTAAGAATATGATCTTTTCTTGAAATTGATCATGCATGAGAAATAAAACGAAAATGATAATGCCAAGTTTTATTACGATTTAGATTGCTTATATACTCTAAAAAAATTAAACAATCAATATGACATTTATGTGCAATTATAATGTGTACATCCTAGGTTACGATTGAATTTTAAAAGAATTAAACAATTAATATGACATTTATGTTTCATAATATGTACATCATAGGTTACGTTTGAAAATTATGAGAGAATTTCAAAAGCATTAAGCAATCAATATTACATTTATGTGTGATTATAATTTATATATGATGCATACATTAGTTACTTGAACCTAATAAAATTCAAGATTTACGCATTAATGTATTGTTTTCATATTTTATGAATTTTAAATATATTAATTTTAACTACAAATAATACGATTAATTTTAATTAAACTAAATATATTTTAATTAAATCATTTTTTAAGGTTATTTGATTAATTATATGCTTTCATAAGCTTTTATTAAATAAATATTTCTGAAAGTTTGTATATAACATGTAATTATATTAGAAACTTATTTTAATACATTAATTTAAATGCATATTAAAAATATTTTACATTGAATCTATGAAATTAATATTCACATGATAAATAACAATACTATTATCTTATATTTATTTGACTTCATGCAATTTTATATATATTAAATATATTGTATCGAAGTTGAGTCCACTTAATAAAAAAAATTATATAGACTGAGTTATTTTATGATTAATTTTAAAATGGTTGATTATATATTTTAATAGTTTAATTTTTTATTTAATTTGTTTTTAAGGGGTATTTGAGGAATTATATATTTTCATAAAGTGTTCTTTAACAAATTAAAAGTTATATCTTAAAAAACATTTACAATGTGTAACTATATTAGAAATTTCTTATTTTATGTGTTAATTTAAATATTAAACTACAAATAATCTATTTAATTATAAAATTCTAAATTATATATTTTGTTAGGTTTAACTTGTTGATTAACTTATTTTTAAAGGCTACTTGAGGAAACATATATTTTCATAAAACTTTTTAAAAATTAAAAAAAAAAACATTTCTTAAAATTTAGGTACAACATCTAAGTATATTAAAATACATTAATTAAATATATGTTATTACATGAGATTTATGCTATACCACTCAACTTATCAAACTAAATTAGAAATAAATTAATTTATTTTAATCCAAATATAGAATATTTATATTTTATCAATATAGAATTATCAATAGACGACACAACTTATGAAATTAAATAAGTTAAATAACAAAATTGTTTATTATATATAAAAGGATCATCGTAAAATATTACATTGAATTAATTACTATAGACATGAAATCAATACCACTATTATGATTCTATAAAGATTAATGTATTTGTTAAAAATTTTAGATCTACAAAATATGATATTTCATATTTATTTTCAATGTATTAGTCGCGAAAAAAAGTTTTTAGTCTTGTCATTTAAAGGGGATTTATGAATTATAAATTTTGTTAAGATAAATTGGTTATGAAAGATATTTAAATAAATAAATTAAAATGTAACCCAATATTCTTTTTTTCTTTTTGCTAACTTTATATTGGTATAAAACAATAAAACATGGATCTTACATATTGATTTAATGAAATAAATAATTATTATATTCTTAGTTGACTTAATATATATATATATATATATATATATATATATATATATATATATATATATATATATATATATATATATATATATATATATATATATATATATATATATATATATATATATATATATATATATTCAGGTTCAAAAAGGTACCTCTCGAAATCAAGTGCACCTGAAGGTACCAACCTTAAAAAACTTTTTTCTAATTTTTTTTCTCATAACCATGTTTAAATTAATGTTATACACATGATATATGAATTTCACATACATTCACACTTTCTGTGTCCTTAAAAATTATGTGAATGCTCAATGCATATTTATGTGAATGGTCATCCATGTGAATGGTCATTTGACACCATGTGAATGGTGTGAATGACCATTCACATGATCTTTTTTTACCATTCACAAGATTTATGATGTTGCTCCTTTTGAAAAAAAGTCTTATAATGTTGTCTTATACATGTCTATTTAAAAAAAATATATGTGAATGATCATTCACATTAGGGTACGCTGGGTACGCTGGAATCTTATAGGTACGCTGATGAACCTGATTCTATATATATATATATATATATATATATATATATATATATATATATATATATATATATATATATATATATATATATATATATATATATATATATATATATATTTATATATATATATATATATATATATATATATATATATATATATATATATATATATATATATATATATATATATATATATATATATATATATATATATATATATATATATTTATTTATATATATATATATATTACTATCTACTCGATAACCCGTGTTAATTTTTATTTTTTGTATTAACTAATAAATAAATTATTTTGATGAAAATATGTTATCAATATAACTTATTACATGGAATTTATTGTTATATGACTCAATTTATCAAATCAAATTAAAAGAATAAATTATCATGATCTAAATAAATATCATTGTGTTTTATTATATGGAATTTAGTAACATATGACCCAACTTATCAAATTAAATAAAGTAAATAATAATGATTACACACCCAGAAAATGAGACGGAAGTTCAGGAGAAAGAGGTTGGGGGCTCTAAAGAATCAGCTAGGGAACAAAGAGAGCTGGGATTGATTCTTCATGAAGATGTTCCAGTTCCTTTGAACATTCATTTATCATTTTGTTGAATATATTGATTCGGATGAAGACGTTCAAGATAAGAGTCATGAGCTAAGTATTCAAGGAATAGGAGAAGGAATAGGAGAAGAGAGGGAGGAGTACATTGAGGTATCAGAAGATGATGATATAATTACCTTGACTGATGTTGATTTCAGAGCTGAAAGGATTGAGGAGGAGGAAGGGTTAGTTGAGGAGATTTTAAAGGATACTGAATCGACTCCAACGGTTGAAAAGCCTGAGGTGGTTATGCAAGTTAAAGAGGAGTTTGAAGAGTTTCCAGTTGAGAGCAGTGTTGCACAAGAAAAGGTTGTACTGAATGAGGTTGAGGTAATGGATAGATTTTTCAACGAGTATGTGCTTGCTGATGAGTCTAAGAAACCACATAGACTCAGATTTGAAGCTCAACAAGTGGGTCAGAGGGAAATACAAGACATGCTGACATTATTGAATAAGGATGAGATTAGCAAAAAGAAGGTGAAGAAACTTGAGATTCCAGAAAATAGATCGGCAGAGTTCATTAGAAAAAGGAATAAGATGCCATTCATTGAAGATATTCTGGAGAAACGGATCTTTTGCAAAAAATAAGCATCTTGTTCATTTCACAAGTTATTTGGAGTGCTAGAGCCAAACATGTCGAATCTAGTCAACTATGCCAGTTTTCTGAGAAATAAAACACAGGAGGTTGAGAAGGTCAAGAGTGAATTCAGAATAGTCGACCTGGTGAAGATAGAAAAGGAAAGATTTGTCAAGATTTTGTATCCAAAGTTCACTGTCACTAGATCAGATGGAAATACCTATGTGTTCACAGAAGCTGCTATGTTCAACATGCACTTGGTAAACATTGAAGATCTTTTTGATGAATTGTGCAGAAACAAACGAAATGAACACTGTAGATTTGCACTTAAAACTCTATTTCACTTCATGCATACCAAATTGGTATTGATGTCAGTACAAGATCTAAAGATAGGGGTTGAACGGGGCATGAGAAAGATTAACATGACGGCGCCTCACAGAGATATCAAATTCGCTGGTGGGCTGAAAGAATTTCAAGTAATCATGGGGAAGCATCCAGCAGTCATGTACAAAGATCGAAATAAGAAGTTAAGAGCAATGAGAAGTGTAGAGCTGAATAAGTTTTCAGATGGAACTCTAAATAAAGTGTTGAGTGGTTTGAAAGGAAAGCTTGCAGCTGATCAGGAAAGAAAGACAAAGAAAGGAGATTAATCTGTTAACGACCGAAGACTCATGGTTGAGTTTATTTCAAAGATTGAATGGAGGCTTTCGGATCGTAAAAGTGTTAGAAGATTTGAACAAAAGTTGGGCTTGTCGATTTAAAGACTTTGCTCTTTTCATCAAAGGGGGAGAATGTTAGGATATGTTTTAGTTGATGAAAACAAAGTCTAGGGGCTAGTTGGTATTTCCTTGATAGTTATTAGAAATGTATATATAGTATCTTTGACTTTCTATTTTGATATATATCTGACAGTTCACTTTTTACGGAAGAATAGCAGTTACTGGAATTGGAATTATTCTCTCATCATTGTAATCATCTGTTCATCAATAGAATCATTCGGTCAGTATTAATTCCATTTATTGTTCTTGATAATTTGATATTATATATTGATTGATAGGAAACTTAATTTCACAATTGGTATCATAGCTTTAGGGGTGAATTTTTCTGATCTGAGATTGAATTTCTTTTAGAAAATACTCACTGTTCTTGAGAAATTTTTTTTCGAAAAAACCCTAAAATCACTAAGGGTTTTTAATCTGTTGATCTTTGTCAGTGAGAATTGGATCGAAGGTAAAGGTTTAATAGACGAATCAATTGAATATAAACTTGAATTGATTCACAAAATACAGAAAAAGATCTAGGCAATTTTGTTAAATTTTGAAAAATATAAAAACGACTACTGTTTCATTGAAAAAGTCAAACCTAGATCTATTTTTGCACAAAGGTGTTGCACAAAAAGTGTTTGTATTCAAAAACCTCACCTTCGATTGCAATTTAAGTGAAAATGGGCAACTTTTTGGATTTAATCTGAATTTCAGACTTGAAAAAGTTGAAAGTATTAAGAAACTCGAAATATACACATTCAGTGTGTTATTCGAGTTGAGTATTTCTATTATTCGAGTTGAACATCAGTGAAATTCGAGTTTCAATCACTGTCAGTCGAGTTGAGAACTTATATTAATCGAGTTGACAACCAGTGTCACTCGAGTTGGATATTAAGTTGATTCGAGTTTGGGTTAAAGACTATTCGAGTTTTTCAGAAGTCAAGTTCCAAATATTACTATAAAACTTGTATCCAAACACACTCGAGTTTCTCATCAAACCTTTGTTTGATTCATTCGAGTTCAACAGTAAACTCATTCGAGTTGTCTTTCAAACACACTCGAGTTTCAGATCAAACACAATCGAGTTTTACACAAAGACTCAATCGAGTTTTACACAAGACTCAATCGAGTTTCACACAAGAACCAATCGAGTTTCACATTAAACTCATTCGAGTTTCACTCTAAACTCATTCGAGTTTCACAATACACCCATCGAGTTTCACTCAAAACTCATTCGAGTTTAACACTTAGATCATTTGAGTTTAACACACATATTAATTGAGATTGTTGCAATACATCAACATCAAGTCTATTCAGTGTCCGAGTCAAGTTGATTATTGCTACTAACAAGTTACTGTGTTGTAGATTTCAGTACTAATCTGTGTTTCAAAGTGTGATCAAAATTTTCAATCTCAATCGGAGTTCATCAGATCTTGGACAAGTTTCTCAGATATCAATCAATATGTCTAAAGACGCTCTGGCAATGGGATCGGAAACCAAACCCCCAATTTTATACAGGGGTGAATATGTACAATGGAGGGAGAGGTTTCTTGAATTTATAAGTTTTCATGATCTGTCCGAAGAGATGCTGAAATCCTTAACAGAACGACCAGCCACTTTCATGGAAACAATCCCAGGAGTACCAACTGCTAATCCCCCAATTCCACCAAGGACTGTTGAGGTCACCAACCTGACAGAGGCCCAAATGAAGAGAAAATTAGGGGACAAAACTGCCAGAAAGCTACTATTGATATCAATCCCCAATGATATTTACACTTGCCTAACAAATACAAAAACTGCTAAGTCAATTTGGGATGAAGTATGTAAAATCATGAGAGGATCTGACAGAGCTGCTACAAACAGGGCTAGAAACAGCCTAATGACGTTTGAGAATTTCAGAGCTCGTGAAGGTGAACTTTTGGAAAACACTTACCTAAGGTTTGTGAATTTGGTAAGTGAGATGAAAAGAAACGGAGTGACAAAGTCCAACCTGGACATAAATGTCAAATTTCTAAATGTTCTGAATCCTGAATGGGAAAAATATGCTATGATTATCCAACAAACAAAGGATATTGAGGAAATGGATTTTCATATGCTATTTGAAAACCTCAACAACTATCAAGAGGTTGTGTTGAGGAAAATATCAGGAAAGAAGAAAGCTGAGAAAGAATCTGCTGATCCATTGGCTCTACTGGCTGAGAAAAAGTACAAATACAAGCTGAAAAAGGAGAAAAGAGCCGTAGTCAGCAGTACATCTTCCGAATCAGAATCCTCAGATTCATCTGCAGATTCAGAAATAGAAGAGATGAAAAAGCAGATGGCACTGCTTACAAAAGCATTTCAAAAGAAATTTTACAGAAAGCCAACCAACAACAAGATGCGCTATAAAACAGGCTCAAGGAAAATTGAGAAGAAGGATAAATATGAGAAATCTGGAGAAAGTAGTGCACGAAAGACTGACAAATATGAAAAGTAAGACAAGTCAGCTAAGAAAGAGTCAGAACAGAAATGTTACAACTGTGGAAAACCAGGTCACTATGCCCGAGAATGCAGATTCCCAGTAGTCAAAAACTCAGACTACTATACAAGAAAGGCTCTCTTAGCCAAAGAAAAAGAGTCAGGCAAAGCTCTTATGGCGGAGGATGACCACTGGTTACAGTTATCAGAAGATGATGACATTTTGGATGAAGATGCTCATATTTGTCTCAAATCAGAAATTTTCAATGAATCAGAATTAAGTGAATCAGCAATGATAGCTGAAGATGAGGTATGGGTTGGATTATCTGAAGAAGAGGATGCAGACAGAAAAGAATCTGAGTCTGATGAAGAGGAAGAGACAGATGAAGTTGCATTAATGGCAACTGGCAAAAATGAGGCTGAAAATGATGAAGATTCAGAGTCTGAAAACTCAGATGGTTCAGACAAATCGGAGGTACATTCTAATTTTGACTCTGATATTGATGAATCATGTATATTAGAAGAAAAACTAACTCATATGGCCTTTATGCTTAAAAAGTTTGAAAAATCTTTAAAGGCGGAAAAGAAAAATGTTCATTCTTTGGAAAACAAACTTCGTAATGAACACAACTTAGTTTTAGACTTTTCCAAAGATAAAGCATTAGCTTTACGAGCGGTGTCAGACTTACAAGATAAGGAAAGAGAACTTCAAAGCAATATACTCAATCTTAATCACAATATATTTGATTTACAAGAAAGACTGCGAATAGCAGAATTAGAAGCTTCAAATTTTTCTGTAAAATATCATGCTGTTTTTGAATAAAGAACTAAACTTTATGAGAAAATAAAGAAGATGGAGGATGAATTTATCAAAAGAGGGCAAACAGATCAAACAATTTATTTAAATCAACCAAAAGACACAGAATTTTATAACTCTAAATCTGGAATTGGTTGGGAAAATCCTAAGTATCTGACAAAAGCAATATCTAGTTCACCAACACTATATGATGTCAGATACATGAACTTAGGATTAAAAATTGCATTTATGAAAGCATCTGAAGAAGCAGAATCTAGTGAAGAAATAAAAAGATTACGATCAGACAAAATGCAAAATTCTGGAGATTATACCAGAATAAATGAAACAGGTAATATTCTTGATACTAAAGAAGAGTACATTCAAACTTATTCTGAAAATGATTTGTCTGAATTACCTACTCAATCTCAAAAATTATATGTGCCAAATTCAATTTTAGAACAGATAAATTCTGATCTAGAATTGAAAATTAAAAATTTTGAGACAGAGAATGGAATTCTCAAGGCTGAACTAAGAAAAATGGAACAAATGTTGCAAGATCAGCCTAAAAACAAAAAGTTGTCTGATCCACAATCATCTACTTCTCTAGATTCTATAAGTTCAGAAAAAGAGTTTGATCTGTACATGCACTCTGACGTTAATTCATTAGATCAAATGTTTGGTAAAATTGGTGAATTTATCAAACCTTTACCTAACAAACAATCAAATGATAATAAAGAACCTGTTAAAATTTTGCAAAGAATGTCTACAGATTCTTTAAAATCATCTGAAAATTCATCATCATTACAACAAAAGAAGGAGAAAACAAAAATTATTGTTCAGTCTCCTAACTTTGAAAAGGGTGAATCATCCTCATCAGTGGACTCAATTGCACGTTTTTATCTGATGTTAAATTCATGAATCATAAAAAGTTTATATTCTTTGGAATTTAATAAGATCTGGATTGTCATGTGCAGGGGGAGCAGAAAAGAAATTTATCTGATTTTGAATAAATCTGATAAAAATTATCTGTTATTTTGTAGGGGGAGCAGAGCTGAGAAAATGAATATACGTTTGAGGGGGAGCAACTTTCAGAAATTCAAGGGGGAGCAAATGAGCATTGTTAATATTTTTAATTTTTTTTGTGTTTTCAATTTTTTTTTGTTTGTTGTTTTTATTGTGAATTTTTTTTTTAAAGTCCATTAAAAATTTTTTTTTGAAAATCAGAATTTTCTTTGTTTTTGTGTGTTTTTAAATTTTTTTTTTTGAAAATCAAATTTTATCTTAAATTTTTTTTTTTACTCTTTATTTTTTTTAGTCAAAATATTTGATTGAAAATATAGTTAGTGGGTTAATTTGGTTTAGATGATGGGCCGGATTTTTCAAGTTTGCAAATTTAAAATGGGCCGGTTAGTTTGACTATAAATTTGAATTTTCAAATTCAAATCATTTTTCCGGAAATCTTATTTCTTCATCTTCTCCAAAAAGCTTTCTTCATTCCTAAGAAACTGCAACCCACAATCATTATCGACTTCTTTTCATCAAAATTGTAAGAAATTTTTTTTTATTTCAGTTTGATTGTTTAGCCTTATAGTGTATATATGTTGCTTATTTCAGTTTGGGTTTTATGCAACTGTTCGTATTTGTTTTTGGGTGTGTTCTTGACCGTTAATGGAGATTCATGATATTTGTTCATGACATTGAAATTAAATGTGTGATGAATTTCGTATTGGTATAGTGACCATGAATCTGAAATTTCATAGGTCATTCTTTCATCACACAAACAGAATGTTTGATTTTGATAATGAAACAGTTTCGTGTTCTTCATCAATCTGAAATTTGAATTTTTAACAACTTTAAAGTTGTTTTTGTTCAAAGTTCAGTAAACCAAATGTGTTTAAAATGCATTTTCGAAGGGGTACAAGTTTTAAATCACTGAAAAAGATCCCTGAACTTAAATTCTTAAAATCAGTGTGTATTGGACTTGTAATAAAACAAACAGACAGTTCTCGATTAAAGAGTCGTTCGAGTTGTATCAAGAGACATTCGAGTTGATTCAAAGAAGACTCGAGAAAACTCAAGAGTTAATCGAGTTGAGTGTAATGATATTCGAGAAAGGGTCAGTATCACTCGAGTTGAGTGAAGGATCATTCGAGAAACATATCTATATCATGCGAGTTAACCAAGTGTGAAACACTTAGAAAATTTTCAGACTTATATATCGATTAATATATTGTCCGAGTTCACTTAAAGCTTATTCGAGTTGGGACAATGTTCTTATCGAGAAAATGACTTAGTCATTCGAGTTGAGTGTTAGATTCTAATGTTTCATTCGAGTTTAGTACATATTTCATCCGAGTTTCACATGTCTTCCATTCGAGAATTTTCATGTCTCATTCGAGTTGACTCAAGCACTATTCGAGTTGTGTCATGGTTTATTCGAGTTTCATGTCTATGTCATTCGAGTTGTATATAGGCTCATTCGAGTTTATTCATGAGATTCGAAAAACTTGTAGTTTCATTCGAGTTTCAACAGAAAATTTTTCCTAAGTGTGGTATTTTTCATGTTTTAAGAAAAATGTCACATTTTCTTTTAAGAAATTGTTATAATTTGTGTTTTTCTAACATTGGTCTCTAAACGATTTACTCTGGAATTCTTTCAATAATTATCTATTATTGTCTGGAATCCCGATGCCTTAAAAAGAAAATCACAAGTTTTTACAATTTCTGATAAAATGTTACAATTTTTCTACATTTTAAAGGTTGTCATTTGTGTATATGATCTGACTAACATGACCTTTTATTTTTACAGGTGTTCAAATGGCATCTCCAGTACAGTCTCAGAACTCCAATTCATCTGACTCCCATTCATCATCCAATCATACCCTTGTATCTACACCTGTTCGTTCTACTTCAGTTGCACGTCCTTCACAATCAAACATTATCCCAGATAACCAGTTAGTTAAACCTAAACATTGCCTTCCTTTCCGAGATAATAACCATCGTCTAGATACCAAGGTTATTAAAGTTAGTCATCCTATCATTGTTGACATTCTAAAAGGCCATCCATTAGGTTATCTGCTTCAATACAAACCGTCTATTCCACAAGTGTATCTACAACAATTTTGGCACACTATCAAATTTGTTCCTGCTGACGGCAATCATCACTTTAAAGTGACAATAGACCAGTTCAAAACAAAAATCACTCTCGCCAGACTTCGTCACAATCTATTTCTTCCTAGACGTATAGACACAGTTAACTAACCAGAGTTGGCTGACTTTGAAGACTTTGTGTCAGATGAGGAACTGGTACATGATCTGATCTGCTTGGGCTACTCAAAGCCACTACCAAAGAGCTAAAAGTTTCATAGGAATGGCTTAAATGGAGAATGGTATACACTGTTTGGAATCATAAATAGGTGTATGACTTCAAAACACACAGGCATTGACAGATGCAGCATTCATTGCTTAAGGATATTTCATGGGATAACATTCAACAAGCATTATGATTATGCTCAGTGCATATGGGAGGATTTAAAAGAGATTGTTCTTGCAAAAACTACAAATAGAGCACGAAAATTTGTTCCGCTTCAGAGGTTCATACAAATTCTTATCCGAGGGATTCTTCGTGCTAATGAAAATATTCCGAAGCGAGCCAATTCTCAGCGATGTCCGGATTATTTGATGATGAGCTTACACGAAGTGCCGGACTCACCAAATGCAAATATTATGCCAATTCCAGAGTCATTGCTTAAATATGCGGATCAAGAGAGTGAGAATGTGAGATTGTATAGGATAGATCATGCTCTGATAGAGACCCAGGAACCGGGATCTCTTAGCCCAGGAGCTTTAAGAATAGAGGAACCTCAGCAAGGTGTTGAAGTTCAGGTTGCCCATTCTGTGAGTGAGGGAGATGTTGGTGTAAGGGGAGGTGAGGAAGAAGCTGAAAAACCTGATTCCGAGAGAACGTTGTCGGATATTCAACAAGAAGAAGGAGAAGGAGATGATGATGATGATGATGATGATGATGGTGATGATGGAGGTGATCATCATGAGGGAGGTGGTATGATGATAGATATTGTGAGCATAGCTGAAGAGAGTGTGCGGGATACCATTAACCTAGAAAGCCGGGACATAACCACATCTACTGTTAGCTCTCCTATGAGAGTTAGCATTGAAGAAGTCAGTATCCCACTGATGATTGCACACCACCCAACCATCCACTCAGTCTCCTCTCAACAGGAGATTGTTTCAATTGAGCACAGGGATGAACCATATAATCTATCCGAAAGTCACTTGGACGTAATGGATATTGAAACAAGTGCACAGCTGCCCGTGTGTACGACTTCTCTTCAATCACTGAGTCTAGCTCATATACAGCCTAGGACACTCGAGTCACCTTCATTTGTTGAAGTTAGTGTGGTTGAACTACGTGTTCCCACTGGAACATCCTTAGTAACGGAAGCATTTGTTGCTCCGTCACTTGAAGAGGGTGGAAGTCCAGTCAGAGAAACAACTTTACCAACTCTGAGCACTGGCCACACAGAAGTACTTTATACAAGTTCGACTGCTGTGACAACTGGAAGTCTACGTGACCTAGTGGTGATGTTATCCCCATTTGTTACTAAATCAACATTGACTAAAGCATTGACTGAAGCTGTGGCTGGAGTAAACACGCATGTATCTTCTCAATTGGCTGAGGTAATGGCCCAGATGTCAAACATCCAGAAGTTTTTAAAGGGGAAGGATGTTGCAGAGGAATCGGTAAAGCAGTCTGAGTCAAAACAAGCAATTGAAGAGTTGAAAGAAGAATTGAAAGACTTTGTGTTTGAACAGTTTGATGAGATGAGAGAACGCATGATAAGTTTGGAAAGTACTGTGATAACAGTGTTAGGAAATTTATCAGAGAGGGTGGCTGCGGTAGAAGAGACGTGCAAGGCTCAAGCTTCCTCATCCAAGAGGAAACATGATGAGCATGATGAGGACTCCGATGATTCTCCTCATGAGGGGCAGAAGAGGAGAAAGCTTGATGAACCAACACCTGGGGTATTAATGATTACATACCCAGAAAAGGAGACGGAAGTTCAGGAGAAAGAGGCTGGGGGCTCTAAAGAATCAGCTGGGGAACAAAGAGAGCTGGGATTGATTCTTCATGAAGATGTTCCAGTTCCTTTGAACATTCAGTCTGACATTTATCATTTTGTTGAATATATTGATTCGGATGAAGACGTTCAAGATAAGAGTCATGAGCTAAGTATTCAAGGAATAGGAGAAGGAATAGGAAAGTGAGGGAGGAGTACATTGAGGTATCAGAAGATGATGATATAATTACCTTGACTGATGTTGATTTCAGAGCTGAAAGGATTGAAGAGGAGGAAGGGTTAGTTGAGGAGATTTTAAAGGATACTGAATCGACTCCAACGGTTGAAAAGCCTGAGGTGATTATGCAAGTTAAAGAGGAGTTTGAAGAGTTTCCAGTTGAGAGCAGTGTTGCACAAGAAAAGGTTGTACTGAATGAGGTTGAGGTAATGGATAGATTTTTCAACGAGTATGTGCTTGCTGATGAGTCTAAGAAACAACATAGACTCAGATTTGAAGCTTAACAAGTGGTTCAGAGGGAAATACAAGACATGCTGACATTATTGAATAAGGATGAGATTAGCAAAAAGAAGGTGAAGAAACTTGAGATTCCAGAGAATAGATCGGCAGAGTTCATTAGAAAAAGGAATTAGATGCCATTCATTGAAGATATTCTGGAGAAACGGATCTTTTGCAAGAAACAAGCACCTTGTTCATTTCACAAGTTATTTGGAGTGCTAGAGCCAAACATGCCGAATCTAGTCAACTATCCCAGTTTTCTGAGAAATAAAACACAGGAGGTTGAGAAGGTCAAGAGTGAATTAAGAATAGTCGACCTGGTGAAGATAGAAAAGGAAAGATTTGTCAAGATTTTCTATCCAAAGTTCACTGTCACTAGATCAGATGGAAATACCTATGTGTTCACAGAAGCTGATATGTTCAACATGCACTTGGTAGACATTGAAGATATTTTTGATGAATTGTGCAGAAACAAACGAAATGAACACTGTAGATTTGCACTTAAAACTCTGTTTCACTTCATGCATACCAAATTGGTATTGATGTCAGTACAAGATCTACAGATAGGGGTTGAACGGGGCATGAGAAAGATTAACATGACGGCACCTCACAGAGATATCAAATTCGCTGGTGAGCTGAAAGAATTTCAAGTAATCATGGTGAAGCATCCAGCAGTCATGTACAAAGATCGAAATAAGAAGTTGAGAGCAACGAGAAGTGTAGAGTTGAATAAGTTTTCAGATGGAACTTTAAATAAAGTGTTGAGTGGTTTGAAAGGAAAGCTTGCAGCTGATCAGAAAAGAAAGACAAAGAAAGGAGCTTTATCTGTTAACGACCGAAGACTCATGGTTGAGTTTATTTCAAAGATTGAATGGAGGCTTTCGGATCGTAAAAGTGTTAGAAGATTTGAACAAAAGCTGGGCTTATCGATTTAAAGACTTTGCTCTTTTCATCAAAGGGGGAGAATGTTAGGATATGTTTTAGTTGATGAAAACAAAGTCTAGGGGCTAGTTGGTATTTCCTTGATAGTTATTAGAAATGTATATATAGTATCTTTGACTTTCTATTTTGATATAGATCTGACAGTTCACTTTTTACGGAAGAATAGCAGTTACTGGAATTGGAATTATTCTCTCATCATTGTAATCATCTCTTCATCAATAGAATCATTCGGTCAGTATTAATTCCATTTATTGTTCTTGATAATTTGATATTATAGATTGATTGGTAGGAAACTTAATTTCACATATTATTATTTCATTAAAGTGAAATAAAAGTCATTGTTATTATTATGTATTACATAGATTCAGTTATGGTTAGACATATAACTAAAATTAATTAAATCATTTCATTTATAAATTTAAGTCAATAATATTATAACTTATTACATGTTATCAACTTCTACTTTTATATAATTAAATGAACTTTGCATAAAAGAGAAATTGAAATTAAATATGAAGATTTCTCAAATTTTAAGTGTTACATGTTTTATTTATTATTTAATGATATGATTATCGATGTTCAAATAAAAAGGTTAATATAATAAATATTTTTAATGATGATTCATTTTATTATATAAAGCAAATTGAATTAATTATTCATTTTGATTATATACATTTGTCTTAATGTTTTGTTAAAAAAACAATCATAATGTTAATCCGTTTTCAAAGTTATCAAACAAAAATCAATTATATATTATATTATAACAAATTTAAAATAAAAAACAAAAATACAACTATTATTAAAATATGGTTTTTGGTTTAGACTCACGTTTATTATAAGATTGATTTAAAATAGAATATAAAACAAACAATACAACTATTACTAAAATATGATTTTCGGTTTAGACTTGCATTTATTATAATATTATGGTATATATTGTAAGTTCTATGAAATATATATTTAGAAGCAAAAATTATTCTACTTTTATATTTTGATTTTCAGTCATCAAATAAGTTAAAACAAAAATAAGTTTATAGTTTATGACAATTTTGAATGACATTTTAGGTTTTTTTCATAGTTTCATGAAGAATTTATCAACATTAATTTCTTGGGTAACTATAAAATTTAACGCAACAGAAACTAAAATTTACAGTACTTATTCTAATAAACAAAATCTAAATTCCATGATAGTTAACCAAAATCAATTTCATAGAAATATCACTTCTAATAATTGATAAATTAGGTATAAAAATGTAAGTTAATCATATGTGTTCACTTATAAAGAATAAAAGTAAATATAAATCACCTCATCACTTTAAGATTTCTATGAAATTTAGTTTTTAGGTCAACTTTTAAAAATGCGTTCAACACTAAGAACGTATGGCTCTATCACCAATTTAGTATTCCTCAATGTTTTGTCGAAACCCACCAAACTGAAATACAAACACGACGATGAAGATTGTTAATTTTCCACACAAAATGATGATCACACATTCTTTTCCGTTACAAAATTTAAAGACTCACACAAATTGAAAATATTAAACAACTAAACAAAGTATATGAATTCTTACTCTAGAGAGAGAGCACAAAGGAATATTGTGATAGTGTAGCTCGTATGATCTCTTGTTTGTATGTATATTTGTTTTGACAATTTTGTTAAGTTTTGTGGTTATAAATATGTTGTCTTTCAAAAAAATAGTAATAGAGGAAAATGAATGGGTAATAGTGTGATAGGAAATGAAAATACTTGATTTCAATTAATAGATAATTAATTCAATTTAAAAAATGATAAGTAGCGATCATTTGCAATTTAAGAGTAGTAATGTAGGACTTGAAAATATTTAATTCCATTTAATAAAAAATAAATAAATAATTATTTCTATTATTTTTTAAAAATCAAAATTAAATCATTAATACTCATATTTATTACATGAGACTCAACTTTTATAGATAGATAGATATTTTTACATGAATCAAATTAAGCAAAATATTATTAAGTAAATAAATAAAAAAAAATTAGGTTTTAAAAAATACAAAAGTTTATTATTACTATTAATTTTTTATGAAAAAGTATGATTACTATTGTTCTTATAGTAAAAACAAAATTAAAACTTAAATCAAATAGTTAATACAAAATAGTACAGTACCAGCGCAAAGCGGCGGCGGCGGCGACGGATAGTTTTTTCGATGACATGTTTTTATGAATGATGTTACTTTCAATTTCAAAACACAACAAGTAAATTAAACACAAGATATAGAAATCACCAAAGTTACATTGAATTTATTCTATGGCATGTTTTTATTCGTATGAATACGTACAATGCATATGACAGTTCTTCCAAACTTACATTGAGACCCTTTACAAAATCAATTTATACTTCCTTACACAACTTTGAGAAAAATTCAAAACACCTCCTAGACTTTAGTTTTACAAACAAATTAGATGCTATCAACAAATGAGAAATAGATGGTTGTCACTTAATCGATCATGAATAATTTATTTAAATAAACATACAATTAATGTTTAAATATCAAATTCAATATGGTTTACTCAAATATAAATAGAAAAATTTTCGTTTATCAAATGAATATAAAAATATTATTTGATCAACAATTGCAATACAATATGGTATAAAACTGTATGGTAACAAACAAAAGAAATGACAAGACATGTTTGTGAGAACAATAAATTTACAAGCATTGTCACCGTATAAATCCATACATTCTAAATGTGATAAATATTTACTCGATTGTTGCATCTGTAAGTATACTATACATAATAAAACATTAATAGTTATAATAGATCCATATTGTAATATATGTGTAACAATTACTAAGTTATTGTAACTTAATAATCAAGTAAAACTTCTTAATACACCACGTTTGATGTGTAAACCCCATCATTATCGAATTTTTGACAAATTTCATCAGAACCTTGGTATTGTCACATGATGTACCTCTAAACAATGCACGTAAAGTTGTCCATGGGAGAATACGAATTCTTATAAATAAACACTAACATTTAGATTTGTTTGTCTCTAAGCTTTTTGATTATCATAGCTAGGGATGTTCAAAAAATTCCGAAACCGAAAAACCGATACGAAAAACCGTTGCGATTTTGAGGTTATCCTAACCGGTTTTTCTATTATTTTCGGTTTGGTTAACCGAACCGAAAAAAACATTCGGTTTCACTTTCGGTTTAGCTTCACGATTTCAGTGATAGACAGTTTACCGAAAAACCGAAATTATTTTAATTTTAAGTATTTTGTCATAAAATACGACGATGACTTGTTCTTTGTCACTTGTTCGAATAATTTCAAAAATACACTAAATGACGTCGGCTTATTAAGTTCTACACCTAATATTACATTAGAAGTAGGACGGACGTGCAAGCCGAGCTCGTAAGTAGGCTTCTGGAACTTGAAGGGGATCCAAACACAAATTATCACAAAATCATACACACACACACACACCAGAAATACCATAGCTGCTACTGTTTGTCTGTTTTTGTTACCTACTCGGCACACAACGAAGACATATACATATATCAAACAATTTCCTAACTATATTCTAAGTCAAAAGTTGCGATTTTCATGAGATGGAACTATGAATGTACATACAAAAAGAGCATAGGTTATTTCACTGATAAATGTTTTGCCAAATTTAATCCTACGATTGACCAAAGCTAAAACATTTTTTAAATGGTAACTGGTACATTAAGTAACAATTAGACATCCATATATATAGGTAACTACAATTCTATAAAGAACAATAGAAGACGTATACTAACCAAATCCGAAACAAATGGGTAACTTCCATGGTTTGCTTCCATTGACAAAAACAGCCATAGGCTCTTCGAAAGCTCTCCTTCATCAAACCCTGTTAAGAAGCATTTAAGCCTTCAACATCGTTTAGACCATCTTCAAAAAGCTACCGTTCATCAAACTTCAAACCTATTAAGAAGCATCTAAATTAACCTTTATCATCATTTAGACCATCCACCAAAAGCTCTCCCTCATCAAAACCTGTTAAGATCCCAACAAATGTAATTAAATATCAATTATGTACCTGGATCAATGAATGTTATGCGGTATGATCTTGATGTATTAGTGTATTACACACAATTCATGGGAATCCACCAAGAACAGTCACCCTACGAGTAAGACCCAGACATAACCATTTTAACTTCAAAATTTTAACCGCATTGTTGAATGCCATATTGAAAAATACATGAAGAACAAAAACAGAAAATATGCTTACATTTGACAGAGGAATATTATTCAATGTTGTGAGCAACTGAAGTAATAAAAGAAATCAAGACATTTCAGTCACGACATTAACCAAAAATAAAGCTTTAAAAAAGAATCATGAACATGTACGAAGTTGCATAAATTTTGTTGGTATTGAGTATGAAAATTATTATATAGTAGTATAGATATAGATAAAGAAATATTAGTGGACATTTTGATGAATGGGTTGGATTTGAAAGTTACCTTCCAGACAGGAATACTAATATCATATTGTGAATTCCTACATGGAGAAACACGGGAGATGCTTGCACCCATTACTATGTTGTTGTTGATTTGAATGAATCCTAAGCATAGTAGATTTTAGCAACCAGTTGCTTAATATGCATCACTCTGCATGAATAAGCGAATAATTATCATTGAAATTGTTTGAATGTAGAATTTTTTTGATGTGTTCAAGCCATTTTGTCTTATTTAAAACTATATATTTTGGACTTGCTACATTCTTAACCAGTAATTCAAATCCTTCATTGAACAGTTTAATATTGAAAAAAAAAAGAAAAAAAAACTAACCATTAAACAATTCCTTCATCTAACAGCGACAACAACTTCAACAACAGGGTTTAAAGGGCTGCAAGCGTACTTCTAAGTGCACCCTAAGCACAGAACAAATACAACAGTTACTTCAATCTTTTAACCAGACACTATCAATTAAAATTGGCAAGAAGTTAATTAAAACTAATAAAAAGGTTTGTTTGATGGTTTATGTGTCAGTTCTTAACATAAGTGCATTTTAAAATTGTCTCACCCGTCACTCTACTAAGCTTTCATTAACCTTAAGCCAAGGAAATTTTTTTTGTTAAACTGCAAGCTACTCCTATGAAAATTAAAATGAGTTCTCTTTTCAGCACACTACTCTTTTGAGACATGCAAGTGTAAAAATGTAAAAACATCTCCTAGGCATAGAATGAGACAACTTTTTGATCAGTTAGATTACGAATTGATGAATACAAGACAGTAGTCAACTTATCCAAAGCCAAAGGCACCACCAACAATGGATCATCAGTGACAACTCTTGTAGAAGAGAACATAAATTTTTGAAGGGTAGAAACTTACCAAAAAAAGAACTGAAAGTGGTTGCACATAAGTAACATCGTCACACCAATTGAACCAAAAGGCCATAAATTACTCCATGGAGGTATAATACTAAAAAGTTCCCATTCAGTGGACGTTATTCACCAATTTATGGCGAAAAGTAAGAAACAAAATATAGCACAGGAAGTACATATAAGCTAACAATCACATGAGGGACTGATTTTCACTAAGATTGTTCAGAGCATTGATCATTTCAACAAGACACTGTCATTGACACAGTGGAGGGGTGTCTATCACTGAATAGCACAACTTCCTCCACCTAGAAACTTCATGGCTTTAAGAAAGTGAAATAAAATAACTAACGCTATGGTTCTACTATGAATTACACAAGCACATTTTTTAAGTAATATAATAACCAATATTTACCAAAATGAAGGGAAGGACCAGTTAGCCTGCTTCATAGCACAGGAACCCCTTGATGCAATTTAAACCTAACTTTGAATACAAATATCAACACTAACATAGATTCGAGTGTCATCGACGACCAACAGAACAATTAGAATGTATGTATATTTGGAACCCGTTTTACATATCAATGTCACCACCCCAAACAACACCGAAAAAATAAAGAACTCATGAATTAAGACACAAAAATAAGACAATGAACATGATTCAACAAATTGAAAAGGATAGAGTGAAGTCAAATCTTTTAACGGGGAAAGTGGACTAAAAAACAAGTTTTTGCTATTTTGGAGATAGATATGAAAATTGACAGAAACCCTAACCTGGTCTTCGAAGTAGCAACGTTACAGCTCCATCTTGGTGGAGCTTCACAGAAATCAGCATGGTGTGCGGTCATCCCCAATATATCCGGCCGTGGTGGTGGTTCAGGCGGTGGAGACCAGCAGTTGTGGAGGTTCAGGCGGTGGAGACCAGAAGTGGTGGTGGTTCAGGCAGCGATTGGGAGTGTTGCGCGGTGGTAGAAGGGTGGCTGGGGGGTGTTTGTGATTGGCGATGGCTGGTGTTGGGAAGATCGTGAAGGCAAGAGCAGGTTGGCAGAGGGTGGAGGCGGTGGCTATTGGAGGGAGGAGGTGGTTGTAGGAGGCGTGTCGTTGGAAGATGATTATCAAGCAGACAGAGAGTTATGTCAATAGATGACAAGCGTGGGAGAACAAAAGCCGGTTTGTCTTTCCCAGATATCAATTCTCGAGAATTCAAAATTTTCAAACAAAAACTGCTTTTATTTGTTTTGCAATACATTGTTGTACATGATGCTTTGGTTGATTGTAAGTCTTAAAATTCAAGAATATGTATTATCTACTTGTACCTTGGGCATTATAACTTGTAACAAAGCTAAATGCTTTATTAGTAGTAGTAGTATATATATATATATATATATATATATATATATATATATATATATATATATATATATATATATATATATATATAGATATAATTTTCCAGCTTTTCAAAGGTTTTTCGGCCTACTTTGAGGTTGTTTTTGACCAAGCTCCAAAACGTTTTAGGCTTTGGTTTTCAAGGAAATTAAACTACTATATACAAAGGATTTTTAAAATCAAGAACGGCCATTTTTTCGAGATGTTTAGGTTTGGGAAAAAGCTTGTTGAAAACCCTATGTTGGCCATTTTTGAGCTGTCAAACTTTCGGTTTCCCAAATAATTTCTGGAGGTCTTAAACTCCAAAATAAATTATGAAAACTTCCAGATCTATAGTTAAGACATAGATCTAACTTTTGAGACAAGAATCAACTCATTTTTTTAAGTTATAAATTAGTTATGATTTTTCAAAGTCGATATAAATTTTCTGCCGAAAATCCGCAGTTTATAAACTTGAAATAACTTATGATTTGTTGTTTATTCAAAGACTACTTGTATACAAGTTATAAAACACATTTATATTACTTGTTTTCATAATATTAACACTTTTATGATGTGTTTATATATTCATAAACACATTTAAAGAAACAACTTAAAAACAAAAACTAGAAACTTATAAACTTGAGTTTTTATGAAAGTTGTTGTTGTTGGTGATTATATATATTATGCAAGACTTATATAAACATAAATGCATGATGAAATAAGTTAGTATTTACTTACTTTGATGTATTTGGAGTATGAAATTGAGAAGAAGTTGGAACTCTTGCAAGATTTGGACCAAGAACACTTGAATGTCACCAAGAACACTTGAATTTCACAAAGAACACTTGAATGAAAATGTTTGTAATGGGTATGTGTGTGGGATCCGGTTTTTAGAGAGAAAAAGGAAGCGTTTTGGTGTGAAAATAATGAAAGGGAAGCTCTCTATTTATAGGCAAAGTCTTGGTCTTGAAAAGATGCAAGGATGTGAAGGTGGAGTAAGATCTTGGATAAAATGAAAGGAGAAGATGTGATTGTGATTGTGTATCGAGTTTTGAATTATAAAAATGAAGTCAAAAGCTAGTTTGTACTACCTAGAGGGCCAGCCATTATGATGTATTTATGTTGTATTTTCATTTTTATTTTTTTTGTATAAAAGTATTTAGAATGTATTCTTGTATTTCCCTTTTTATGTAAATTCATAAATACTTTTGAATGCATTAGTTTAATGAATTGTTTTAGTCTTGCATAATTAATTTTAAGTAAGTGTGTTAGTGTATGATTAGAATCACTAATCATAGTTTAATTATGTACTTAGTTGAATTAATCCATCATATCGTAAATCGATCAGATTAATTGATTTGCCGATTCATCGCACCGATAAAATTGATTCTAATTGAGTTGAATTTCCTTATGTAAATTGTTAATCACCTTGATTAATTGCTAATGACCACTGATTAGGTTATAAATTCCTAATAAACACTTATTAAATCATAGTTGCTAACCTGGTTTAGTGCCGGATGTTACAGTCTCCCCCTGTTAAGGGAATTTCGTCCCGAAATTTTATCTTGTTTCCTCAGAGGTATTGTTACTTAGAATTAGGTGAGGGTATCTTTGGTTAAACTGGCCTTTGCATGCCTAAGTGCATTCTGGTCCATGTCTAGAATTCCATCTGACCTTGACGATGGGTATACGACTGTGCTTCAATCCTTTGACTTTATGGTCCATGATTTCTACTGGTTCTTTGATGAAGCGAAGTTTATCAGTTAGCTGAATCTCTTCCAAGGGGGGTAACAAGTGTTTCATCTAACAACACTTCTTCAGATTCGATACGTGGAAGGTATTGTGCACGCTGCTAAGCTCTGGTGGCAGCTGTAAACGATAAGTTACTAGTCCAATTCTTTTTAAGACATTTAATTATCCAATGTAACGAGGATTCAGTTAACCTTGTTTCCCTAATATTATCACGCCCTTTCATGGCGAGACTTTCATCGGTACCCTTTCTCCTAATTGGAACTCAAAGGATTTTCTCCTTTTGACTTCATAACTTTTCTTACAATCGCGGGCAACTTTTAGGCGGTTCCGTATGTGTACTATCTTTTCGGTGGCCTCAAGTATGATTTCTAGGCCAACGACTTGACGATCCCTGACTTTGACCCGTCAAAGGGGTGATCCACACTTTTGTCTGTACAGTGCCTCAAACGGAGCAACCTTAAAACGTGCGTGATTGTTGTTGTTCGATAATTCCACTAAGGCAAATGAGTATCCCAAACACTTCCCAAAATCCATCACACAGGCTCTTAACATATGTTCTAGGGTTTGGATCATTCTTTCACTCTGACCATTGGTCAGAGGGTGATATGTGGTACTTGTGTCCAAGTTTGTACCCAAAGCTCGCTATAACGATTTCCAAAAATCTAGATGTAAATCTGCTATCTGAATCCTAAATGATTGAAATGGGCACTCCAAGTTTGGAGCCGACGTCCTTTAGGTACGTTTGGACTAGCTTATAAATCCTGTTGTTCTCCTTGATTGGTAGGAATGCGAAAATTTTGTTAGGCGGCCGACTATTACTCATATGGTTTCTGATGTTTGTCTTATCTTTGTAGCATGTTAGGAATTTGTTGACATATGTGGAAAAGTCAGCCTTCATGTTAGGCCACCAGTATAGCTCCTTGCGGTTATGATACATTTTATCGAATCCGGGATGAGTGGCATATCGTGATTTGTATCCTTCATCCATAACTCACTTTCTTATTCCACCAAAACTAGGTAACCAGACTCTATTCATGAAATATTGATTTTTATTAGCCCTTATCCCAAACTATTTATCCATTCCGTGCAGGGCTTCAGTTTTATCATATTTTCCTCCTTAACAACTTCTATTTGTGTTTCATGAGCTAAGGAAGGAAGGTTTGGTTGAATGGTTATAACTAGGGCTCGTACTCTTAACGGCTTAGCTTGCTCCTTTCGGCTCTGAGTGTCTGCAACCACATTAGCTTTCCTCAGGTGATAACGAATTTCACAGTTGCAATCACTTATTAGCTCAATCCAATGCTATTACCTCATATCTGACTCTTTCTAGTTCAAGATGTGTTGGAGGTTCTTATAGTCTGTGAGTGTAGTACACTTCTTACCGTACAACTAATGTCTCCAAGTCTTAAGGATAAAGACTACTGCTCCAAGATCTAGATCATGCGTTGTGTAATTCACCTAGTGAACCTTAAGTTTTCATAAAGTATAAGCTATGACCCTCTCTTTCTATATCAACCCATTGTATGAAGCGTCACAGTAATCAACAAATTTCTTGCTTCTCTTGGATAAAATAAGCGCGCTGCACAGTTTATGCTTTAATAACTGATATGATGTCTCATGATCCTCGCCCCAATCATATTTAATGTCTTTTCGGGTCAGTTTTGTTAGAGCTCCGGTGATCTTTGAGAAATTTTTGATAATTTCCTATAATAAGTGGCAAGTCTTAAGGACTGTTGTATCTCTATGGGGGTTCTAAGGGTTGACCAATTCATGATAGCCTCGATCTTTGTGGGGTCGACTAGGATCCATTTACTATTGGTCACGTGCCCGAGAAATATTACCTATCTTAGCCCAAAGTCAAACTTAGAAGGCTTGACATATAGTTGTTCTTTCTCCAACAACTCTAGAATCAGTCTTAAGTGTTTGCTCGTGCTCCTCCTTGCTTCATGAGTAGATTAAGATGTCATTCATGAATACAATCATGAATTTGTCTAGATAAGGTTTCCACACCCGATTTATGAGGTCCATGAATACCGTTGAGGCACTGGTTAATCCAAACGGCATTAATAGGAATTTATGATGACCGTAACATCTGAAGACTGCCTTTGGAATATCTTTCTTGTGAACTCTAACCTGATGATTACCAGACCTTAGGTCGATCTTCGAATAGAAGCTTAATTCTTTGCGTTTGGTCAAACAAGTCATTGATCCTTGTGAGCGGGTATCGGTTCTTTTAGTTTATTTAGCTCTTAGTAATTTATGCACATTCTGAAGGTACCATCCTTCTTCTTTATGAACAAAACTGGAGCTCCTCCAAAGCGAGGAATTCGGTTTGATAAACCTTTTATCTAAGAGCTCCTACAGTTGGTTGGACGATTCTTACACTATTGACGGGGTTAATCGGCATGGTTCTCGAGCCACTGGTGCAACACCTGTACTAGGCCGATTTTTGAGTTTGAGTTGCCACGATGTTGGGAGTTCAGGTAAGTCTTCTGGAAAAACTTTGGGGTAACCATAAATAATAACAATATTTTCGAGCCGCTTTTCGTTTGGCTCCCTCTCTGTCAACACTTCAGGGCCTAATGCTAGGGATGATGCTTACTTTGGTATTTCTTGCTTTGCCTTGGACAGTAAGGACCTTCTTATTCGCTAATGGTATATGAACCGTCTTCTTGTTGCACACTATTTCCGCATGATATTTCGATAGTTAATCCATGCCTATGACCACGTCAGAACTTCCCATTTTGACAGGCATCAAGTCTGTTTCAAAGAGTCGGCCTACTAATTCTAAGGAGCATCCTCGTATTATATTATTTTTCTTAAGCGTCTTACTGTCATCAACCTCAATAGCATAAGTGGCACTTAATGGTGTAAGAATGGAATTTATCTGCTTACAGAACTTAGTGGATATAAAGCTCCTATCAGCACCAGTATCAAATAGTAGTAATGCATAGGTGGTATCTAATGGGGTAAGAGGATAAGTCTATGGGTTTGAAATTTCTTAGCCAGATAGGCATAACTTTATCTCCTCATACGTAGAGTTGCAGTTAAAACTTAATTCCTTATTAAAGTTCTTGATACCTAATCTGATATGGTCGGGATTTTTATTCGATAAATTTTCAAGCCTTACGTACATCTGATAGTAAAAACCTAGAGATATACTATAAACTGGTAGAAGGGTACTAAGTATGAGTTACCTCCTCGTACTTCAGAGCGTTAAGTTGTTGGGTTAGCTCTACATTGCGGATTTGCGCTCTGCTAAGCGGCGTCACAATTCGTCAATTATCGTCTTGTTGAATCGCCTGGGTATTCTGGTTGGCCCAAGTTTTATTGGTGGTTTGTATCTGGTTAATCCTTGCAAAGATCTCACCGACTTCTTGGTGGATTTTGTCGAAATTGGAGGTCGTGTCTGGCGGCCCTTGCCACCAACAGAGGCACCGTTCGTTGCGTAGGTCCCTGGGTAAGTGTCGACACTTAAGAAGAAGATGGTGTTTCGACTTCAACTGGCTTAGGATCCCTTCCTCGTTTCTCCACTCTTGGAGAGTGTGAGTCATCCATTCCCACTGTGCTGCTGCGGAGGGCTTGGCTGATGGGCAGGTACCAGGATAGACTCCCGTTGTGCCAGTCACATGCTTTTCCTAGGGTTGATCTTCTTCAATGGTCCATTGGGATGGTTTCTTAATATGGTGTAGGATGGAACACGTGGTGGTGATAGTGGACCAGTTTGAGCTGCAGGGCCACAGTTGCCCCCCTCTTGTTCTGACGGGTCCTCTACCTCGTCACCGATTGGGTCTGGTTGGGTTTCTGATCCAAAGTACACCTTAGTGTCACATTGGCTTTCTTGTTCCATCGGTGAGAAATCATCCTCAAAGTCAAAGAGGATAATAACTGTATTGTTTGGCATGTCCTTGTCATCAGGGTCCTTATATATGTTCACAGTTTTTGAAGAAACTTTAGTTTTTGTAACAGTTATAGTCTAGGTACTAATGCAACCTAGTTCACTATAACTATGGCTCTGATACCAATCTATCACACCCCGTTACCCCGGTTGGCAACGAAGCGCGACGTCGCTGAAGCATAACCATAATCATAACGAACGACCACTATATGGACGTTTTTAAAATACATCGTTAAAACTTTAAAATATAGAAACGTTTTACATAGACTGAAATGATAAAGAGTAGTTCGCATGATACAAAGATTTAAATACATTATTAAATTATCCATAATAATGCAAATAAATCTCCGATGGTTTGAAAATGAATGCGACTCCTTAAGTGCGGAAGCTTGAAAATAATTCTGATGCGATGAACTTGCCTTAATTTCCTGAAAATACACGCTAAAATACGTCAACAAAATTGTTGGGGAGATCATAGGTTTACACGTAAATCTGACTTGTATGGACAACAACAGTTGAGTTTGAATTTATAAAATCATAAATTCCATGTTATGTATTACATAAAAACCATCATGCAACCGAAGCTTAATTAAATGAGTTTGCCCAGTGTAGTATTCCCATACGTAATACCGTGTGTTGAATATATATGCACCGGCTGTTAGCCGAGCCGAACTAACCCGAATGGGGGACATGACTCCCGATAGATCTATCGACAATATATACGCGCGCTTACAAATAAATGCAATTAACGGTTCATGATATAAGGGCTGATGGAACCACATGTGTAATACATAATAGAAATGAAGTTGTTTTCGTGTCAATATGAAAACGAAACATGTATTTCAACCCCAAAACATAACAGTGTCAAAATAGGGGCTATGAAGACTCACCGTGAGTGTGATTGCAAAAACTAGCGTAAAATGTTATTTAGCGTAAGTTGATGGATGATGCACCGGGTGAATTTAATCGAGTCCTAAATGATAATATGGACTTAATATCTCTATTATATGATAGTATATATATTTATAGATTTTTTATGTCTTAAATCACCCAACATTACAAGTTTATAAACAAAACCCACTTAAAACGTCAACTTTTTATATATATATATATATATATATATATATATATATATATATATATATATATATATATATATATATATATATATATATATATATATATATATATATATATATATATATAATTTTCTAGCTTTTCGAAGGTTTTTCGGCCTCCTTTGAGGCTGTTTTTGACCAAGCTCCAAAACGTTTTAGGCTTTGGTTTTCTAGGACATTAAGCTACTATATACAAAGGATTTTTAGAATCAAGAACGACCACTTTTTCGAGTTGTTTAGGTTAGGGAAAAATCTTGTTGAAAACCCTATGTTGGCCATTTTTGAGCTGTCAAACTTACGGTTTTTCCCAAATAATTTCTGGAGGTCTTAAACTCCAAAATAAATTTTGAAAACTTTCAGATCTATAGTTAAGACATAGATCTAAATTTTGAGAAAAGAATCAACGCATTTTGTTAAGCTATGAATTAGTTATGATTTTTCAAAGTCGATATAAATTTTCTACCGAAAATCCGCAGTTTTTAAACTTGAAATAACTTATGATTCTTGTTGTTTATTCAAAGACTACTTGTATACAAGTTATAAAACACATATATATTACTTGTTTTCATAATATTAACACTTTTATGATGTGTTTATATATTCATAAACACATTTAAAGAAACAACTTATAAACAAAAACTAGAAACTTATAAATTTGAGTTTTTATAAAACTTGTTGTTGTTGGTGATTTTATATATTATGCAAGAATTACATAAACATAAATGTATGATGAAATAAGTTAATGTTTACTTACTTTGATATATTTGGTGTATGAAATTGAGAAGAAGTTGGAACTCCTGCAAGATTTGGACCAAGAACACTTGAATGTCACCAAGAACACTTGAATGAAAATGTTTGTAATGGGTGTGTGTGTGGGATCCGGTTTTTAGAGAGAAAAAGGAAGAGCTTTGGTGTGAAAATAATGAAAGGGAAGCTCTCTATTTATAGACAAAGTCTTGGTCTTGAAAAGATGCAAGGATGTGAAGGTGGAGTAAGATCTTGGATAAAATGCAAGGAGAAGATGTGATTGTGATTGTGTATGGAGTTTTGCATTATAAAAATGAAGTCCAAAGCTAGTTTGTACTAGCTAGAGGGCCAGCCATTATGATGTATTTATGTTGTATTTTCATTTTTATTTTTTTTGCATAAAAGTATTTAGAATGTATTCTTGTATTTTCCTTTTTATGTAAATCCATAAATACTTTTGAATGCATTAGTTTAATGAATTATTTTAGTCTTGCATAATTAATGTTAAGTAAGTGTGTTAGTGTATGATTAGTATCACTAATCATAGTTTAATTATGTACTTAGTTGAATTAATCCATCATATCGTAAATCGACCGGATTATTTGATTTGCGGATTCATCGCACCGATAAAATTGATTCTAATTGAGTTTAATTTCCTTATGTAAATTTTTAATCACCTTGGTTAATTGCTAATGACCACTGATTAGGTTATAAATTGCTAATAAACACTGATTAAATCATAATTGCTAACCTGGTTTAGTGCAGGATGTTACAAACCTGTATACGTTGTAGTTTATATTGCAAATCTGAACAAAAGGCAGGTGAACAACAAACACATGTATCAAATAAATGTTGCACACAGAGCATCAAAAGTTTGAATGCAAGTGGGGTAACCAAAATGATATTATTACAGTACGGAATGGAAAAACTATTGAAAATGTGATACTGAAAAACAATTTAAATGATAAAAAAATAGTTTCAAAACTTTTTCAAACGCTCATATCGCCACGGTGTCACAACGTTGTTCTTTATGTGACTTGTTCTATGCGTCAAGTATGCGTGATCTTCTTTGGGCAGTTTCGTGAGTCATGTAGTGCATGTTCCTTGCAAAGCTTGCATACACGTTTCTTACGCTTACTTTTTGATATTGCCTTTTCTTGTTCGCCTTTTAGCCTGTTTTTATTACGACAACCATTGTTCCTTATCCCTGTCGGGGCATGTATTGAAACCTCAACCGGTTGTAGAACGCCCAACAAAAAATCAATCACATCGTTTTTGTTAGATGGTGGTTTGTCTTTGTGCAAGTTATGTAAAGCACCATTGATCTTTTTAAGTGACTCTATCACCCCAGCTATTGCGTCGTCGTCGTGTACAATGTAACTCATTATGTCAGAGAACAAAGAGCTAATTTCGTGAACCTTCTTTCGGGGTGATATTGATATTGATATTGATGGTCTCTTATATGATATGGACACTATTTTTTGCACCACGTCTTTTGTCCATCGGTTAACAACATAACACATGTCGACATAAGACCCGAAGTCGTTCAAACATCTTGCATTTGCAGGTCGCAACGCGTTAATTCAGAGACACAATAACCTACATATCGGTATTTTACAAAAATAAGAGTCAGTAGTCACGCCGTTTAAACAGATTTTTTAACGTGAATGCATTTGTACACCATAATTTATAATTATAGTAAGTGTGCTTACCTCGAACTCCATGTTTGATTCTATGTCAAGTACTTTGCATACCTTCATCCCATTATTGTCTTCCTCAATACCATTAGTCGCCACTCATGACATTGCAGAGTTGTGTATCTCGACTTGATAATCCAAAAAAATTGATTTGGTGAACAAATGTGCATCTTGACGCTCGGATTTGAATTTCGTTTTAAGTTTAGGTGTGGTGTTCCAAGACTTTAAGTCCTTTGTTCGCTGTTTCTCACGCTGGTGGTCCATTGCCATCTCAAATTGATCATAAAACTCAACGAAGGTTGAGTCACCATTTGTGAAACGCTCAAAGAAAGAATTTTCACTTTCGGACCTTGAAGTTTTCCGCATCAAACCGGACAATGGAAGATTGTACGAAAAAGAAGGTATCCATTTTTCTTGCATGTATAAGTCGCAAAACCACTTGTGTTCTTCGAAGTTGTAGTCCCTCATCAACTACGTCCACCTTGTTTCGAAATCCTTAGCTCCCATTGTCTTATTCCAAACAATGCTATTGAAACGCCTCAAGAACTCCTCATCGTTGTACGGACGTGAACCAATCTGTTTGCACATTTTTATTCAACGGATGCACAAAAATGATGTTTATGCAAATAGAGGTACAATAATTAATACTCAAAGTATTCATGGTAGTGTTGATTTACCTTTTGTTGGAGCTTACTAGTGATATGCCACATGCAAAATCGATTTTGGCCGTCTTAAAAACATCAACAAAAACCTGTATGATTACCGGGTCTTGGTCAGTAAAAACAAAGGTTGGCTCCTTACCAAATGGTTGTGAGAAATGGATCCATAAGCCACTTATACGATGCACAGTCCTCCCCTGCTATCAACCCCGCACCAAAGGTGACACACTTTTTTTGGTTGTTTATGCCCGTGAATGGTACAAACACCATATCATGTCTTTTACAAAGAATAAAGGTAGTAAGAAATCAGTATAAAGTATTTGGTACAAATGAAACAGAATGGTTTGTTCTCATCAATATTGTTAGGAGGACTCACTCGTTTGTTCGGTAAGTGGCATCAGAAGATATTACATCTCGAAATGCATCATAGTTACACTTTGCAATGTAATCCACCTAGAATACACCGCGTAATTATCCCATTTTGATCACATGTGTACTGCATCGAGAAACCATTGTCATTGTCCTGTTTCTTCCTTAGTTTGTCAATAAACATTTGTGTATCATTTTCGCTGATGAAAAGCCTTATATCCCTACTGAAAATCTTAAAATCAATCTGAGTTGCATTGACATCGTTGAACCCACCGTGAACTCTTTGAGCAAATCGTAGGATTTGCATGGACCAATGTTGACATTGCCAGCCTTATGGATGAAGCATTTTTGTTGAAAATCAAGCTGACGGGCCGATTTCAGTAAACCGATATACCTGATACCGTTGATCATCGAGGAGTCTGAACCTTATGCATGCAGGACACCTGGTGCGTGTGGATGACGTGCAACGTTGATTGGAGCTAGATTCGTTGTCGACACTATTATCTCCGGATTTGTTACATTTTATCACCTTCAATGTTATCACTCCAGCACGGTTTCTTTTTTGTGTTGACTTTCGTGTATCAAAACCACATTCGGCAGCATATTGTTCGTATGCAAAAATACCTTCGTCCAATGAAGCGTATACCTTGCCTTTGAATGGAATTTCACCGTCATTAATCTTGGGCTTCCTGTAGGTAGACCCACCTGGTGAAGTGAACTCATTGCTGTCGCAACCCTCATGTGCATTGTCATTGCCTACAAAATACATTCATCATTGCAAGCCGGAAAAACATTTAACGGTTACATGATATTGATGATTCCAAACGGTAATTTAAGGAATGAACAACACAAGGTTTTTCAGTATGCATTTAAACTAGAAAAAAATAAAAATTGATGGAATCAACGAAAAAAATAGTAGGTGTATAAACTGTGCATATATATATTTTGAGGAGAGATTCACTGTATGGCGTATATAAATGTGCATAGTTTGCATTTAAACTGGTGAAATGATGATGAAAATGCATTGTGCGTTTTAACTGATATAACCCTATGATTAAATTGATGAAATTCCATGATGTATGAAAACTGATGAAAATGTTGATATACCAAAATGCATTAAGATTGCTATAAAAAAAAACTGTGGGAACAAAAAATTGCATAAAATGTGCATGTGTATAAAATATCGAATTTTAAAAAAAATTGCATAAACTGTGGTGCATGTGTATAAAATTGCATAAACTGTGCATGTGTATAAAAAAAATTGAATAAACTGTGGTGCAATATATACATGATAAGTATAAAATATCGATTAACGTGGTGCATTTGATACTTATATTAACATGGTGCATTAAACTGTGCATATGTATAAAATATCGAATCCAGTGTATGTTCAAAAAATAAGTAGTCCATATAACTATGGATGTATATTAATCATCAATATCATGATGCGTTCCTCTTATGGTTGTTAATGTGGTGCATTTGATACATGATAGAATAGCTTACAGTCATTGTTCTCGGATATTTGCAAGTCATTGTTCTTGGATAATTGCAGTTCATCAAAGCTGTTGGAAGATCCCATGTCAATAGAAATCGAGTTTGGAAATCTTACTGTGTGCGGCAAAGTAAAAGGGCATTTTGCAGCCCCTCAATATGATCTCGTCGGCGTCACTAAGTGTGCTACAGTCGCCGGTGTGATCGGGGAATGCAGTTTTTCGTGAAGTCGCCGGCATGTAGATGACCGGCAGTAGATCGGTTGGAAGATGACCGGTAGTAGATGGTTGGAATTTTTGGTGGAAAAGAAAGTAAACTAGTGATTCAAACTATCCTAACAAAAACACCAAGAAATCTTGCTAATTTTTAGCTATTTCCATGTTCAAAAATCGGATTAATTAAATACATCACAATTAAAATATGTAAATCTTATCAAATAATTATTTAGTATTCCCATTATACCCTATTGCATACTTAATTAACATGTTGTGCATTTTTGGTTCCCAATGCATATGGATAGAACCTCGATCTATATATATATATATATATATATATATATATATATATATATATATATATATATATATATATATATATATATATATATATATATATATATATACATACATATTTATGATTAAAAATGTTGTTGCTTTCTATTCCTGTTTTGTGCACTCTTCACACACAGAGGAAACATATATATATAGCTGTTGTTTTGGGGATAAAGACAACCGAAATATGTGTAAGAAATAGAAAGGAAAAGCTTTGTTGCTATTTATTCAAATTCTGGTTGACTCACCTACAAAAAGAAAATGACTTGGCTTACACACACTGCAACCTAAGACAACACACACACACACACAGATATATATATATATATATATTATATGTATATATATATATATATATATATATATATATATATATATATATATATATATATATATATATATATATATGTATACATGCTGGACACACACTGCATATAATTCTGCACACACACACAAATTTTATGCAAGGAAAAGGAAATAGTTGTTGTAATCTATCTCATTCTGTTGCACACACACAGATACATATATGTATATATATACGGTTGCTACTTGATTATATATATATATATATACACAAAAAGCTGCATGTACACACACACACACTATGTTGTTGATACAATCAGGGAGCTGCTGCTGATCTTTCTTTCTGCACCCATTGTGTATCGCTCGCACACACATTCTATCCAAAATTCATGAAACAAATAAAAGGTTTCTGTTTTCTGTCTATATATCGACACATACATACAACACATATACACAAATACATATCCGAGAACAAAAGAAATGAAACAAGGGTTCAATATGCTTCGTGAGTTTAGGTATTACCGAAACCTCTAAAGGTTTCGGTAGTCTTCAATGGGTTTCGATATTACTCGGTATCATCAATGGTCTTGGTAGTTTTGATGTTACTGAAACCATCCAAGGTTTTGGTATTAAACATGTCTCGGTAGTGGTCTCTGTAATGGTTCATGGTTGCGGTTGGTTTGGAATTACCGAAACCTTTTAAAGGTTTCGGTATTACATGGTGGGTTTCGGTACATAGCAAATCACATATGCACACTTGCACTTTCTGCTCCTTCCTGTTTTACTTTGTTTCAAAAACAAAATCAATGACATTTAGGAGTGATTCATGTTTCTAATTTTATGCATAAACACAATCAAATATATATAAAACAGTAGTAAAAGCTCATGGAAAGCACACTTTTGAACATCTCAAAATTTGTATTTTAAATCTTGTAATTAATTCTTATAATAGTACATATGATGATTGAAACATATAAGGGTGACATGCATGTTGTTTATTTTCCGATTGCGACACTAAAATATGCTCAATTTCATGACTTTGAAGCTCAATTTGGTGTTCATCAAAACCCAAGAACCGTAGCCTTCAAATGAACCAGAGAACAATTTTAAACATAATAATTACCTCTCAAATCTTGATATTACTTTGTTCCTCTTGATTCCTTGTTTCCGATTATGTAGTTATCTTGTTGATTTGATGAGGAACTTATACAACTTCTAGAGAAAAGGGAGATAAAGGGGTTATGTGTGTGTGTGGTTGGTGTGTGTTAAAATGAGCAGATGATTAAATGAATCATCAAACAAGTTGAATATGTCTTTTATTCTTAAAGGTTTAGTTTATTTGCATTTTGAACCCTCAACTTCGTTTATAAGCCGCTATTGATGTCTGCCTCCACCCTTAATATAAGCCGATGGATATTGTCGACCGACTGAGTGAATATCTTTGTTGCCGTGGCTATTTGTTCTTTTAGAGCATTGGTTTCAGCAGATGCTTGGACATTGGGAGGACCTTATGGAAGCTCCTAAAAAGCAACACCCTTTCCTTTTAAGATTTGTAGAAGGGAGGAGTGACATTCCTCATTTACCACCTTGAGGGCGTCCAGGTCAGCCCGGGTAATAACTCCGGCGTCACGGAGAGCCGCCGTTAACATTTAGGAGTGATCTTTGTATGACATGTCACGGTTGGCATTGTTGTGGTCATGACTGGACTTCCATACTTCATTTCCACACCATCCAGTGGGGATGCTGATCGGGATGTTAAGGAGGACGTCACGGAGACGTCCTTGGTGCGAGGTGGCTTGTTATGGGGTGTCGAGTGAGGCGTGGTCCAATGAGCGACAGTGACCTTGGGCAGCTGGTGAATTAGTTCAACATCACCCGCCTCCGAATGAGGGCATGATGGAATATGAGGTAGTTCCTCGTGGAATGAAACATGTTCCTGTTGAAAGAGGAACCTGAGTGGGTGGTGGGGTGAGCGGCACCAACTGTTCTAGTAGCTTTATACGAAATTGTCTGGCTGGGGGTGGATGGTTCTCCCTCAACTCTCGGGCTCACAACCTCAACCCTCATTCGGTCAGAAAAAGTATTTTCGGAATTTGCCGTCTCTTCCCACACCGCCCCTACTCCCTCACTCTCTACACTGAAGTCCCACTCACGAGACCCCAAATTGTTTCCAATTTCGGCCTCAACTCCCTCATCCTTAATATCACTCAACTCTGTTGTACACGTCAGCCTATGGGCGTTCGTGTATGTGATCGTCATGGTCCATGCCATAATGAACGATTAATTATAGGTAGCACTGAAATGGAATAAACTTCCTCTCCTTCTTCGTTCCTTTGTCGTTTACCGCCCGTTTAAGTTCGTCAAAAACGAATTGTGCATAGTCATAGTGGCGGTCGAAGGCGAAAGCGGAAAACATAAAAAGTTCATGAATACTGGCAGAGTCGTGACCCGAATGTTTTTGTTTGGCACAAAAAGGCCTCAATCAAACATGTTCTATATCATAAGAGAGATTATTAATAAAACTTGTTTGATACCCTTAAAGGGTATAATTTAAGGCCTGGTAATGTCTTATTGAAACCTGATAAGTGATTTGCAATATTAGTCAAAGCTGCTCATCCTATTACATTAGTTGTAACTTAGGCAGATTGCCCAAACTTTCCTATTCTGTTGGACAGGATGGACATAAACTGTCTACGCTGCTCATGTCTGTTAAGCAGCTTGGACCAAAACTAAGTGTTCTGTTCTTTGTGAATAGAACTGTTCTTTGTGAATAGGTTATACACCTTATGGAATTTGTTTCCATGTCATCATGTATTGTATTGGACGAAAAGATCAGTTTGCAAGTTGAAGAGAAAATGGAAAATCAGAAGCTGCTCACACTGCCGAAGATGTTCTGATACATGAAGACAAAGTGGATATTTGAAATGGGTGACAAATCATTTCTTATATCAAAATGGCTCAACAAGAAGAGGAAAGGGTTAAAGTTGACATTCCTCTTTAAGGTAAAGCAAATTGTAACAGAGACAAAAAGAAAAAGACAAAGATTCTGCTACATAGGGACAAATGCTGTTTTGTCAGATTGTGCAGAAAAGCAGTTTTGTCTTTTTGGAAAGGCACTCCACTATCTCTGCATCCAATGAGGAAGTTCACCAGTATTCTCTGAGAGAGTATAAAAGAAAGCTTCTAAGGAATGTGAGATAACCAAGACAGAGATATCCTGAATGTAAGGTCGCCTTGCTACGGATCCTATTGTAAGGTCTTGACTCTACGGATCTATCTTGACGTGACACCGTCCAACGAGTGCGAAATCCTCGTTAGCGGCTTGACGGTAAGATCACACTCATGGGAACACGGAGACTACCACGGTGTTATACGAACGACTACGAACGTACCTACACCATGATTCTCTCCGAAGAACACTCTCTGAATACTAGTAAACCCGAGATCGCCTTTGCTTAATCACACTCTGAAATTCTGCAAAGTCTCATAATTAATCGAATTAACCCTTAATTATACTGACTGATTCGAGTTTGTCTAGGACAAATTCGAATCTGGCCCAAGGCCGACAAATTTGAATTTACCTTAAATTCGAACTTTAACTATGAAACTTATGTTCGAACATGTTCCTATAACTTATTCTAGAACTTAATATGATCATCTAAGCTTATCATGCAAATATAAACCTCCTACACAATCATGATATCAGTTACAAAACTAGACTGCTGTTGTCACACCGGATGAACCAACAGACTCCCCCTTGACGATAGCTTCTAGTTGTTGTTCATTGATCGTAATAGACTATCAGATTCAGAGACTATGAATATCGAAACTAGACAGCTATTGTCACATCGGGTGTATCAACAGACTCCCCCTTGACGATAGCTTCTAGTACATATATGAATACCGAAATCACCTTTAATTCTTTGTTATCCATGACTGCCTCTTCAGATTCGCTGTCCTCCCGGTTTGTAGACTAACTTAGACCATTTCCTACCAATCAGAGGATATATTGTTACCACCTTCATCGAGTGACTTCCAATCAGGTATATCTTTAGGAATAAACGCTCAATCCTTATGATCCTCCTGTTCTAAGTCATCTTCGAAGACGAACCTCATTTCATCTTCATTTAACTCTGACAATGCTCCGATCAGACCTTGTCTTCAGTTACTTTTAGTCGCCTCTGAATCCTTGCCTTTTCCCTTGTCAGCTTCTATGAACACTGACTTCCCCTGAGGATCAGCAAGCTGAGCAAATTGCTGTCTTGAAAGATCTGCCAGCTCACTATTTGGGCCATCTTCTTTGACTTGCCAGCTCATCTTCTTTGACTTGCCAGCTCACTGCTCAGGCCATCTTCTTCGGCTTCTCTACAATTTCTCCCCCTGAGATGGACGATCTTTCAACAAGTCCTCCAGTATAGCCTCCAGATTTGCAATCTGCTACTGCTAATCAGTCTCTGTCTGATCCAGCTAGGCATTAAGATGTTGAAGTTCACGAACCGCCTTTGTCAGTTGAAGAATCTGTAATTCTGTAAAAACTTCAATTCTAACATTGTATAGACTTAATCAACACATGAAACAAGTCATAATATGTTAGTAGGACATTAAAAACCATTATTCAACGATAAAATGCAATGAAACTCTCCTTACTTACATTCTTTGATGGTTTACAACGTAAACCAAACACTAGAATTAAGTTCGAGAGAAACAGTTGTATCTTCGTTAAACACTCACAACATCGTAAGTTTTTTTTTTTAAAAAAAAAACTTGAACAATTTTCAACTTTTTCAACTTATCTTAAGTTTTGAAAACTTTGAACAATATTCAACCTTTTCAACTCATCACGAAACTCTTCACTTTTAGCAACTGATTATCACACAAATTTTGTTTTTCCAACTAGAATGCATCCTAATACCTTTGACCTTTATCCTACTTAAAATAAAATAGAGTAAAATAAACGAAAATAATAAAAAAAATAAAAATAAAGTTAAAACTACTCAAACGTACTTTGAAAATTACGGCCTATACTAATAGAATATTTTTGCGAGAAAGTCAAAGAAGGTTCAATCAGATAGCGGTGTCAAACGTACTTTCAGTATTTCACTTTCACACTCACGAATTTTTGATACCTTTGATTGTTTGACGTGATATATATTCCAAGTCGATTGCCGGTATGATTTTCCCTTTAAACATTTAACACTCTGGAATTTCCCTTGGCCTTTTTATTTATCAAGAAACTACCTTACGCGTTCCATACTTAGATATACTTCTATGATCAAGGCAGACACACAATGATTATAACTTTTCGGTATTGCAAAGTTTCTTTAAAAGGCAAACGTCGGACACAGTTCTGTATTTACATACAACAGAGTGTCTTAGTTTGTCTTAAAGTTTATTTAAAGCTAGCAAGACAGCGGTGACAGGTCTATACTGACGTACAACAAAGCGACTTTTCTTGCTAACTCGAGTCAAACTAGAGGCACAGGTTTGTACTTACGTATAACAGAGTGACTTGTTTTGACTCTATCCTTACTATCAAGATTTTCTTTTCTTTTCTTTTCTTTAAGATGTATCTGATGTGACTATACATCCCCCAGAAAACTTGCATACCTCATTTAGAATCATTGTCTGTATGTCTCTAACATAAAAACTAAGACCATTTGGTCATACATCTAAGTTAGTTACACATATGACTTTTTCTTGAATATTTTATTAGCTTTTGAGATTCCCTTTGTGTATTATGCCTACCAATACATCGAACTAGAAAATGTATATCACTTAGAGTTTAAGGTGCATTATGTGTGAAAGCTTAACACTTAGAGATTGTATCGACTGTGCTAATTTTCGTCACTTTGAACCTACGCATCTAAGACTTAACTCTCTTTTCTAATATTCTTTTTTTTTTTGAGCTTTTTATGGTTTTCTCTTTTTTTTTTTTTTTTTTTTTTCATAAAATAAAATAAGCTTAGAAAGAAACTTACTAACTTACTATAGAAGGAAATGAATTCTACTTACTACTAATTTACTATAAAAGGAAATAAATTCTACTTAACCACTAACTTATAAAAAGAAATAAAATATACTAAGGCCAAGTTACTCTGGATTACGCATACCATTAAGTTGAACTAACAACTCAAAGCGTGACTTATCAAATGCTTTTGTGACTAGATTCGCATAGTTGTTTTTACCAACATTGTTATTCAAATTGACACAATTTACCTTTTTCCCGAAGGACTTCTCAACTTGGTCTAATGAGCCAATCAACATGCCTGATGTTTCGTCCTTTGTACCCCTGTCTTGTGTCAAGAGCTACCACTATCCATAAACCATTGGTTATTAGGACCTGTAGTTAACTCCTGCACACTAAACAAGAAAAGTTAGTTATCATGGGGAATCCAAGCCATGACTGACTTGGTAATACCATCCTCATTCACAAACTTGAACTCTTTCAAATACCCGTCTCCCCTTTCAGGTGACTTGGGTTTTTGATTGAGAACCTGTTGTGGAGTTGAGTGATTAATATCCATTCTCGACCTTTGGGTTGGTCTTTGCGGTTCATCCCTTGAATAATTTCGGTTATAGTACATCTCAGTTTGATAGTTCTGGGCTCTACTTGGTGTCTTATGTCTATTAGGAGAATTATACCTAACTAGAGTGTGACTCCTCTTAGGTGAATTATTCCTAAGTCCGTCATTTTGTCTGAGAGACACCCTTGGTTGTCGACTACCTAGACATGACATCACACTTGAGTTCTTCTCAAAAATTTGAGAACTACTCCATCTCGTATCACTAGGCATTGTTTTTAAGGTTTGCTGCTCTTGTTTCCCTATGTTTAGTGAAGACTCTGACTTTTTGTAGGGACAACCTGAAGCAACATGTCCTTTCTCATGACACTTAAAGCAAGACATCTTGTCAATAGATTTCTTATAGGCACTCTTTGACCTAGGTGTCTTACTAATGCCCTGATTGTTTGTATCAACAGCTTGGTTTAACTCCCCTTTGTTATTATTACTTACAGTCTTTTCTTCTTCTAGTTTTGGTGTACAACTAGAATGAACAACCTGTACCGTTCGCCTAACCTGAGGAGTGGTTGAAGATACTTTAGAAGGCTCAGTTACCTTGACTACCTCTAATTTAACCATATCATTGGTCTCAACCTGAGGAGTAGGTACATGATTGCTATTTGCCTCAAAAACCTTAGCCCTAGACTCAGCTAATTCCATATCTTTAAGAGAGATCTCTTTGGTCAGTGACTCCACATGCTCATAAATTAGTTCATTCCGGACACTTTATTCAATTAATTTGTCATTCAAAACTATTATATCTTGAGCATCATTTCTCAGTTTGGCCTGAAGATCTTCCTTAATGTCTAATAAATTAGCATTATCTGTTTTTAAGGATTGAATTTGAGCATTCATAGATGAATGTGTTTCTAGCACTAGGTTCAATTTATCATTTAACGTAGTACATAAAACACATAAATCATGAAAAGTAGAAAAGTTTAGAATGACCTTTTTCCGATCAGATTTGATGTTGGCCATCTGAGCTGCATACTCCAAAGTAGTTAGCTCCTCAGTAGCTTCCAGCACCAAAGGATCTGAATTAGACTACTGCGTATCCTCTTTCTTTTCCTCTTCTGCTCCCATATCCGTTTATGTCACTTCGGCCATGAAAGCCCTAGTATTCGTCTCTGGATGTGTATTCCAATCATATGTGCCATATAACTGTTTGTTAGACTCCACATTAGTAAGTAAACCAGCTACTGAACCCTGATTCCCTGATCTCTGATTCCCTGAACTGGTTGAATACTGACATCCTGAGTTCTGATGATTATCCATCTTAGGTCTTTGACACTCTCTCGCAAAGTGTCCTAACCCTTGACAGTTATAGCACCTAACTTTTGACTTATCGAATCCTACTTTATTCACACTTAGATTTCTTCCTGTTCTTTTCATGAACCTCTTCAATCTCTATGTGACCATAGCCAATTGCCATTGTAGGTCCATTTGTTCCAAGTCATCCGGATCCACCTGATCATAGTCTTCTTCCCATAGAGCTGGATCAATTATTTTCCCTTGAATACAATTTCCGTAAGCTGCTACAAACGATGCTAGAAGCTTCAGTTGCTCCTCTGCAGTTTTAGCACTCATTGGAATTTTTGTTTATCCTTGAGATGTAGATGCCGGAGTAGCCTATGCTGCTTTTCTTCTGGTCTAGCAAACCCTAAGAAAGCCCTACTTACTGAGTCTTCTGATTCAGCCGGTGTCGATGTCTCTCCCGAGAAGAATGCTGTAGCCGTCTTCAAATCAGCTGCCCCTGAAGATTTTGATTTCCCAAAGTACATATCCGGATCGTGAACTTGTTCATAATCCCTCTCCTTCTTCAGCAACTCAAAGTGATATGCCCTCAGCGTTCCGATAACACTGTCTAGAGTAAGAGTATATAATTTATCTTCATCATGCTTTATCAGTGCCACAAACATTTCCCATTTGGCAGGCAAAGCATCTAGAATCTTGTTAATTTTCTCTGTTTCACTATACTATACATCATGGCTATCTAACTCATTCAATAAGTGATAAAATCTGGTAATAGTCTCATCCAGCTTTTCGTTCTTCAATGCTTTGAAGATGGCAAACTGCTGCTTGAGCATTTCCATTCTGTTCTTTCTGACTCTCGGGTTACCTTCACACCGTTTCTCTAACGCATCCCACAGCTCTTTTGCAGTCTTCTGATTACGGAAAGTGTGCAAGATCTCCTGAGGTAATGCCATTCTAATGATAGAGACTGCACGGTTCTCGACTTCATACAGCTTTTTATCGTCATCCTTCATCTTTGAATAAGGCACAACCTTTTGTCGTCCTTCAATCTCAGCTGTAGGTGGAATGTATCCTTCGTCGATACAAAGCCACATTCGCATATCATTAAACCTCGTGAAGTCGGCAAACCTATCCTTCCACCAGTAATAGTCCTCTAGTTTCATCAACTTCGTTGGAGAATTCGCTTTTCCAACCTCGTGATCCATCTTAATGAACCTCTGTAGAGTTGTCATTGTTTCAAATATTTTTGAATTCAAACTTAAGTAATTTAATTCAAAATTAATTTAAAGTAATTCTTTCGAATTTGGATAAATTCGAATTTAATTAATTTTAAACTGGTTTGGAACTAAATTCAAAATTAAGTTTGAAGTCCAACTATATTCGAAATTAAAGATAAAGTCGAAGGTCCCTTAAATTCGAATGTATATTAAGTTCGAAATCCCTAATTCGATTTTAGTGTAAAATCGAAAAATCCCAGCAAATTCGAATAGGCCAAATTCGAATCAAACTTTAAGGAAACTTGAAAGGAGCGTATTTTCAGTTAAACTAGAAAATGAGCAAACCCTAATACCCTCTTAACAAACTCGAGCGCCGCAAGTTCGAAAAACGAATAATACTTCGAGTTTTTCAAGTTTTGCAGATTAAACCAATATTTTTACTGGTAAAAATACTGATTTCGATCAAAAACTTGAACTTCAACAAAGTATTTCCCGAAATCTAAATGGATAAGCTCGAAAAACCTCCAAAATCGTGATATTATCCGTCCAAAACGTCAAGAAACCTAGGATGTATTTTATGAACACGAAGAACACCAAAAACACCCCAAACTCTCTGATACCACTTGTAAGGTCTTGACTCTACGGATCTATCTCGACGCGACACCGTCCAACGAGTGCGGAATCCTCGTTAGCGGCTTGACGGTAAGATCACACTCACGGGAACACGGAGACTACCACAGTGTTATACGAACGAATACGAACGCACCAACACGATGGTTCTCTCCGAAAACAACTCTATGAATACTAGTAAACTCGAGATCGCCTTTGCTTAATCACTCTCTGAAGTTCTGCAAAAGTCTCATAATTAATCGAATTAACACTTAATTATACTGACTGATTCGAGTTTGTCTAGGACAAATTCGAATCTGGCCCAAGGCCCATTCGAATTTGTCCTCAATGACAAATTTGAATTTACCTTAAATTCGAACTTCAACTATCAAACTTATGTTCGAACCTGTTCCTAGAACTTATTCTAGAACTTAATATGATCATCTAAGCTTATCATGCAAATGTAAACCTCATACACAATCATGATATCAATAAGAAAACTAGACTGCTGTCGTCACACCGGATGAACCAACCGAGTCCCCCTTGACGATAGCTTCTAGTTGTTGTTCATTGATCGTAATAGACTATCAGATTCAGAGACTATGAATATCGAAACTAGACAGCCATTGTCACATTGGGTGTATCAACACTGAACGTGCAAAGAATTGTGTTTTCATGCATGCAAAGTCTGCTTATAAAAAGTTGAGTGTGTCTAGTACAAGTTAGTGACTGAATTTATTGTAACTAGTCTGAGTGTGTCTTAGGTTAGTTGTCTATCTGTTGAATAGTCATCTCAATTTGAACCATTCCGCAGTTCAAACTTGTTTGTAATTAACATTTGTTCATATATACATACAAACATTGAAAAAGTTTGTTGAGTTTTTAAATAGTTGTATTCACCCCCACTCTACAGCTTACATCAACATACTAGGGAAACCTTTTGGGACCTACAGCTGGTATTCGAGCCAGGTTCAGAGTGTGTGTTATCTCTAGATCTCTCATTACTCCCTATTTCCCACCATGGACAACAGTGCTGCCAGTTCTTCTTCTTACTATGACAATGGGCAATGGCAAAACCACCTAAGTTCAATTATCAGAACTTCTCTGGTTGGAAGTGCAGAATGATGCTCTATTTAGAGAATCTGGATGTACAACTACCAGAGATAGTGATGGGAGGTCCCTATGTGCCAACTTCTGTCACTACTATAACTCCTGCTACTGAAGGAGCTGTTCCTGAAGTCAGGACTATTGAGAAGGCAAAAGCTCAATGGTATGATGAAGACAAAAGCCTAGTCGCTCTTGATGCAAAAGCCAGGAACAACGTTGTTATTTCTCTACCTGATGATGTGTTCAAACAGGTTGAGAAAATGAAGACTAAAAAAAAATGTGGGATACATTGTATACCGTCTATGATGGTCCCACTATCACATTGGATATCAGGATGAACAATCTTGTTAGACAATATGAGTTGTCCTTTGCAAAGCCAAACGAGTCACTCACTGAAACGTACACCAGGTTCACTGCCTTGATAAATGATCTCAAAGCTGTTGTGATCACTAAAGACAACTTAACTTTGGTGAACAAGATTCTGGACATAATGCCTGAGGAATGGAATTACTTCTCTACTATCGTCAGAAACTCAAGTACCATCAGAGGCATGGAATCGGTAAATCTTTATGGATCCTTGTTAAATGATGAATAATCAAGGCAATATAAAAGAAATGCCTTGGAGATGTCCAAAAGAGGTGCAACCTTAGTGGCCAGCGTGAGACAACCTGTTAGTCAAGTGTGTGATGTGTTCACACAAGCTGATCAACAGGCTAATGATGAAATTGAGGAAATGTCTGAAGAAAAGGACTGTGAAGATCTTACTGAGTTTGATGATGAGCAAATGATTGTGATGCTTGTCAGAAAATTCAATAAGAGGTTTGGTTGTAAGATGCTACAAAAGAAATCAGGTGCCATCAAGAAGAAGGCATTTGACAAAACTAAGGTGGAGTGCTTTAAATGTGGCAAAACAGACCATATAGCTGCTGACTGTGTGTCTAAAGCTGTTGGTTCTTCCTCCAAACCATACAAGACAAACAAAGACGATGGCTACTACCTAATGGGCATGGCTAAGCTGAAAAAGTTGGAAGAGTCAGTGGCTTCCAACAAGCGAAAGGGACTTATGGCTGAAACTTGTGACTGGGAGGAGTCTGATTTATCATCTGATGAAGAGGACAACAATTGTCTGATGGCCAACACTGATGTCCCCTCAACAAGCAACTTCAAACAGGACCTGGCTGAAGCTGAAGCTCTCAGCACCTTGGAGAACTGTAATCCAACTATGATGTATAAGGTACAAAAATTTAAGGATTATAGTTCTGAAGAAAAAGTCAAAATGTTTGATTACTTACTTGTTGATTTAAAAGTTGCTGCTGGGAAGCATGATGCTTTGAAGTCTGAAATCTCTAAGCTAAATCTGATCTTGAAACAAAAACTAAAACACATCAATGTCATTTTATTAGAAGAAAAGAGAGAAACTAATGCCAAGCTTCAAAAGATTGTTGACTCTTGGTGCCATTAGGCTAAGAGAGTCAACAACTGAAACCTGTCTCGTCTCAAGATGCAATGCAGACCTTAACTGGCTGTGGCATAAAATGCTATCATACCTAAACTTCAAGAACATCAACAAACTCTGTAAGAAAGAGTTAGTAACAGGGTTGCCTTCTATGACTTTTATTAAGGATAAACTCTACACAACTTGTGAGAAAGGCAAGCAGAGAAAAACATCTTTTAAATCCAAGCATAATTTTTCTATTGATACTCCTCTCTTTTTAATCCACATGGATTTTTTTGGGCCTGTCAGTGTCTCAAGTCTAGGAGGTAGAATATACACTCTAGTAATGGTTGATGAGTTCTCTAGGTTTACATGGGTGATCTTCTTAAAGACATAAGGAGAGGCTGCTAGAGAGATTATTGGATTTATCAAAAAGATGGAAGTTCTGAACTCTGCCCAAGTGAAGCAACTTAGAAGTGATCATGGTACTGAATTCAAAAATAGTACTCTTGAGGACTTCTGTGAGAAAAGAGGGTTCTCTCAAAACGTTTCAGCTTTAAGAACTCCACAACAAAATGGAGTTGCTAAAAGGAGGAACAGAACCCTCATTGAAGCTGCTAGAACCATGATGTGTGCATCAGGGTTGCCTTCTTCCTTCTGGGTTGAAGTTGTCAATACTGCCTGCTTCACTCAAAATAGATCCTTCGTGTTGAAAAGGTTCCGCAAGACTCCTCATGAATTACTCAAATGGAGAAAGCCAAATATAAGTCATTTCCATGTGTTTAGATGTCCTTGCTTCGTACTGAATCAAAGGGACCATCTGGCCAAATTTGAACCTAAAGCTGATGAAGGTGTGTTTGTTGGATACTCAGCTATTTCTAAAGCCTACAGAGTATACAACTATAAAAGAAAGGTGATAGATGAATCTGTCAATGTCACCTTTGAGAAGTCTAAGGGTATATCTACCAAAGCTGATCCTGAATCAGTTTCAGGGGAGTTCAGCTTTGATGGATCTTATGCATTCCAATGCTGAGGAAAAGGACTCAAAAGCTTCCACATCATCCATAGTGGAACCTGTTAACCACAATGGGCATGATGATGATTATGTTAGTACACCCAGTGTTAATACGTGTAATGATATATAGTTAATGCACCATGTCCAGAACCAATCAATGTTTATTTCCCTGAATCCTCTGATGATGTGCTCAACAATAATGATTCATTCTCAATGGGTGAACAGGCTCAAGACATCAATGTATCTGAAAATATTGAAAGTTGTTCTACAAGACCTGATGAAAATGAAACTGATACAGGGGAATCTTCATTGAAACATGATCCTATGTGGATCAGGTGTCATCCCAATGATCAAATAATTGATGACATCAACAAAGGGGTGCAAACAAGATGGGACGGCTTAGGAAACTTTTGTATGTTTTCTAGCTTTGTGTCCCTAATGGAGCCAAAGAAAGTAGATGATGCACTAAAAGATGCCAATTGGATCACTGCCATGTAAGAAGAGCTCAATCAGTTTGAGAGAAACAAAGTGGATATTCTAGAAACAATGTGGTATCCACTGAACAATGCCAATTGGATCATTGCCAGAAACTTGTTCACCAAAGTTAAGTTGTCTTTAGTGATCCCAACAGCTTTGAGATCATTTATCAAGGCACCCTTACTGATTTCCTTATGAGCAATGGTTATTCCAGAGGTAAAGTGGATACCACATTGTTCATAAAGAAAGTTAAAACTGAGATTATGCTTGTTCAAATTTATTTGGCTCACATAATTTTTGGTTCTACTAATGAACAGTTATGCAAGAACTTTTCACTGCTCATGAAATTTGATCACATAGGCCCAATCCTATGTGAATATTTACCGGCCCAAAGGGTTCATTTCGCTCCTTTTAGATTGCTACAAACCCATACCCGGGCCCATGGCCATGCGCCTGACCCGGGGGGACATCCTAGGGGCGACAGACACGAGTCTTGAAGCAGGATATTGTAGGTGAAAAGCACTCTTCAGACGAGCGCACAAAAATTAGGGGATTCCATTGGTCCGTTAGGTGCTATGGAAGATAATTCCGCGCACGACTCTGCTAGCCAATAGGAATCCTCCTGGTGAGCGCCTCGTCCCATGAGAGATATGTATAAATATGTAAAACTCTCGCCTGGAGGAGGTTAATGCTCCTTTTCCACCCTTTCACACTCTCTCAATTGATACCTCCATTATGAGAGCTGACTTAGGCATCGGAGTGTCAATGAAGGGAACCCCTTGCATTGACATTAACCGTAGTCTTTCCTTCTTTTCTTTGTTCCAGACGTTGAAACTTTATCAAGAACCACCTGGGAGCACTTATAAGCCTTTTACTACCCTGACCCTACATTTTTGGTTGTCATACGCGCAAACAATTGGAGCCATCCGTGGGACACGACTGGTTACGACATTATTAGCTTTGTTTTCAGGTTTTCAGAATGGATAAGCCGAATGCAATGGAACTAGGTCCTCAAAACCACTTAGGCATTGAACAGATCCCTTCTCAGGCGTGTCTCCAGACGTCCTCAGGGGTAGCTGAACCTTCTCTAGCTGCTGAAGTGCCTCTCGCCCCTCTAGTCTCTGACGCAACTCCACAAGTGATAAGTCTCCTGTTTGTGGCGGCAAACTTTGAGCAGCTCCAGGCCCTCATGCGAGAGCACTCTCGTTTTCTCGAGGCACCATCCCTGGGTAAGAGTAATGAGGTGATGATGGAATACGAAGACGAAGACGAAGACTCTGAAGAGATGGGCGAACATATAGATACCCAGGAACTGGAAGCGGGTGAGAGACCAACTCGAAGAGTTTAAGAGGTCAAAGCGGCTAAAGCCAAAGTGTCGGTTTGAAGTGAGGCTGACCCCCTTCCGCAAACCATGGCTAAGCGGGCAACGCAATGCATCAGCACTCTCCTGGCCACACTACCCACTTTGGTATCGCGAAGTGAAAGCTTCTCGCAAGGCTAGGCCTCCGAGGCCATCAGAGGCAAAGGAAGAAGAGAGCATGTAGATCCGTTAACCAGGTTACATTCACAAACCAGGGGCGACAGGGAATGAGAGAAGTGATCATTCCCACTAAAAGCAGGACCTCTCAAGGCCTTGTCCACAGGGAGTTCCAAAAGAAGGCCAACCCCCTTAATTTAGAACATCACTTCCAGGAGGTTGACATAGAGAACCCATCCCCATTCGCAGAATGGATTAAAGACTACCCACTTCCTGAAGGCCTGGAGTTACCTTCGAACGTGGGAGTATACGACGGGACCGGGAACCCAGACGATCATTGGCATTTATTCGCAAGGGCCATGAAGATATCTAAGTGGGTAGCACCGGTAGCGTTGCACATGTTCTCCATGACGTTGAAGGGTACTACACGCCTATGGTTGGAGTCGTTACCGCCAGGTGGTATCAATAGCCTTGATGAGTTAAGGGCTAAGTCCACTCCAACTTCATGCAGCAGCGGTACAACAAAACCCACCTAGAACTTCACAATATCAAGCAAACCGAGACGGAAGGCCTACAAGCCTTCGTGGAGAGTTATAACCTAGAAAGGAAATAGATAAAGGGCCTAGGAGATGATGCCAAAGTGTCTGGTTTCATACACGGGCTCAGGCATCGACAGCTTGTGGAGTTTCTCTCTCAGGATCGTTCAGCATCCTATCAAGAGTGCTTGGAAATGACTTACGCCAACTTCTGATCCAAGGAGCTGTCCACTCAAAATCAACCCCCTAGGAAAACGTAGCAAGAAAGGAATCATAAGTCCTTCCAGAACAAGGAGCACGACACCTCATTTAGGGGTCGCCGAGACAAAGAAAACAAGTATGTTCTGTATGGGCGTAGGAAAGACAAGTATATGAGGCATGACCCTCTCCTTTCGCTTACCAAGACCCCTAGGGAAATCTTGGTGACGGAGACGATGGTTTCCTCATTTAAACCCCCTACTCGTATGCAGGGTGACCCTAAGAAGAGAAACCAGACGGATTACTGTGAGTTCCACGAAGCTCTCAAAGTCGGGAAGCTCTCACACCTGGTCATAGACGGGAAGCTCTCACACCTCGTCAGAGACATAAGGGGAAGATTGTAGTCTAAGGAACATATCTAGAAAAGGTGTTTCGCCTAACAAAAGGATAAAGCGCCTGACGGCTCGAAGCTAAAGGAACCCGTTGCTTAGATCCTTATGGTGTGGGTAGCTGGTGATGAAAGTTCTTTCAAGCGAAGCAAGCCATTGATTACGGAGGGTACAGAGATTTGTTTCCCTCCACGAGGAATGACACATTGTGGCCCAGTGGTAATCAAGGATATCATTGAAGATGTACGCGTCTGGAGAGTATATTTGGACAGAGGAAGCGCGTGTGATATCCTTTACAAGGATTGTTTCTTACGAATGCCTGATTCCATACGGAAAAAGTTGCAACCCGCATCAACCCCTCTAAAAGGGATCTCAGGTGAAATATCATGGCCTTTGGGGCAACTCTATTTACGAGTATCCTTGCGTCAGGGCCAGGTAGAGAGAGAAGAGCAGGTAACTTTCCTTGTGGTGCGCTCCAAAACGTCTTACAATGCCATTTTGTGATGCCCATTGTTGGGGAAATTACAGGCTATTGTCTCTACAGGGCATGGGATGGTAAAACTTCCCACCCCATGCGGCATTGCAACCATCTTGACTGAGCGCGAGGAGCAGCTGGGAGAATGCTCAAGGGTACAGAAAGTAGCAGATGTAAAAGAGACGGTTAAGGAAGGGTCACAATCCACGACTGGTGTGGTTGTTAACCAATAATACCGAGAACAGACGGTCTCTGTATGGGTCAATCTCCCCGAGACCGTGAGAAGGGAAGTAGAAAATCTTTTAAGGAAGAATAAGGATGTTTTCCCCTGGATGCCAGGTGTTATGATGGGGATTCCACGGAAGCTGGAAATAGAGGAAGGAAGGGTGATCAAGACAACCCACTTCTAAAACGTAGAGCCCCAAGCAACCCCTATTTGCCAAAAGAAAAGACCCCTGGCGCACGAGCCAGGCCAGGCGTTGTGTGAACAGGTCGCGAAGCTTGTAGCGGCTGGGATCTTAATGGAGGTTAATTACCATACGTGGGTCGCTAATCCAGTCATGGTACGAAAGACAGATGGAAGTTGGAGGATGTGCATTTATTTCAAGGACCTCAACAAGGCGTATCCTAAAGATTGTTACCCGCTGCCAGAAATTGATTGGAAGGTGGAATCCCTGGCAGGCTTCCCTTTCAAGGGTTTCCTAGACACTTATAAAGGGTATCACCAGATACAGATGGATGAGAAGGATGAAGACAAGACCGGTTTCCACACCAGTCAAGGTATTTTCTGTTACACTAAAATGCCTTTCGGCTTGAAGAATGTAGGGGGCACATATCAGCATCTGGTCGACCAAGTGTTTAAAGACCAGATTGGAAGGAATCTTGAGGTATATGTCGTGACATGGTTATCAAGAGCAGAACTGAAGGATCTCTCCTGGGGGATATAGAAGAGATATTCCAAATGCTGAGAAAGATCAATATGAAGCTTAACCCCCAAGAAATTCACGTTGGAGAAAAACAGTTTCAAGTGGATGGACGAGGCGGATAATGCTTTCAGGGAAATGATAAAGGTGATAACAGAACTCCCCTCGATCACAGCTCCCCTTCCAGGTGAGACGTTGATCATGTACCTGGCCACGTCCGATGAAACTATAAGTGCCGTTTTGCTAGCTGAAAGGGACAAGAGGCAAGTGCCGATATATTTCGTGAGGAGGACGTTGCAAGGGCCTGATTTGAACTACCCGCCCCTCGAGAAGTTATCTCTGGCTTTGGTTAACACCACTAGAAAACTGAGGCGTTATTTTCAAGCACTTACAGTTGTAGTCCTGACGGATCAGTTGATCAGGCAGGTCCTATTGAAACCAGAGATGTCAAAAAGACTGGCCAAATGGGTGATTGAACTGGGAGAACACAATATTGAATTCAGACCTTGTTCTGCTTAAAAGGGGCAAGTTCTAGCCGATTTCCTGGCTGAAACAAACCTGTTATCACCCACGACGGCAATGACAAAAGGTACGAGTGTTTGGAGTCTGTATACCGATGGGCATCCGGCTCGGAAGACTCAGGGGCTGGCTTGATTCTAACAGACCCCGATGGAAAAGAACACACATATGCTCTTCATTTCAACTTTGCCGCCTTTAACAACGAGGCTGAGTATGAAGCTCTACTATCTGGCCTACGCATGGCTGCCTCCTTTGGGGTGGAGGACCTGCAGGTACACATTGATCCCACTCATGTGGCTGGCTATGTCAATGTTCCAAATGATGACTGACTGAAAAACTTTACAGGTATACATTGATTCCCAGCTAGTAGCCAACCAGGTCAACGGTTCGTTCGAAGGAAGAGACAAAGCAATGATAGACTTCCTGGCAGAGGCAAGGCGCCTTATGGCGGGTTTTGCTAGTTGTTGGATATTCCAAATACCGCGAGGTTAGAAGAAGAAGGCGGATGTTTTAAGTAAACTTGCCACTTTTACTTTTGCCCATCTTACCAAAGAGGTTCTTGTAGAGGTGCTGGAAGAAAGATCCATAGCGGCTAAACAGGTTATGGAAATCCAGGAGGTAAATCCCACCGGGATGACTCCTATTTACAAATATGTATTAAGTGGTACGCTGCCTGGAGATGAAAAGGAGGCGAGGAGTATACGAGTCAAGGAACCTCGCTTTACCATTAAGGATAATGTTATGTATCGAAGGTCATATCTGGGCCCTTGGTTCCGATGTGTTAGGCCAGCACAGGCCACTAATATTGTCCAAGAAATGCTTGAAGGCTCGTGTTGTATTCATTCAGGCGCATGAGCGATTGTGGAAAATTTACTTCAAATGGGTTATAATTGGCCTTCCATGAGGAAGGACGTGGGGTAAGAGATTAAAAAATGTTCATCTTGCCAGATACATGCCCCCATGGTTAGGCAGCCGCAGCACGAGTTAGTCCCCATCACTTCATCGTGGCCTTTCGCTAAATGGGGAATTCATATCGTGGGGCCGTTTCCCGAAGCACCTAGGAGCGTGAAGTTCCTTTTGGTGGCTGTGGATTACTTTACCAAGTGGGTAGAAGCCAAATCTTTAGCAACAACTTCGGGAAAGCATGTGCGTAATTTCGTCTGGGAGCACATCGTATGTCGCTTTGGCATCCCTAGGATATTGGTTAGTGATAATGGCAAACAATTTGTTGAGGAACCATATAAGTCTTGGTGCGAAGAGTTGGGGATTGAACAACGCTTCACATTAGTGGCACACGCGCAAGCTAATGGTCAGGCTGAGGTGGCTAACAGAGAAGTTCTAAAGGGGCTAATAGCACGCCTGGGTACGTGTCGGTTTGGATGGTTAGAAGAACTCCCTAACGTCTTATGGGGACTCCGTACATTGCCTAAGGTTAGCACAGGCGAAACTCATTTTAGCCTGGTCTACGGCTCTGAAGCAATGTTACCTGCCGAAATCAGTGTTCCCTCGCCTAGAGTAGTCACTTTCACTGAGCGAGGGAATGAGGAACAGAGGTGTCCAGACCTAGATCTACTAATGGAAAAAAGGGAGCTAGCCCAATTAAAACAAGCTACTGTGAAAGCCAAAATGAAGAGATATTATGACACGAGGGTTATTAATAAAACATTACTACTAGGAGATCTGAGCTTGCAAAGCAATAAAGCAAGCAGGTCGGCTCTCACTGGCAAACTTTCAGCCAGGTGGGAGGGCCCTTACCGCGTAACACAAGCTCTGGGGGGTGCACATCTTCTGGAACGCTTGGATGGAATGAAAATCCCCAGAACTTGGCACATCACAAATCTGAAAAAGTATTTCATCTAGCTAGGCTTTTGCAGCAAACTGAGGCCTTTTTGTGCCTAATATAATGATCAAAGTCAAATGGGTTTCATTTCATTGATAAATCAAAGTTTCTCATTACAATGTTGCCTGACTCGCTTGAGTAGGACTTGACTATGACGTCATTACAAACATTGATTTATCAATGAAATAAACAGAAACTGCAAAAGCCTCCCTACGTTGTTCTGTTACATGAAGACAAACGGATATCTGAAAAAGGTGACAGACCTTTTCTTATATCAAAATGGCCTTAACAAAAGAAGAAAGATGCAAAGTTGACATTCCTCTTTTGGTTAAAGCCTTATGCAACAGTGACAAAAAGATAAGACAAATATTCTGCCATGTGAAGAAAAATATGCTTTATCAGAATGTGCAGAAAAGATGCTTTGTCTTTTTTGAAAGACATCCCACTATCTCATTTTACAATAAAGAAGCTTCACTGAGATTCTCAGTGTGAGTATAAAAGGTAGCTTCTAAGGATTGTGAGACATCCAAGACTGAGAAATCAGATCGTGCATTAAAGTGTGTTTTTCATGCATGCAAGTCTGCTTGAATATAACAGTTGTGTGTTTAAGCTGTTCATACTTAAGCTGTCCATCTGTGTCTTGTAAAATCAGTGAGTTCATCTAAGTGAGTGTATTCATTGTATCTAGTCTGAGTGTGTCTTAGATTAGTTGAAACATCTATTGTATCTGTCATCTCAGCTTGAACCTTTCCGCAGTCAAGCTTGTTTGTAATTAACATTTGTTAATAGTATACACAAACATTGAGAAAAGAGTGTTGAATTTTAATTAGCTGTATTCACCCCCCCCCCCCTCTCTAAAGCTTACAACAATACTCTAAGGAAACCTTTTGGGACCTACAACTGGTATCAGAGCAGATGGAGTGTGTGTCAACTCTAGATCTCTCATTCTGCCTACTTTCCCATGGACAATAGTGTTCCCAGTTCCTCCTCTTACTATCACAATGGTTCAATGGCCAAACCTCCAAAATTCAATCATCAAAACTTCTCTGGTTGGAAGTGCAGAATGATGCACTACTTAGAGAATCTGGATGTACAACTGCCAGAGATAGTAATGGAAGGTCCCTATGTGCCAAATTCTGTTACTAGTATCACTCCTGCTGTTGAAGGACCTACCCCCTGAGATCAGAACCTTTGAGAAGGCCAAAGCTCAATGGTCTGATGAAGACAAAAGGCTGGTTGCTCTTGATTCAAAAGCCAGGAACAACCTGGTCATTTCTCTTCCTGATGATGTGTTCAAACAGGTTGAGAAGATGAAGACTGCAAAGGAAATGTGGGATACTTTGTGTACCGTCTATGATGGTCCCACAATCACACTGGATAACAGGATCAACAATCTTGTTAGACATTATGAACTCTTCTTTGCAAAACCAAAGGAGTCACTCACAGAAACCTATACCAGGTTAACTGCTCTTATCAATGATCTCAAAGCTGTTGGGATCACAAAGGACAACTTAACTCTGGTGAACAAATTCTTAGACATCCTGCCTGAAGAATGGAACTATTTTTCTACTATGTTGAGAAATTCGGGCACCATCAAAGGTATGGATCTTGTAAACTTGTATGGAAATGTCTAAGAGATGTGCTGCCTTGGTGGCCAGCGTGAGGCAATCTGTTGGTCAGGTATGTGATGTGTTCACACAACCTGATCAATAGGCTGATGATGAAAGGGAAAAGATGTCTGAAGAGGAAGACTGTGAAGATCTTGCTGGACTTGATGATGAGCAAATGATTGCAATGCTTGTCAAAAAGTTCAACAAGAAAAGGTTTGGTGGAAGAATGCTGCAGAGGAACTCAAATGCTGTCAAAAAGAAGGCATCTGATAAAACTAAGGCTGAGTGCTTTAAATGTGGCAAAACTAGTCACATAGCTACTGACTGTGTGTCTAAAGCTGTTGGACAGTCATCCAAACCATTCAAGACAAACGGGGACGATGGCTATAGGGTTAAGTACCTTATGGCCATGGCTAAGCTGACAAAGTTGGAAAACTCAGTGGCTTCCAACAAGCAAAAGGGACTCATGGCTGAGACATGTGATTGGGAGGAATTCGACTCATCCTCAGACGAGGAAGATAACAACTGTCTGATGGCCAACACTTATGTCCCATCAACAAGCAAATTCAAACAAGACCTGGCTGAAGCTGCAGCCTTCAGCAGCTTAGAGAACTGGAATCCCATAATGATGTACAAGGTAAAAAACTTTATGGCTTACAGTTCTAATGAAAAAGTAAAAATGTTTAAGTATATGCTTGTTGATTTAAAAGCTGTTGTTGAGTATATGCTTGTTGATTTAAAAGATACTGATCTTGACATAAAATCTAGCAAACTGGACAGTGTCCATATGTTGGAAACTGAGCTTGATGAATTAAAACACATCAACTCCATTTTACTAGAAGAAAAGACAGAAACAGACAAAAACCAGGCAAAGCATCAAAAGATAGTTGACTCTTGGTGCCAATCAGCACAAAAAGTCAGTCATTGCATCAGTTAACAGATCCCTGCACAAATCCAGGCCTATCTTGGAGGGGATCTTGACAAAGCAGCTTCTATTGTTGAGATAGATAATATGAAAACTGACTTATCCACTCTGGGTGAGCATCCTAGTAGTTTCATTCATAACGTAAATGGTAAGCTAATCTCAACAAACAGGTTTGTCAGGCCTCAAATCACTGACAGCTTGTGTGAAAAAGCCCCAAAAGCCGATGATGGAATATGTTCTCCATCGAATCAGCCTGTTAAGTGCTCTACTGATTCACACAAGCAAAAGAAAGGAAAACAAGCTCAAGCTGCAGCTGTGGACTCTAAACCTGTTGACAAAATAGGCTCTGGGTCCAAAGCTGATGGTAAGAGACCTGTTAATCCTTTTGATGCTAATCATTTTGAGAAAAGGTTTTCAAAAGGTAAGCAGCCTGCTTTCAACAGGAGTAAGTCTCATGTTGGAAGTAAATCTGCTGTGGTTTCAAATAAGTTTTTAAATCGTAGCGGAAAATTGGTTATAAATGAAGGTAAGTCTTTCAAGACCAAAAGCAGTGATTATGTTGATAGGCAACGTCCATCACATCTCTGTAAGGGCAAAGGCAAAGCCATTGCTCAACCTGAGAAATTTGGGAATAAGTTTCCCAAACCTGTGGAAGGTCAAAGGCCAATCAAACTTCTTGTGTTTGGTATTTGTTCTCCTAAAAAGAGGAAAGAAGAAACAAGCAAAGTTGTTGCCATTGTGCTTTCCACCCAAATTGTTGATTCATCTAAAAAAAGTAATAAGTTTGCTAAACCTGCTGACAGAATCAACAAAAATAATTCGGAATATGTTTTTGGAGGTTCTTCTTCCAAAAATGCTATAAGTGTGGGAAGAAGACACATATGGCCAAAGACTGTCCTGAAACTGAGGACATGAGGCCTGTTGACTCTGCTAGTTCCATCATTGCAAAAACAAGCAGTGTTGGAAGCAACATAGTCAATGAGGATGGTATGCAAGCTGATACCATCCAAATAGGAAATATTAGTATGGATATCATTGGTCCATTAACAAATGTTGATGAAGTAGGACAACTCATCCCTATGATGAGTTCCCCTAAAAATAACAAATATTTTCTCATGACACTCTGCAGGACAAACAAGCATCCCAGGTTAGGTACTTGGACAATGGCTGCTCTAAACATATGACAGGTTACAAGGACCTGCTGAGTGATCTCAGGCCTAAAAAAGGGCTAAAAGTCACATTTGGTGATAATGTACAGGGATCCACAGAAGGATATGGAACTCTTCAAGCTGGTGCTGCAGTATTTAAAGGGTAGCCTTTCTGGTTGGGCTGAAACATAATCTTCTAAGCATAAGTCAACTGTGTGATGCTGGTTATAAGGTTAACTTTAATGAGCACCTGGGTTACACATTGGATCCCCAAGGCAAAGTTGTGTTGTGTGCACAACGAAATAAAGGTGTATATGTTGTGCACATGAAATCTGCTGATCCCACAACTGAAACCTGCTTTATCACAAGAAGCAGTGCAGACTTGAACTGGTTGTGGCACAAAAGGCTATCACACTTTAACTTCATGAATATCAACAAACTCTGTAAGAAAGAGTTGGTAACAGGTTTTCCATCTATAACCTTTGTTAAGGATAAACTCTGCACAGCTTGTGAGAAAGGCATGCAGAGAAAATCATCTTTTAAATCTAAGCACAATTTCTCTATTGATACTCCTCTTTTCCTAATCCACATGGAGTTGTTTGGACCAGTCAGTGTCCCAAGTCTAGGAGGAAAAAGATACACTCTAGTAATGGTTGATGAGTTCTTCAGGTTTACATGGGTGATCTTTCTGAAGAGCAAAGGAGAGGCGGCTAGAGAAATCATTGGATGTATCAAAAAGATGGAAATGCTAAACTCTGCTCAAGTCAAGCAGCTTAGAAGTGATCATGGTACTGAATTCAGAAACAGTACTCTTGAAAGATCTACCCATGTCTGGTTCTACTAATGAGCAGCTATGCAACAATTTTTCACTACTCATGAAATCAAAATATGAAATGAGTATGATGGGAGAACTTACTTTCTTTTTAGGATTACAAGTTGAACAAACCTCAAATGGTTGTTTCATAAATCAAAGAAAGTATACTTTAGATCTTTTGAAAAAGTTTAAATTTGATCAAAGTTCTCCTATCAAAACCCCAATGGCAACCAATGTAAAGTTGGATGCAGATGCCAGTGGCAAAGCTGTTTTAGTAACAGCTTACAGAGGCATGATTGGGAGCTTGCTATATTTAACTGCTAGTAGACCAGATATTATGATTGCCACCTGTTTATGTGTTAGGTTTCAAGCTGATCCTAAAGAATCACATCTAGCTGCTGTAAAAAGAATCTTCAGATACCTTACGGGTACAGCAAGTTTGGGTCTTTGGTGTCCCAAAGACTCAAGCCTTGAGCTAGTAGGATATTCAGATTCTGATTTTGCAGGCTGCAGGCTAGAAAGAAAAAGCACAACAGGTAGGTGTCAACTCCTTGGTGTTAAGTTGATAAGTTGGTGTAGCAAGAAGCAGAACTCAGTTTCTACTTCTACTGTTGAAGCTGAGTATATTGCTGCTGGAAACTGCTGTGGGAAGATTCTTTGGATGCAGCATCAGCTTGAAGACTATGGACTTGCATATAGGAAACCTCTATTCTGTGTGATAATACATGTGCCATAGCTATCTCCAACAATCCAGTATTTCATTCCAGAACAAAGCATATAGAGGTCAGACATCATTTCATCAGGGATCACGTCCAGAAAGGTAATGTGGAGGTAAGTTTTATTTCCACAGATGAACAACTTACAGACATTTTCACCAAGCCTCTTGATGAAAACAGGTTTAATTATCTAGTAAGCAAGCTGGGCATGCTAAATAAAAGTGACTAAGTGTCCTGAATGTTCTAAGTTATTATATGCCTCACACTGCTCAAGTTTCTCAGAACAGCTTAGACAGAACATGCTATGCATGTTCTACACTTAACCAATTTCTGAAAACATGAACAGCTTGAGCGTATAACAGGTTTGACAATATCAATTTCCATCTCAAACCTAGTCTGTTGATCAAACCTCCAACCTGCTCACTCTATCAATATGTCATACAAGCCATTGTCTTGTAACCTGGTCAACTATTGAACACAACCTGTTGTTCCATAGCTGAACAGGTTGAATGAATAGCCTGAAGAGTGAACAGCTTGTGATGACTCTGCTCATCACAGGTTTGACCAACAACTTAGACCATCAGTTTTTAATTACCTTTCTTCACAATTAAGTTACTTCATTTCTGTTTTTATTTAACTTAATTACTGCGGTTAATGTGTGTTACCGTGTGTTAGTGACTAAAAAGGGCTCAAGTGGTCTGACAACCGTTCTGACATGGACAACCATTCCGTTTCTAGTTAAAGAACTTTTCAAATCAACCGCCCAAACATTTCTCTCTCATACCCACTCACACACAAACCCTATAAATAACCTTATACTCTTTCATCTTCGTCTTCCTTACTGCTTCCATAACTTCCAAAGAACCCTAACTTCGACTAAGTGTCTTTTGCTTAAACCTTCACTATTCTTACTATGGCTCACAGGAACAACCCCTTTCTACCAGTATTTGTGGGTACAGATGTTCAGAAACACTCTTCTGTCACCACATTCCTAACACTGAAACCCACAAACTACATTACCCACCTAACCATTCCCAAAAACTATGTGGGGAATGGTTATGGAGATATGGTGGAGTTTCTAAAGGTTCACCCTCTGAATTACGCCATGACTGCCACACCTGGTGTCCTGTACCAGGAGATGGTATATGAGTTTTGGTACACCTGTGCTTACGACCCAGCAACCAAAATCATAAGGGGAACCATTCTCAATGGGACTCAGACCATTGAGATCACTACTGGTCTGATCAGGGAAGTTCTTCATCTCCTAGTGGCTGAAACTTATGATAAGCCACAACCTGAAAATGATCAGATGGGAAATCTGCTACGTTTTTGTGGTGTAGCAGAACCCAAGATTGGAGCCACCCTGTTCAGGAAGGATCTCTCACCTACTTAACAGTTTTTTATTTGCATCTGTGGTGATATGTTTCAGTAGGAAAGTTGGCTCTTTTGACCAGCTTAGCCGTGATGAGATCCGAATAGTCCTACAGCTCGTAGATGGGACTAACATGAACATGGCTCGGTAGATTTTCATGAATTTGAGGAACCTGGTGCAGCAGGAAACACGTCCAGCTGTTGTTCGATATCCCAGGTTTCTGAGACTCATCTTCAAGCATGTCTGTGGTGAGCACTTGTATAACTCTCAGCCTATGTTACGTATTGTTGCTTTACCAGTGATTGGGAATAGAGTTTTCTACACCTCTGTGCTTCCAAATGAGCCTCCTCTATCTACTCCAATGAGGAGGTTGCTCGGTATGGTGGAAGGACCCTCTGCTGTGAGGGTGGATCCAGTGACTGCTCCCAAGAATAAATCCAAATCTAGGACCAAATTTGTTAAAGGGTCCTGGAAACAACTGAAGCTGAGCCTGTCCAAAAGAAGGCAAAAACAGCTAAGTCCAATTCTGCGCCTTCAGCCTCTGTGGCAGAGGGGGAGCAGGCTTCTCACCTGGTTCATCTGTTGAACCTGAAGCCTTTGTGGCTGGTGCCTCTGTGGCACCTGAGACTATGGAACAGGCCAACCCACCTGTTTCTTACCCAGTCTCCCCACCAGTCCAAACAGAACCCCTCATCTCTTCACCACAACAACCATCCTCCACTTCATCTCTCAGACTATACAGACGCAAAACCTTAGCCAAAAAGAAACCAACCGACCCATCTAGCCCCCCTGATCCCTCTCAACAGGGTTCAGTTGAAAAATAAGCAACCCCTGCTGCTTCTCCTATTTTGGGAGAAGGTTCAGCACATTTGGAGCAGGCTTCACTCCATCAAGAGTCTACCCTGAGTCAGCCGAGGCCCTCTGGTTCCTCCCAACAGGAGCCAGTTTTACATATTGACACTACCAAATCATCTATTCCATCCTCCCAACAGGCTGAGAATATTGAAAGACAGGAGTTCACTCCACTCCACACTAAGTCCACACAGTCTCCAGTCCATACTTCTCCTACACAACCTGAGTCCGCATGAGGTGCCAAACATGCTGGATTAGACCATCCAGTGGATCAGCCTCCAACTTCTGCTCTTCATGATACAACTGTTGTACACCCAACAGCTGCTGAAGGACCAACCTCCCAAGCTGATGAACATCAGGGATCATACCATCCCTCTGGTGAGGCTACACTTCAAATGCACATTCCATCAGCAGAATTCACCACTGCTGATGTTGAAATGCACATCCCATCTCCCCATGATGAGGCACCTCTAAACCAAGGTGCTGCTGAGGGACCCATTGACCCTTCCCAGCTGGGGCATATTACTTTTGCCCAGGCTATGGAACTTCTGTCCAAAGTCACCCTTCCTTCACCATCCCATACTCAAACACCTGCCTCATCCTCATCTCATTCATCACCCTCTACCCAATCCAAACAGTCCACTCACACTCCTCCATCCCCCAAAGATCTTCCTTTGAAGGATCAGCTTTCTCTGCTGACCAACAAAGTTGGCTCTTTGGAAAATTCCATGACTTCCCTACCATCCATAATCTCAGACTCTGTGTCTGCAGAGCTCCAGGGATTCTTTGATCTGTTCAAGAATTCCTTTCCTACCACTCCCCAAGCTGATCAGTCCTCACAGCTGCTTGCACTCACTGCATAGCTGCAAAACATCTCCACTACACTCTCCACTATCCCCTGACATCAACAGGACTCTGTGTCCTCCATGACAGCCATATCGCAACAGCTATCCACTCTCCTTACCACTTGCACTACCACCTTTCCTACTACACTGGCCAACTTAAACTCTCTAATTAAGTCTCTACAAAATTTTGTGTCAGCAAACCTTGATGATGTGCAAGATTCTCTTGAATTACGTCTTGCACAACTTCAAAGTTTGCTGTTCACAGCTTCTGACAGAGAAAATCTCGTCAAGTTGTCCTCAATTGCTGATTTCCAATCCTCTTCTCTTCAAACATGCCTTACCCAGCTTACAGAGGTTAAGGACAATTTGGCTTTCTTAGTGCGCAACTTGGTTGGCCCCAAGCCTGCTGCCAAAACTGCTACCAAGCCTGCTGAATTTGTTTCTCCAAGTAGACTAGTTGTTGAAGGTGCTGGTCCATCTCCTTCAAAGGGGGAGAAGTTGTCTGCCTCAAAGATTATGTCTAAGGGGGAGAAAACCTCTTCTCCTTCTAAGGAGAAATCAGCATTTGTTGATCAAGCAGCATGTGCATCATAAACAGGTCCAGCTGCAGATGTCTCCCATCACACTGAAGCTGCTCAGCTTACTCAGGCTGGATCTCCAAACCCTGGACAAACTAAGGGGGAGGAATCCATTCCTAGGGACAGGCTAGGCAGAAGGAGGCATCTGATTTTGGAAGAAGAAGAACAAGAACAAGAAGAGGTTCCTGAAGCTGTTCAAACTATCACAACCAAAGGAAAGAAGAAAGCAGCGTTTGACCCTGACCACTAAAGAGCAGCACAGCTAAAGTTTGACAAGGCACGGGCTAAGGAAATGGGTGTTCCTATGGAGAAATACTATGAGTTCAGAGATGAACAGCTCCAAGCCCTGGGAAGACTAAGAAAAGAAGAAGCCTCCGCCAAAGCTTCCAGATCCTTTGCATTCAAAGAGGCAAACAAAATTAAAATGCCCTCTTTAGATGTGTAATGAAAACTGCTTGAAGCTGCTAAAGAGTCAGCGGTTGAGAATGAAGGTGATAAGGAAAAGGGTGCTTCGGTCTCTGTGACCAAGTCAAAAGAAGCATCCTCTGCAAGAACCCAAATACACTGTGACAACTTGGGAAGGAAAAAGTTCTTTGATGTTGCTGACAAAAACTTGCTAAGGAATCTATTGTCAAAGTTGTTCCCATCTCAAGAAAGGCAAACAGTGGAAGCTACAGATAACCAGAATGGGTGCAACAGGCCCAGAACTGGAAACATATGACTACACTGACGTTGCACAAATGAGATACATAGAACGGGTGGAGTTGGCAGTTGCCCTGAGCTAGTCTAAGTCTGAAACGGCTAAGACTATCAGGGCATATGTCAAAAAGTTGATGGAAATAGTGAGAGACCTTTGCCTGATCTCAGAAGAACTAAGTAAGGGTGTCTCTGTAACATACCCCAAAATATAGGCCAATCGGAACAAAAAGGAGACAGAGCTGGAGGAACTCCTGATCATGATTGAATAAGGTCATTATGCAGTAGAGATCAAAGGAGTAGAGCACAGCCTGCCCAAAGGAGTAGAATTTGAAGAAGGCAAGCTGATTGAAGAACCTGAGTTGGGGGAATTTTTTGTAGATCCTCTAACAAATAAGAAGTGCTTTCAAAGAGCATCAGACCTACACAAAGTTGGTCTCAAACATCTTGTATCATTCAGACTTGCAAACTCTTTCAAGCAATCCATAAAGTGGAGAGAAGCCATCTGGGATCAGCTCAGAAGCTTCTATGAAAGAGGGGAGCTTCAACATCCCAGTTTCTTGTTCCTAAGAGTTGAAATAGAAGATTTGGAGGAAACCAGGGAGGAGCTTGAGAAAATATTTGAAGAAGGATTGCCACCACCACTGTCTTGAAGTCCATCTACTATCTGAGTAGGTGAAGAATGGAAGCTATCCATTTGTTGGACAGGCTTGCCGTTATTTGCTCCCATTATCAATAGTCCAAATTGTTGAATTTCTATGTACATAAGTTGTACTTTGTTGCATCAGTTGTAACCTTTATTTTTACATTAGTTGTAATATACACTAGTACATCAGTTGTACTTTTGTAAAAACATGTGTTGTTTATGTAATCAAAATTCAATATATATAACTGATCGTTTACTTTACTTTAATATTGTAATTTTATTTCAGCAAATGTAATGTAAAAATGTATAGTGATTATTGACAAAATCAGCTTAGACTGATTATTGCAAATAGGGGGAGATTGTTAGGCACAAAAAGGCCTCAGTCACACCTGCTCTACATCTTAGGGGCAGATTTTTAATCAAACCTGTTTGATGCACTTGAAGGTATAATTTAAGGCCTGCATATGCCTTATCGAAACCTGAAAGTGATTTGCATTATCAGCCAAAGTTGTTTACCCTGTTGAATTTGTTGCAACAAAGGCAGATTGTCCACGCTGTTCTGTCTACTGAACAGGGTGGACATAAACTGTATACGCTGCTCTGTTTAATTGAGCAGCTTGGACAGATTCTAAGTGTTCTGTTCTTTGTGAACAGATCCTGTTCTTTGTGAACAGGCTTAACACTTTACAAAATATGTTTCCAAGTCCTCAGGTATTGTATTTGGCTACAAGATCAGCTTACAAGTCGAAGACAAAGTGGAAAACAGAAACTGCAAAAGCCTGCCTACGCTGTTCTGTTACATGAAGACAAACGGATATCTAAAAAGGGTGACATACCTTTTCTTATATCAAAATGCCTTAACAAAAGATGAAAGATGCAAAGTTGACATTCCTCTTTTGGTTAAAGCCTTATGCAACACTGACAAAAAGAGAAGACAAATATTCTGCGATATGAAGACAACTCTGCTTTATCAGAATGGGCAGAAAGGTGCTTTGTCTTTTTGGAAAGACTTCCCACTATCTCATTGTCCAATGAAGAAACTTCACTGAGATTCTTAGTGAGAGTATAAAAGGAAGCTTCTAAGGAATGTGAGACATCCAAGAGTGAGAAATCAGATCGTGCATTAAGGTGTCTTTTTCATGCATGCAAGTCTGCTTGAATATAACAGTACGTGTGTCTAAGTTGTTTATACTCAAGCTGTCCATCTGTGTCTTGTAGAATCAGTGAGTTCATCTAAGTGAGTGTATTCATTATATCTAGTCTGAGTGTGTCTTAGATTAGTTGAAACATCTATTGTACCTGTCATATCAGCTTGAACCTTTTCACAGTCAATCTTGTTTGTAATTAACATTTGTTAATAGTATACACAAACATTTAGAAAAGAGTGTTGAATTTTGATTAGCTGTATTCACCCCCCTCTACAGCTTAGAACAATACTCTAGGGAAACCTTTAGGGACCTACACATTACATGTTCTATACTCATACGTCGTTCATTTTTATAGTGCGACAATCAAGCAATTTTAGGCTAAAGGGGACGCCCAAAGAATGGCCAAAACTTTTGCTTTCCACTAACTTTTAATGGCATCCAAATATACCTAAACACAAAAAACTAAGTCGACTTATTGAAAAACAGTCATGCCGCATGAAGCTAGCATCAGGCGTGGGCTTTGAGTTATCACCTCGCAAAACATAAAGGTTAAGTTATCGCCTCGCAAACATAAAAAGGTTGAGTTATCGCCTTGTCAAAACACGGGTTGAGTTATCGCATAGTAACTTGCAAAGGATACATTTCCACCTCAAGCAAAACGTACAGGTTTAGTTATCGCCTCGTAAAACATGCTAGAGAAGTTATTGCCTAAATAACACATAAGTATCTAATTTTTTCCGTATAAACCAAGGTCATCACCTTGCTAAAACATGATGGTGCAACTGTCAAATTTATTTCTCGAAATTAGAACATAAAAAGGCCAATGCCTGTTCAAGAGATAGTGACTGGTGGATACACATGCCAAGTGGCAAATAGAACACATGGTATCAAATTTCAAGAAAAGTATGCTATTTTCTAAAAAGAAACAAATGTATCACATCATTCAAAATAAAGATACAAGCAAAAACAGTAAATTGTCCAAGGGGTGCCACGCACCACCACCCACAGGTCGGGTGTGCAAAGAAAGTAAATTGTTTTGAAGCATAACAGTAGCCATCGCCTACAAACCAGGCGTCAAGTAGGTTGTAAAGCATTAATACAACAGATTGTTCTACAAAGGGACTAACACAAGAGTTGAGGTTGAATTTGAGCCATGACCTACATCAGGGCCAGCTGGGGTAAGGGCCAGAATACCCTCAATGGATTAGTTGGGATGCACCTTGATATCCTCAATATACGCTGGGGTCATGTTCTTCGCTGATGCAGCCAAATCGTGAAGAAGGGCACGAGCTTGCGGGTCGTACGCAGGTAGGGACTCTACCTCCACCCCCTCAGTTAAGTTCGAGCGATTCTTCATAAGGGCTGAATGGCGCCCATAGCAAACAGCGGCTCGCTGAACCAAGCCTCAAGGATATAGAAATTGGCGACTATGCAGTAACTTGCCAACAACCTGAGGTGTCACTTCAACAGCAAACCTTACCCTTTCTTTTAAAAGACGGCTAACAGTTTCCACCGCCTCGTCTCTCTCCTTCTTTAAGGATTGCTCCTTATTGCCTAGCTGACTCACACGTAATCTTAACGCGACAGACCTATTCTTCTCTTCCTCTAGCTCAACTATCAACTTGTCAATCTCCGTATTCTGATCACCAACTTTCAGACTCAAACTTTGCACCTAGGTTTTCATTTCCTCAACAGCGGTAATTCGTACCTTCTCTCTCACCAGCTTTACGTAATTCTTATTGAGCCTTCATGAAGCATTACTCAGCAATGGTGACCCTAGCCTTGACCTCAGGCAAAAAGGTGTTGAAATTCACTACGACAGAACCCAATGAATCAAAGACAAGAGCATTACTGGAATGCTGTGCCATTTCCACGTGGGATGAAGGCATATTGTGGTACAAAAAAATCCCATTGACTCGCAGAGGTTTCCAGCAAATCTCCCCTCTTTATCTCCCACTCCGGTACATATAACTCCTCACGGTTGTAATCACTTCGCTCACGCCTGAAAGGGGCTAATGAGGTGGCTTGTTCGATAGTGGAAGGAGGGGGGGAGGGCATAGTGGATGTACGAAGATTCAGGATTGACAACTGCGGGGATAGGCTGAACAGAGACTTTGGGGGAATCGGACGAAGCCACCCCTTTACCCTTGGGAGAGGACGCTTCACAGAGATTTTTATCTTCTTGGAGAGAACATCCTTGTCGTCAGCATCAAGATTGGACACATGGATAGAAGAATCACTCCCTAGTGAGGTACCATCTGCTTTCCATTTTAAATGAGTGCGGGCAAAGGGACATGAGCTGGAATCCACCATGGCTTGATCAGAGGTAGCAATAATATTATCTCCTTTGCTCAAGGAGGACCAGGCAGAAAGATGACCTAAAGGGGACAAGGAACCCTTTGGCGCCCCCTAGCCAGCCCACAAGCTCTCCGCATCGGAACGATTCACATTGGTGTCCTCAAACCCCTCTAGATCATCTGAGGACAAGTATTCCAGCACGCTCATAACTGCAAAAAAAGCACAAAGAAATAAAACTAGGGAATTAGAAAACATAAAAAGATGGATGGTCAAATGATACAATGTAAGAAGAAAGCCATACCAATCCCCCCTTTTGACAGCATAGGGATAGAATCAGAGTCACCCCATCGGGGATTCATTCCCAACAGGGTAAGCACAGGGTTGGGATAAGTTCTCAGCTTAAAACTTTGACGGGCTAACAAAGAAAGGAGATCAACATCTAAATCCCTAGCTTCAGGAGGGCACGTCAACGAGTGGGGACAGCCCCATTCTCTCCACACCAACAGATCTTTATCACCAGGAGGAAAAATGGTGTCATCTACCCAAAAGAACAGATTGCGCCACTCACGTAAGCCCTGAGGCGGGTCAGTGAATATGTCGGGAACTGGAGGTTTTCTTCTCTTAAAACTATTTTCAGACAGGTTTACTTAAAGAAGTATCGGAACAAGGGAATAGATGGAACACCTCCAAGGGCTCTACAAGATGATTCGAAGACAGTTATGCGTAGGGTGACTAGAGGAGACACCTGCTCGGGGTGAATTTCATAATGCTTCAACAAAGCCAGATAGAAGGAAGAAAAGGGCAATCTAAGGTTGCCAACAGAAAATTGTTGGGTGTATAAGGCGATCTTGTTGGCCGGAGGACAAAGGGCTACAGCTCAGCGACTACGAAGTTGGGGAAGAAACTCCCCAGGGATCCCATACTCTGCTAAAAAGCCCTTAAACTCAGCGGAAGATAAGGAAGGTGCAGCGCACCTTATCGGCCGAAGGTGCGGTGGGCATGACAGCAAAAAGATAGGTAAGAAAGAAAAGAATGCCTAACCTGAAAAAAGAGGGTCGCTGGAGAAGAGACCAAGCAAATTGCGCCATAGTAGAAGTAAGACTACAAGGAAAGAGAAATGAGGATGGCATAAATGGGATTTTCAAATTTCATAACCTGGTTTGAGTTTATTTCGGATAATGGGGAAGAGGCGGGAACGGTTAGGACATGTGTCACCACTCCACCCGTTCCGTCTGTAACTGACAGGAACATGTGACAGCATTGAAACGCGCCACGCGCGCGTGGGGTGCAGCGTTATTATGACCTTCTTTAATTAACGATGACGTCACCTCCTGGAGTCTTCTAATCAGCCGTCACTAGTCATACCATCCTCTGCATTATGCTATGAAAGCCTCTCCTTGTGTCATGTACCAGGAGATGGTCTATGAGTTTTGGTACACTCGCTCATATGATCCCTCTACCAAAACCATCAGGGAACCATTCTCAATGGCACTAAAACTGTTGAGATCACTACTGCTCTTCTCAAGGAAGTACTTCATCTTCCTAGGGCTGAGACATATGACCAACCTCAGCCTGAGGACGAATAGATGGGCAACCGGCTACGCTTCTGTGGTGAAGCAGAACCAAAGGTGGGCACAACCCTGTTCAGAATGGATCTCTCCCGAACGTATAGTTTCCTCTTCGCCTCAGTGGTGATGAGCATGAGCTGCAAAGTTAGTTTATTTGACCAACTCATCAGCGATGTGATACCAATGGTCCTACAGCTTGTGGATGGGACTACTCTGAACATGGCAAGGTGGATATTCCTGAATTTGAGGAACCCGGTGCAGCAAGAACAGCGTTTAGCTGCTGTTGGATACCCAATGTTTTTAGCCTCATCTTCAAGCACATTTGTGGTGAGCATCTTTATAACTCCCAACCTCTATTAACTACTGCTGCATTCCCTGTTGGTATTTTAAACCCCAGTACTCTACAATGTACCTCCCCTGTCTACCCCAATGAGGAGCTTGCTTGGTTTGGTGGAAGGACCTTCTACTCAGAGGGTGGATCCGGTCACTACTCGCAAAGGAAATTCAAAATCAAGGCCTAAAATGGTGAAACGTGCCTTGAAAACAACTGAAGGTGAGCCGGTCCGCAAGAAGGCTAAAACAGCTAAGTCTGCCTCATCAGCCTCAGTGGTTGAGGGGGAGCAGGCTGGTCATCCTGGTTGGACTCTGTGCCACCTAAGACTATGGAACAGGAACAACTTCCGATTTCTAGCCTAGTCTCCCCACTAGTCCAAACAGAACCCCCTGTCACTTGTCCACAACATCCATCTTCTACATCCTCCCTCACAATCTATAACAGGTTAAGAAGAAAATCCTTTGCCAAAATGAAAACTTCTTCTCAAACCAGCCCCTCTAACCCCTCCCAACAGGAGTCAGTTGAAAAACAAGCAACCTCTACTACTTTTGCTTATCCTATTTTTAGAGTAAGTGCAGCCACTATGGAGCAGGCTACACTCCATAAAGAGTCCACCCAGAGTCAGCCTGAGCCCTCTAGTTCCTCCCAATACGAACCAGTTGTACAAAAGGAAACCACTACATCAACTGTCCAAGCCCTTCAACAGGCTGAAGAGATTGAAAGACAGTAGTTCACTCCACTCCATACTGAGTCCACATAGTCTCCACCTCATATTTCTTCTACACAACCTGAGCCTGCACAAGGTGCCCAATCTGCTGGATCAGATCATCTAGCAAGTCAGCATCCATCTTCTGTTCCTTATGACACAGCTGCTCAACACCAAATATATAGTGATCATTGATATAATCTGCTTAGACTGATTATTGCAAATAAGGGAAGATTGTTAGGCACAAAAAGACCTCCATCATACCTATTTTATATCATAGGGAAGATTATTAGGCACAAAAGACCTATTTGATACTCTTAAAGAGTATAATTTAAGGTCTGTTAATGCCTTATTGAAACCTGATAAGTGATTTGAATTATTAGTCAAAGCTGCTCACCCTGTTACATTAGTTGTAACTTAGGCAGATTGCCCAACTAGTCTTATTATGTTGGACAGGCTGGACATAAACTGTCTATGCTACTCATGTCTGTTGAGCAGCTTGGACCAAAACTAAGTGTTCTGTTCTTTGTGAACAGATGTTGTTCTTTGTGAGCAGGTTATACACCTTATGGAATTTGTTTCCATGTCATCATGTATTGTCTTGGACGAAAATAATAGTTTGCAAGACGAAGACAAAGGGGAAAATCAGAAGCTACTTACACTGCCCAAGCTGTTCTAATACATGAAGACAAAGTGGATATTTGAAATGGGTGACGGACCATTCTTATATAAAAATGGCTCTATAAATAGAAGAAAGTTGACATTCCTTTTTAAGGTAAAGCAAACTGCAACAGAGACAAAAAGGAAAAGACAAAGATTCTACTACATAGGGACAAATGTTGTTTTGTCAGAATGTGCAGAAAAGCAGTTCTGTGTTTTTGGAAAGGCACTCCATTATCTCTGCATCCAATAAGGAAGGTTCACCAGTATTCTCTGAAAGAGTATATAAGGAAGCTTCTAAGGAATGAGAGATAACCAAGAGAGAGATATCCTGAAAGTGCAAAGAATGGTGTTTTCATGCATGCAAAGTCTGCTTAGAATAAAACAGTTGAGAGTGTCCAAGCTGTTCTTGTTCAAGTTGTCTATCTGTTGTTCTGTCATCTCAGTTTGAACCCTTAAGATAACGAAAGATGCGTTTAACCGCAGTTAGGTGTGATTCTTTTGGGTCTACTTGAAAACGAGCATAAAGACATGTAGAAAACATTATATCCGGTCTACTGGTCGTAAGGTAGAGTTAGGAACCAATCATCACTCTGTAAGCTGTGTTGTCGACACTTTTCCCAGAACAATCAGTGTCTAACTTACAGTTCGAACCCATGAGAGTTGCAATTGTCGTGCAAGACTCTAACTTATACATCTTGAGTACGTCAAGAGTATATTTCGATTGGTTCACAAATATCCCATCGTCAAGTTGTTTTACTTGTAATCCGAGGAAAAAGTTCATTTCCCCCATTATACTCATCTTAAACCTGGACTCCATAAGGGATGAAAATTCCTTACACAACTTAGGGTCAGTAGATCCAAATATAATGTCATCTACATAAATTCAGACTAGCATTATGTGTGGGCCTTCCCTTTTTGTTAACAATGTTGTGCCCACCAAACCCTTAGTAAATCCTACAGAAGTAAGAAAGTTTGAGTGGCTATCATACCAAGCTCCAGGTGCTTCTTTTAAACCATAAAGAGCTTTATCTAGCACATAAACATGGTCCCGTTTATGTGCATCAATAATGTGAAGACCTACCCTTACGGGGCAGTCCTCAGAGTCTAGGTCCCACTAATTGCAATACGATATCAACCATACTAAGATAGGGTAATTAAATTGCGGAATAATAAATTACATGTACATACAGATTAGGATTTAAGTTATACAGTTTACATATTTCAAATTAATGTTATAAAAGGGTACCATCTAATCTAATCATTACATCATAGAATAATATCAAATCTACCAAAAAACCACAACATTTGCTGTCTTCCAATCAGTACCGAAAGGTTTTGTTGTGTAGTGGTCTAAGATACTTTTGTCTTGATCTTTAATAGACCTAAGAGCTAGGTCCAGCAGGTGACTTTCCTTTACTTTTTCCTGTTAAAATGTCATGTAGCAACCGTAAGCAATGCTTAGTGAGTAAATAGATTTTCAAATTAAACATACAATGTCAAGCGGATCATCAGTCTAGCGTGATATGTCTTGGCTGCCGCTACAGCCCTCATGATTGAGACATAGAAGTCATAGAGTCGGATGATGCTCAGGCCACGCTCACGCTTAAATCGTGGGGATTAGCCACATATTGGGCTAGCTACCAGTAAATCAACGTGGCGGAACATCGGAGGTCATTACCAAGTTCAATAGAACTGGTGAAAATAGCCAAGTCTAGAACAATAGACCAATAGGGCTAATCAAGCTGAATCAATATGTCAAGTATATGCAATGATGAAGCATACGTAATCAATGTCATGATAACAATAATCTTAAAGCAAAATCTGAAGTGAACTGTAAAAGCAATATCATATGAAATGATAAGTCAAATAGCTATCATGTTCCACTGGGCAACACCCAACCATGGTGTGCACAGGTCACAATCCAGCTGATAATATGAATGTCAATCAAACTAGCATCAACAATATGTCTCAACCGGAAATTCAAACATGTTAAATCTGAATATCTATAACTCACAGATCTGGGTCTTTATCAAACAGATATAAAAATCTGCCACCTGAGTTATCTCAGGATTTTTATCTTTGTCAATTCTGTTCTCTGTCATATCAAGTCTTTGACCCGCTTTTAAGTCTTTAAATCTTTGTATGTATGTTCAGAATTTCACTGAACCTGTCCAGAATTATCATGTCAAATCATGTTAATGTCGTATCATTATCATCATCTTTTTAGTCTTTAAAATCTTTATTTTCATCTGATTCTGATAACTTATAATCTTGTCAATCTTTCATTTATTTATATTCTTTGTTTCATTAAATTCTCAAAAGCTTTCTATATATATATATATATATATATATATATATATATATATATATATATATATATATATATATATATATATATATATATATATATAACCATAAGTATATGCATATAATCATTTATTAAGTAAAATATCAAATTATGTAGAATTTGGTTTCGGATCACCCGAATTCGGATCAAACCGGATTAAGGATCCGGATTCGGGTCTAACCGAATTGAGCACCCGGATTCGGACCTATCTTGATACGTCATCCGGATTCGGACCAAAGGACAATCCGAATTAGGACCAATCAAGCCTATCATCCGAATTGTGCATAAGTCCGAATTAGGATCATAATCGAAATGGGCACCGAATTCGGATCATTCAAATCCGAAATGCTATATCCGAATTAGGTACAAAGTGAGGTCCGAAACATGGGATCAGAAATGGGCTCCATCGGAAAATAGGGCACCATCCGAATTCGGTTATACCCGAATTCGGATCCCATACTTGGTATATTTTCCAGAAATGTTCTTCATGTTCTTCTTTTGTTTCATTCGAATTTTTCATAAAATTCACTAAAACTCATTTTAATTGACATGCAATGTAATATATTGATACGTTATCATTATTGGGTTGATTTTATACTATTTTCCCTAACAATAACACACTAATATGATCAAGATCATCCAAAATATGTTATTTTTGCCAAGAACACATATTTTACAAAAATTCCGATTTCTTCAATATTTGGACAATCTGATCACAAATTTTTGTTTCTGTTGCATTTATTAACTTAAATTCATCATATTCTATCATAATTTTATACATGCAAATCATAATTTTCATGTTCTTAATTCTATGGTTTCGGTTCTTAGTAAAACCAAACCAATTACTCATAATTTATGAAAATAATCAAAATTACCTCTAAATCTTGTATGTTTGTTGTTGATTGTTGCTAATTGTAACTCCTCATTGTCTTGAATCTTGAATTAATTGCAAATCAATGGGATTTTTGTTGATTTTGTGAAAGAAGTCGTATGGTGTTAGAGAGAGAGTAGAGAGAGAGGGTGTTTGGTGTTAATGATCTTAAATGATCATTATTCTAGTTTTTATATATTAATTTGGTCATATTTGCTATTTAACCCACTAAACTTTTGTATTTTATATATCTTTTAATTTAATCATCTTTAATAATTTATAACTCTAATATAATTTAATTTATAATTTCATATTTAATTAAATTGGCACATAATAACGTAGTAAAATTACATTATTATCTCAAAATCAATTATTACATGCTTGGCCAAAAGTATGGTTGTTACAGAATGGGCTCCACCACGCACAAACTTCGTCCCCGAAGTTAGCTACGTTCGAACAGACTTGGATATGTAGCTTTCATAACATCTCTCGATTCCCAAGACTGATGCGAACCTTTGTGGTGTTTCCACTGGACGTATATCTTTATTTCTAAGCTTCTTGGTCTTCGAGTCCAAAATACGTTCTGGCTCTTCAACCACTCGAAGCTTCTCATCAATCTGCAAATTAACGTGTGGTATCTGAACTTCTCTTTCGTCAGCTAAGCTCTTTCTCAGATTACTGACATGGAATACAGGATGTATTCCAGATAAGTCCGCTGGCAGTTCAAGACGATAAGATTGGTTTCCAATCTTTTCAACAATCTTGAACGGACCGATGAATCTTGGAGCTAACTTGTTTCTCTTTATGAATCTTACCACATTCTTCATCGGGGATACTTTCAGCATCACCCAATCGTTAATCGCAAAACTGATTGATCTGTGTCGGTTATCATAGTATGACTTCTGCCTGCTTTGAGCTTCAAGTATCTTACTTCTAACCAGCTGAATCTTTTCATGAGTCAGCTGTAGAAGGGCAGGTCTTGCTATTGGCGATTCACCTGTTTCGTGCCAACAGGTGGGAGTTCTGCACTTTCTTCCGTATAGAGCTTCAAAAGGAGCCATCTTGATTGTTGAATGATAACTGTTGTTGTATGAGAATTCGACCAGAGGCAAGTGGTCATCCCAGTTACCACCCAGATCAAGAACGCAGGCACGAAGCATATCTTCAAGAGTTAAAATAGTGCGCTCACTCTGGCCATCTGCATTAGGATGATAAGCAGTACTCATAGAGATTCGAGTACCCATCCCGTCTTGTAGAGCTTGCCAGAATCTAGATGTGAAACGACTATCACGATCAGAGACGATAGATTTTGGCACACCATGTCGAGAAATTACTTCAGTGATGTACATCTGTGCCAATCTATCGAGAGAGTATGTCTCTTTCATTGGTATGAAGTGAGCTGACTTCGTTAATCGGTCCACGACTACCCAGATGGAGTCGCGCTGTCTCTTGGTTTTCGGCAACTTCGTGATGAAGTCCATTGTTATATGCTTCCACTTCCACTCAGGAACTTGCAGTGGTTGCATATCCCCGAAGGGTTTCTGATGTTCTGCCTTAACCATCTGACATACTCTGCAGCTTTCCACATATAAACCGATGTCTTTCTTCATTCCTGGCCACCAATAATCGGCTTTCAGATCAAAATACATATTTGAACTGCCAGGATGAACAGATAATTTGGACTTGTGAGCTTCAGACAGAAGAGTGCTGCGAATTGAACCATACTTAGGAATCCAGATTCGGTTTCCCTTGAGACAATGAAGTCCCAAATGATTCAGAGTTAGAAATTGTAGCTGCCCTTTAAGATTTTCAGAATCAATATTCTCCTCTTTCAATGCTTCAGCTTGAGCAATTCCAATGTCTTCAATAAGATCAGAAGAGAATACTACAGGAGTCAGGGCATAGCAGCACTTTTCCGGATAGACTTTCCTACTCAAAGCATCCGCGACAACATTAGCTTTGCCGGGATGATATAGGATCTCGCAATCATAGTCCTTGATAAGCTCCAAGGACCGACGCTGTTTCATATTTAGATTCTTTTGAGTGAAAAGATGCTTGAGACTCTTATGATCGGTGTAAAGCTGACACCGAGTCCCATAAAGATAATGACGCCAGATTTTTAGAGCAAAGGTAACGGCAGCCAACTCAAGATCATGAGTTGGTGCACTTTTCTCGTAATCTTTTAATTGCCTTGAAGCGTAGGCAATAACCTTTCCTCTTTGCATGAGAACACATCCTAAGCCAGTACCAGATGCATCGCTATAAACAACGAAATCATCATTGCCTTCTGGTAAGGCTAGGATAGGCGCTTGTATGAGCTTTTGCTTTAGAATTTCAAATGCCTTTTGCTGTTTATCAGCCCATACGAAAGGTGTATTCTTTCGTGTTAGCATCGTAAGTGGCACAACAATCTTTGAGAAGTCCTTTATGAATCGCCGATAATAGCCGGCCAATCCAAGGAAACTTCTTATTTCAGAGGCATTGCGAGGCGTTTGCCATTTTTGAACGGCCTCGACTTTGGAAGGATCGACGGAAATCCCTTCGCCAGAAACAACATGGCCAAGGAACTGAATCTATAAGAATCAAAGTAGAATGTCAAGTTTTGTTTGAAATAAGAATTGTTTAATGAAGAACTCATGACAAAGTAAAGTTATACCTGTCTGAGCCAGAATTCACACTTAGAAAATTTTGCATAGAGTCTCTCTTTTCTCAATAACTCTAACAATTGTCGTAAATGAGTAGCATGATCAGCCTCCGTTTTGGAGTAAATCAAAATATCGTCAATGAACATGATAACTGATTTATCCCACATTGGTCTGCACACGCGATTCATGAGATCCATGAATGCCGCTGGTGCATTTGTCAAGCCAAACGACATTACGAGAAATTCGTAATGACCGTATCTTGTTCGGAAGGCTGTCTTCGGAATATCTTCATCTCTGACTTTTAATTGATGATACCCAGAACGAAGATCTATTTTCGAGAAGTAGCTGGCTCCTTGTAGCTGATCAAATAGATCATCAATTCTGGGCAGAGGATACTTATTCTTTATTATGACTTTGTTCAACTCACGGTAGTCGATGCACATTCGGAAAGTTCCGTCTTTCTTTTTGACAAATAAGACAGGTGCACCCCACGGAGATGAACTCGGCCGGATAAACCTCTTTTCCAACAGCTCTTGCAATTGCTTTGACATTTCCTGCATTTCTGCAGGTGCAAGTCTGTAAGGAGCTTTAGCAATAGGAGCCGCACCAGGAACCAAGTCAATACTGAACTCAACTTGACGTTCCGGTGGCACTCCAGAAATATCGTCAGGAAACACGTCTGGGAACTCACAGACGATAGGCATATCAGATAAGGAGTTCTTTTGAGCTTCAGAGTTGGATTCAGATGAAACATAACAGATATAAGATTCGTGGCCCTTAGATAAATATTTATGCGCTTTGTCAACTGATATGAAACAATGTGCACCTTTCCGCTTCTCGCCTTTGATTTCTAATACTCGGCCGTCTGAAGACTTGATTCTAATGATCCGACGGTTGCAGACAATTATAGCCTCGTTGTTCATTAACCAGTCCATGCCGATGATGACGTCGAACTCTTTCAACGGAATAGGAATGAGGTCGAGATTGAACACGATATTATCAACAAGTAGAGTGCAGTTTCGATAAACAGAATCAGCCATAACATAGTTGTTACTGGCCGTCTCAATATCAAGTACAACAGAAAGCTTTGATGGGGACTTAGAAAATTTTGATGCAAAAGAAGTCGATATGAAGGAACGACTCGCGCCAGAATCAAATAATACTCGGGCAGGAATGGAGTTAAGTAAAAACATACCCGTAAATACATCAGGGGTTTCCTTTGCTTCTTCGGCCGTTATCTGAAATGCACGTGTCCTTGCTGTCGGAGTTGCAGCAAGACTTTTCACCGTAGACCCTCCAGCCGACGATTGTGACTGATATCGTTGCCCGCTGCGACACTGATACATAAAGTGTCCTCTTTTCCCGCACTTTGCACATCCTCGTCCCAGCTGTGGGCATTCTTCACTGTTGTGACCGATCATGTTGCACGCAAAACAAGTAACATCCTCTGGGTTGCACAATCCCATTTGTGACTTTCTGCATCTCTTACAGAATCGTGGCTCGTTCGTTAGTGAATACGCTTGAGCTTTCGCATGCGAACTATACTGTTGAGATTGTTGGGGTTGTGATTTACTTGTCTTGAAGAATCTGCCGAATCTCTGCCTCTTCGGAGGAGAAGGACATGTTGGATTAGCTGATGGAGCATAGAGTTGATCGCCATACTCTAAGTATCCTCTCTCGATCTGTCTGGCCGCTTCCACCATTTCCAGATAACTCTTATATTTTATTGCGCTCATCGGATGTCGATATCTCGGGTTGAACCCTACACGGAATCTATTCATCTTTCTCTCCTCGGTAGCTACTTGATACGAAGAGTAGCCGCACAATCGTGAGAATTCATGCTCGTACTCATCAACAGTCTTTGTTCCTTGGGTCAGCTGCATTAGTTGAACCTCCATCTTGTCTTGTTGATCAATCAGACGGACAATATTTAACATTGAACATGTCTAAGAATTGTTCCCATTCTAGAGTCTGGATAACCTCCTCGCCATAATTGCTCCTCTGAGTCTTCCACCAAGCATGGGCAGCGCCGACAAATAACGCAGACGCATAGCTCACTTTCTTTGAATCTAAGCAATCAGAGATTCTGAAAATCTCTTCGGTATGGCTGATCCAATCCATCGCCTGAATTGGATTTACTGTACCCTCAAAGTTCAGGGCACCGCTGGCTTTAAAATCTTTAAACTTGCAGCCTTTTGGCTGAGCAATTTGGGTTTCTGGGGTAGAGTTATCAGATGCAGATTCATTAGTCTGGACATGCTTTTCTTTTCGCTTATTCTTTTTATCTTCACGTCTTTTAGCTTCAGCCTCATCTCTGGCTTGAAACTGTTCTTGCATTGTCTTATTTTGTTGTTCTGAGTGTTGAGCTAAAAGATTCTTGCATCATTTCGAACATTTGTTGTGGGGTCATGTTTGGTATGTCACCTGATCTTGATCCTGACATCTTAGCTGAAATTAAAATCATTCAACTATCAGTTTATAGACTTAGATCTATGTACCCTTTTTTTCCCATCCTAACAGTCTGTACATCCTATCTCAATTCAAACCACCTAAATGATTGATACATATGAATTGCTTCAGTTTGAGACCAAGTATACTCACGTAATACTTGATTCACTCAAACTATGGGCTCTGATACCATCCTGTGAAGACCTCCCCTTACGGGACAGTCCTTAGAGTCTAGGTCCCACTAATTGCAATACGATATCAACCATACTAAGATAGGGTAATTAAATTGCGGAATAATAAATTACATGTACATACATATTAGGATTTAAGTTATACAGTTTACATATTTCAAATTAAAGTTATAAAAGGGTACCATCTAATCTAATCATTACATCATAGAATAATATCAAATCTACCCAAAAACCACAACATTTGATGTCTTCCAATCAGTACCGAAAGGTTTTGTTGTGTAGTGGTCTATGATACTTCTGTCTTGATCTTTAATAGACCTAAGAGCTAGGTCCCGCAGGTGACTTTCCTTTACTTTTTCCTGTAAAAATGTCATGTAGCAACTGTAAGCAATGCTTAGTGAGTAAATAGATTTTCAAATTAAACATGCAATGTCAAGCGGATCATCAGTCTAGCGTGATATGTCTTGGCTGCTGCTACAGCCCTCATGATTGAGACATAGAAGTCATAGAGTCGGATGATGCTCAGGCCATGATCACGCTTAAATCGTGGGGATCTGCCACATACTGGACTAGCAACCAGTAAATCAGCGTGGCGGAACATCGGAGGTCATTACCAAGTTCAATGGAACTGGTGAAAATAGCCAAGTCTAGAACAATAGACCAATAGGGCTAATCAAGCTGAATCAATATGTCAAGTATATGCAATGATGAAGCATACGTAATCAATGTCATGATAGCAATAATCTTAAAGCAAAATCTGAAGTGAACTGTAAAAGCAATATCATATGAAATGATAAGTCAAATAGCTATCATGTTCCACTGGGCAACACCCAACCATGGTGTGCACAGGTCACAATCCAGCTGATAATATGAATGTCAATCAAACTAGCATCAACAATATGTCTCAACCAGAAATTCAAACATGTTAAATCTGAATATCTATAAGTCACAGATCTGGGTCTTTATCAAACAGATATAAAAATCTGCCGCCTGAGTTATCTCAGGATTTTTATCTTTGTCAATTCTGTTCTCTGTCAAATCAAGTCTTTGACCCGCTTTTAAGTCTTTAAATCTTTGTATGTATTTTCAGAATTTCACTGAACCTGTCCAGAATTATCATGTCAAATCATGTTAATATCGTATCATTATCATCATCTTTTTAGTCTTTAAAATCTTTAATTTCATCTGATTCTGATAACTTATAATCTTGTCAATCTTTCATTTATTTATATTCTTTGTTTCATTAAATTCTCAAAAGCTTTCTATATATATATATATATATATATATATATATATATATATATATATATATATATATATATATATATATATATATATATTATATAACCATAAGTATATGCATATAATCATTTATTAAGTAAAATATCAAATTATGTAGAATTTGGTTTCGGATCACCCGAATTCGGATCAACCCGGATTAAGGATCCGGATTCGGGTCTAACCGAATTGAGCACCCGGATTCGGACCTATCCGGATCTATCATCCGGATTCGGACCAAAGGACAATCCAAATTAGGACCAATCAAGCCTATCATCCGAATTGAGCATAAGTCCGAATTAGGATCATAATCGAAATGGGCACCGAATTCGGATCATTCAAATCCGAAATGCTATATCCGAATTAGGTACAAAGTGAGGTCCGAAACATGGGATCCGAAATGGGCTCCATCCGAAAATAGGGCACCATCCAAATTCGGTTATATCCGAATTCGGATCCCATACTTGGTATATTTTCCAGAAATGTTCTTCATGTTCTTCTTTTGTTTCATTTGAATTTTTCATAAAATTCACTAAAACTCATTTTAATTGACATGCAATGTAATATATTGATACGTTATCATTATTGGGTTGATTTTATACTATTTTCCCTAACAATAACACACTAATATGATCAAGATCATCCAAAATATGTTATTTTTGCCAAGAACACATATTTTACAAAAATTCCGATTTCTTCAATATTTGGACAATCTGATCACAAATTTTTGTTTCTGTTGCAATTATTAACTTAAATTCATCATACTCTATCATAATTTTATACATGCAAATCATAATTTTCATGTTCTTAATTCTATGGTTTCGGTTCTTAGTAAACCGAACCAATTACTCATAATTTATGAAAATAATCAAAATTACCTCTAAATCTTGTATGTTTGTTGTTGATTGTTGCTAATTGTAACTCCTCATTGTCTTGAATCTTGAATTAATTGCAAATCAATGGGATTTTTGTTGATTTTGTGAAAGAAGCCGTATGGTGTTAGAGAGAGAGTAGAGAGAGAGCGTGTTTGGTGTTAATGATCTTAAATGATCATTATTCTAGTTTTTATATATTAATTTGGTCATATTTGCTATTTAACCCACTAAACTTTTGTATTTTACATATCTTTTTATTTAATCATCTTTAATAATTTATAACTCAAATATAATTTAATTTATAATTTCATAGATAATTAAATTGGCACATAATAACGTAATAAAATTACATATTATCTCAAAATCAATTATTACATGCTTGGCCAAAAGTTAGGTTGTTACAAATGAAAACTTGTGGTTATTTAACATACACCTCCTCGTTTTATTCACCGTTTAAGAATGTGGTCTTGACATCCATTTGGTACACTTTGAAGTCTTTATGAGCTGCAAACGCCAAGAAGATTCGGATAGCTTCAATCTGTGCAACTAGAGCGAAGGTCTCATCATAATCTATCCCTTCTTGCTGTCGATAGCCTTTAGCGACTAGCCTTGCCTTGTTAGTTACTACAATGTCGTTCTCAACTCGTTTGTTCTTGAAGATCCATTTTGTCCCTATGATGGCTCGACCTTTGGGTTTAGGAACTAACCACCATACACTTAGCTGTTCAAACTGGTTGAGCTCTTCTTGAGTTGTTACTATCCAGTCGAGGTTTTTCAAGTCTTCATCCATACGAGTGGGCTCTATCATGCTAAGGAATGACGCAAAAAGACATTCATTAGCAGATGCCCTTTGAGTTTGAACCCTAGTGGATAGATCACCAATGATTTGTTCAGTTGGGTGATCACGTGTCCATTTTGTTTCGTGTGGAAGGGGTGAACGAGAAGGAAACTCAGTGCTTAGTGTGGGGATGGATGATGTGTTTTATTCAATGGTTTCGAGTGAGGGTACCACTGGTTCCAGTTCAGATTCTGTTGATTCTTGCAATGGGATAATGTTCAATACAATATGGAAGGGTAAAATTGGAGTGGACTCAATAGATGGGATGTGTGTGAAGATGTTGAAGGCACTGAAAGTGGTAGAGATGTAGTAATTTGTGTTTCAGAAGGTGGTAAATGAACTGTTGAGTCTGATGAATTTATATTAATTGCGGGAGCTGAAATAGAAGAACAGTTAAAGTTAGGACCAAAAAACTCAGTATAAAATGGATCAAATAAATTTACTAAATGAGAAGAAGAAAAACAAGTTGGGTTAGAAGAGTCTCCAGGCATTGGAGTAATGCGAGGTCCTCATTGGTCAACTTCCGGAGCCATATTAGCCATCTCATCACATGTGATGTTCACACTCTTGTTGATTGTTCTGGTACGAGTGTTGTACGTGCGATATGATTTTGAATTAGATGAATGTCCAATAAAGATCGATTCGTCCGCTTTCTTGATTACTTTCCCGAGGTTGTGCTTGTCATTAAGCACGTAGCACCCGCAACCAAAATACTCGTAAGTATTTGATATAAGGAACGTTATTTAGATAGAGTTGATATGGAGTTTTGAGTGTAGCAAGTTGTGGACACGGTGATAGCTTCGAGTAGTTTAACATGGTGCGAGCAGCCTCCACAAGGGTACGGTTTCATCTTTCAACGATACAATTCTGAAGAGGTGTTCATGCGACAGAGTATTGATGATGGATGCCTTTGGATCACAAGAAACTCTCTATTACTGAATTCCTGAATTCTTGATGAAATCAATGATTTCTTGAGCTGTCTCATCCTTGGATCGCAAGAACTTAACCCAAGTATATCGTGAATAGTCGTCTACGATGACCAACACATACCGCTTCCCATTAATGCTTTGAGTTCGCATAAGAAGTCATTTCTTTGAGGTGCAGGTCTTGATCTGAAGTAACCAAGAACCATCTGCATTAAATCACACGACTTTGGGTACCCAGTTTAGTGGGTGATTTGTTGTTAGGAGTTCCAGATACAAATATCGCTTTTACAAATGTAGTTGTCTGTGGTCCAGATGCAGAATGTATTGGAACCAATTTGTATGTGGGGGCCAACTGGCTTTTAAACATTAGGCAGTGAAGTTACCTTTGGTTTAAGAATTTTTAAAATCTATTTTGTATTTGTCTTTGGTGTATCCTTAGGCAGAATACATGTTTCAGTTTTCGATGAGGCCAATGATGCATTGTTTTTATTTTCCTTTTTACAAACTCTCTTTTCCGGATATGGCACATATTTATTCATTTCAAATACTTGGCGTCTAAAACGAGTAGAACAAACAATAAACATTTCTGAGAATGAATATTTCATGCACGAATTCGAATTTGTTACAGTACATTCATTGTTTTCAGAAATTACATTCCCACTATCACTAGAAACAAACACAGTTGGCATGACAACCTTCTTCATAAACAAACTGAAAAAATTTTGCATAGTCGTTTTTGGAACCCTTCTTATATGATCTGTAGGTACAAAACAAGAAGAGTCAATACGTATGGAAAGCTTGGATTTGAAGAGATTTCCTTGGTGAGTGGGTTTCTTTGAGTACTTTGATTTAATCTTAGTCTTTTTGGAAACCTCAGTTTTTGAAAATTTTGAACACTCACCTTTGGAAGTGTTTAAAGGAACCTCAATTTAAATTTTACCTTTTCTTAGTGATGTATTTAGGACACTAGCAAGAGGAGAGATTTTTGAACCTTTTATGCAAGAACTAACCTTTTATGCAAGAACTAACCTTTTATGCAAGAACTTAACCTTTTTGAAACAGTGTCAAACCGTTATTTGTAAAGAGTCAATTCTATACTTTGTTCAAAAATAATTTTCCTAACTTTTCCTCACTTGTGAGAAGAACTTCTTGAATGGCAGAAGCAATCTCACGAGCTGTCCTTATCTCCTCTTCTAAAATTTTTATTTTGTATTGAAGAACAGTGGTAGAAATATAAGGATGAAGAATTGGTTTAACAGATTTGGCTTTCATTTCTGTTGATTAAAAGCTTAAAAACAAATCATACTTAAGAGTGGGTACTCTATAAGGATAACTATCGTTTAGCTTTTCATACGTAAAAGAAATTTGTCTGTTTTCTTTTTGATTCCTCTTCTCCTCCTCTTGGGTTAGGACTTCTTCTGATCAGTGATGAAAGAAGGCTGGATACCCGCGTCCCATGTATCTTCTAGTATATAGCATTGGTAAAACTGATTGAGCCTTTTTAAAAAACGTAGGATTTTTAAAACCTATTCCTTCTTTGGAATGATAAAAACCTAGTTTCTTTTGGTTGATTTAGATGAATAGTTTGTGCAGTTTGACCCCATTTTAAGAATTCATCAACAAGGGTTTTGATTCGTGAGTACAAACCTATCTCTTTTTTTCTATCATTTTAAACTTTCTCTCATTTTTAAGTTTTCCACGTTTAAAGACTCTAACCATTTTGTAAGAACAGATGGTTCTGAGTTCAAGGAACTCTTTCTCTCAGTAATTGTCAATACAATTCTTAAGTGAAGTGTTCCTATCCTCAACCATAACTTTTTCTAGAAGAAACGTTTTAACAAGACAATGTTCGTTTCACCAGTTATTTTCAAACTTATCAGATGTTTCTTTTTAGTGATTGAGTTTATTGTTCAGCTTTGACACACTTCTCTTTTTCAGTGTTATATTTTGCTTCTAACTCAAGCATTTGTGCGTGCCATTTACATTCCTTCTTTACAAATTTAGCATTTAAAGATTGATCAAAGTAAAGGGAATGTATCTCATTTGCCTCAGCGTCTTCTGTGGAACATTCTGAGTCCTCGGATTTGGCCATCAGACAGGCTCTAGATTCATCAATGTTCTCCCCCTCTACAGACTTGTCTGATTTAGAGTCGGAAGAAGTAGCAAAATCCGCGGACCCAATTCTTTCGGCCATATAGTAGTTCCGGCCCCTGTCTTCCTCATAATCAGACTCTTCATCCACCTAGTAGTCATCCTGGGCCAAAAGATCCATAGCTTTAGCTCTTTTCTTTAGAAGCACTACCTTTTGTTCATAGTAGCCCAAGTCACGCTTGTATTGATTTTTGCATTCACGAGCGAAGTGACCGGGTTTTCCGCATTTGTAGCATCCACGGTTGTCAGAAGTTTTGGGTTCATCGTTCATTGGCCACTCATCTCTATGTCCCCGCCTCTTGTCTGCTCGGCAAGAGTCACGACTGTCCTCATGTGAGTCTCCCACATAACATCGTCTCTTCTATCATCACGCCTTTCATAACGACGATCATCTCGAAAGTCTCTTCTCTCTCTCTCTCTCTCTGATCATCATACCTTCTTTCATCCCTATCATCTCTCTTCCAGTCGTCTCTTCTCCTATCATCGCTCTCCTCTCTCCTTTCATCTCTCCTTTCATCTCTCCTTTCATCCTAATACCTCTTTAGGCATGTATCATATCGGAGCTTAGTGTTGGCCTTGTTCTAATAGAATCACTTTCAATGAAAGCGATTCGACAACAAGGCCAGTAGTTCATGTATGTCAGCTTCTTCTGCATCCAATGGCTCAAGCATCTGCGGTAAGGCATATGGTTATTGAGAGGAGGAACCAGCCTGAGTGTAGTAGGGTGTAGCAGATGGGGTTAGCAGTGGCTCAGGGGCCTGTGTCTTGGTGGATAGTAATTCCAAGGAGTAGTTGGATTTTGAAATTTGGTTCACATTCAGTATCCGAGAAGCCAGAGTGTTGGCCATCTATTTGTGAGCATCTACATCTCCCTGTTGTTTCTTTAGTTCCTTAAACAAAACACTTATAGAGACCTAACTCATTTCCAGAGCTCGGTTAGTTGCCCTACATGCAATGCCCCTTCAGGAGTCAGACAAGATAGGAACTGGATATTGATATCATCTAGATCCTTGATGATGTGGAGCTTGTTCAGTTCATTCTATACAGTACAGAATCTGGTGAAGGTACCGTACCTTGTAGGGATTCTCCATCTTTGGCCCTAAACTCAGAAAATTTTGCCTTCGCTTCCTCAATTTCAGCCCTGTCGTTCAGATCGGCCCTACGCATCTGCATTTCTAGTTCATCCAACATATCTTTTGATCACATTTTATTACTATCAACACTTACAAATATGTCAGTGGGAAGGGCCTGGTACAGTAGATATTCTGTCATGTGGTATGGTGCCTGTCTCTCTCTCTCTCTCTCTCTCTCTCTCTCTCTCTCTTTTTCATCTTGAGGACCCCAAACTTCCTTGGCTCCGGGAATGGGAGGAACAGCAGTTGAAACTACAAAAATTTCTGAGTAGAAAATAGTTGGTCCATTATTTATAGATGGATCATAAGATGACCCATTGGTTGCATGCTAAGAAATTTCAGGAACCGCTTTTTCCATTGCTCATATTCATCAGGGAAGAGAACATGTTGTCTATTCTCTGTCCCCAGGACATGAGCTTCCAGTTTCAGCAGTGTCTATAATACGTTCCTAACATACAATTAAGTAATCAAGGAACAAGCAGCATCAGATGTTTCCATAAAAGTCAGTATCAATCACCAATAAGTACCGAAACATATGCAAGTAGGTAATGCAATCTGTCACTCACAGCGGTCCTGAGCAATGCAATTAGTCAATATAGTGCTTAAACAAGTTAAGCTGTCTGTATTACTATGTAAGACTGGTTAGTTCCTGCAGATCAGTTCCAATTCTAGCATATCAATAACAATTTCATACACATGATCTATATATAATCCTAATTGTATTAATTAGGTTAATTATCATGTATCGTTTGCCGAGTCTGTGGTAGTTCCTAATGTCTAAGAGTCAGCCTATCCTTATCAACTGTCTAGTAGGTCCACAGGAACTCCTGTAGGTCAATACCAAGGTATAACCTCGAGTTCTTTACAGAAATCTATGGTTTCATAGGTTTTTTTTACCTAGATATGGCTTCGTTCCAAGGCCAACCATAGAGCAGCAAGGCAATTCACGTCATACATATGCGTAATAGGTCAAGTACATGTGAAAGGCGTATTTTGGTCTCACAAGTCAATAGTCCAAGTCATAACTAGGTCATTAAGTCATTGTTACCTTAAAGGCTATTCGAGCCCAATTAGGGTCCGTTGGAAGTCATTTTCATGTACAGCAAGGCCTGACATGTCAATTCAGTTTTGAAGGGTCTCACAACAATAAAACAAGTGCTTTTCATGTTTTGAGTTGTATCCCGAAGTCAATGGGTCAAATAGTTCATGTTTTGGGCATTTAAAAAAAACATTAATCGACCCATTAGGCCCAATAAGGCCCAAATAAATGAAACCACATGCAAGACACATATTATCAAGTTTATTAAGTCAAATTACATCAAATTTATTATTCATGAACATTTGGTGACACAATTTAATATGCCACACGAATTCATGTTCCCACGAACATGTTATGGTTCACGGACTTAATATGTTCTCGAACATGAGTTGGTTTCGAACATATAAGTCTCACGAACTTATTCAAGTAGAGTCACGAAGTTGAGGACCCTTCACGAACATATTAGTTATTCGAACATAGGGAGGTACGAACATACTATCAGAGGTCACGAACATAATAAGTAATGTAGGGTCACGAATTTGTGTGAATAGCGACGAACTTAGCCATCCAAAGACCACGAACATAGCATTTCCAAGGGTCATGAACATATATTGAAAAGACACGAACTTGTGGATGTACGAATTTAGCATGAAGGTCACGAACTTATTCCCAAAAGTCACGAATTTAGCATGAAAGGTCACTAAGTTAATGAAAAGTCACGGACTTAATTCAATTTCGAACTTAATCTGGACTTTGTGATGAACACGAACTTCTTCGTGGTTCTCACGAATTTATTCTTAAGTTCATCCTTCAAGCATGCATTTCTAAGTCAAAATCCCTAAAACGTTAAGGAACATTTCTAGGTTCGTTTTAGGTTCATTTCTAATGCATTTTCGAGTATTTTAAACATCCAAAAATAGCCTTATGTTCCATTTTAAGTTGAATAGCAGCAAAAGAAGAAGTGTCGTTTTTGTCTAAGAATCGATCAAAAGAGTGAGAAAAACACGAAACTAACCTTGGTCCAGATTATAGAATGATCGGGAAGGTAATTGCCGACGATTTCCAAGCAAAATCCAAGTCCAAAAGTATCTGAATGAAATCCGACATGCAATTGCAGAATCGTATAGTACTCGTCTAGAGCTTTCCAACGGTATATAGAACTCAAGAATCGATCCTATGGTATGGGAGGAATGTTAGAGAAAAGATCAATCTAGAGAGAGGAGCTCTCTCAAAATTCCAATTTTTGGCTAAAGAAAATGAAGGCAATTCTCCCTCCTTATTTATAGAAAAAACTGAATTTTCCACTCCAAAATTGTAAATACTATTTTGCCCCTAACGGACTTATTTGCGTTTCTAAATACAAATAATCTCTTTTTGCTAATTCTTGTCTTTTTAGACTTTATTTATTTTAGTCCATTTTTATCATTCTCAAGTCTTAAATTTTTCAGTTTGCTAAATTTAATTGTTTAAATTTATTTTAGCTAAATTAAGCAAGTTTTCTTATTTTTTTATAATTTTAATATAATTAATCACTTACGGTGCAAATTTTCACATAATTAATCTTAATTAGGAAAATTACTTAAATATCCAAAGTTGTCGCTATAATTTATATATTATAAATTACAGGCTGTTACAGTGAATGCTTCAACGTGCGCAGATTCAACTTCTCAATTACCTCATTACTCACAACATTGGTACAACTCCCACCATCAAAAATGAGGCTACATACTTTACCTAGCACCAAACATCGCGTATGGAAGATATTTTCTCGTTGTTGTGTGTCTTCCACCTTGGCTTATATGTTTAAAACTTTCTTGACCACTAAGAGCTCTCCGCTTTCTACCTCGGTTTGCTCCAAGTCCTCTTCATCATCCGAAACATCCTCCTTTTCATTTTCAGACTCTATTTCACCACTTTCATGAAGAATCATAACTTTGATGTTTGGGCATTGTGAAGCAATGTGCCCCACACCTAGACAACTAAAACAGTTAATTTCACGAGTACGTGTAGGGGTAGAAACGATACCTTTTCCTTTGCCCATTTCCCGACCTTTTGTGGCATCATCTTGGTTCTTTAAAGGTGCAGAAGAGGTACCTTTAGATGTCTCCCCTTTTGGCCTATGAGAATACTGAGAGTTGGACGTACTTCCCTTAGAAAAACTATTTCTTTTCCTCAATTGTCTTTCAACTTTCATGGTCGTATGAACCATCTCTTCTAGGTCTAGACAATATTGCAACTCCACGACATTAGAAATATATTGATTCAAGCCACTCAAGAATCTTGCCATTGTTGCTTCCCTATCTTCTTCAATATTTGCTCTAATCATGGCAATCTCCATCTCTTTGTAATAATCCTCCACAAACTTTGCTCCCTGATTTAAAGATTGTAATTTGCGATACAAGTCTCGAGAATAGTGAGAGGGAACAAACCTTTTACGCATAACCGCCCTCATTTCAATCCATGTAGAAATAGGTCTTTCTCCATTTTTTCTTCGGTTGGTGACTAATTGATCCTACCATACTATAGCGTAATCTGTGAATTCAATTGCTGCTTCTTTCACCTTTTAATCCTCACGATAATTATTACATGCAAAAATCTGTTCAACCTTTTTTTCCCAGTCCAAATACGCTTCTGGATCACTCTTTCCTTGAAATACTGGAATTATCATCTTAATGTTGTTGTGTCCTCTATTAGGATCATGGTTTCTTCTATGCCTCCTTCATTCAGATCCTCTATCCCATTCATCACTTCGAGCGTCATCTTCATGATTTTCATCAGAAACTTGTGATGGTGGTGGAGCATGACGTCCACGTGCCTCCAATCTGTCCATTCTTTCATGGATTTGATTAAACGTGTCCGTCATTAAACGTCGCATTTTAGCCATGAGAGCTTCGACTTGAAGGTTAGGGAGGGGTTGATTATCTTCCATCTTTTAATCTGTAAAAACAAGAGTAATTGGAAAAAAAAATATTTCCTCTCCTCAATCCCTTACGTGTTTCACTCAAGATATGTCACTCAACGCTCATGTATCACACAAAAACAAATATTTGGCTTTTACCCTCAAGTGTTCTTATAACTCAATGCCCTTTACCTCTCTATTCCTTGTGGGGCTCAATTGCTAAAAGAGCAAATCAAACTAGAGCCCAAACTGAAAGTGTTCAAGAAATTCTTTTAGAACTTAATTGGATACCAACGAGTTTAGAACTTTTAAAGAAGATGGGATATACAAGAAAAAAAAGTAGTAAGGTGAGGAGAAACAAAGTACTAACCAATGAGAAGAAGTTGGAACAAAAAAATTGATATAGAAGATAAATTTCTTTTCTTTTATTTCTTTTATAAACTTCTTTCTTTTATTTCTTTTTTTTTTTGCACCCTTTTTTTTAATTTTTTTTGCTGCACTTTTTTTATGCTTTCTTTGTTGCAGTTTTTTATGCTTTTTTTGCTCTTCCTTTTTTTGCTCTTTATTTTTTGTTGAACAACGTTACTTTGTTTTTAATATGAAAAAAACTAGAAAAATGTAAAAGAGAAAATGATGAGAAAGATAGACAAACATAATAATAAGAACAAAATGCAAAAAACTTAAGAATCGAACCTTTGTAGCTCTGAAACCAAATGATACGAAACATTGACGCGCAAGTTAAATGTAACTTGAAACCTTCGTATAGGATAGAACAGATGTCAAAGTACCCGATAATTGGGACTCCAACACGCCTAGAGCAAGTCCTTGACCCGTTAGTTATAAGAACTAAGAACCAAAGGAATACGAGAACGCCACAAGAATGTGCTCACAATCTTGATAAGTTCTTGAACTATGAACTCTCCAACAAAGAACAAAGCCACAAAGATGAGTAAAACTCAAAAGAAAGATATATATTTCTCAAGTGAATTGATTTGAAAGTACATAGGAAGCCATCTATTTATAGAAACCAACTCAAAAGACACTAATTAAATTCAATTGATTAAAGAACGGACTTTAATCCATGAATCTAGACATTTTGTCATCACTTGGTAGATAATTCTAGAACTTTTAAACTAAAAAAATGGATTAGGCATTTCTAGGCCTTTATTGGACTCAAATAAACTTCTAATGGACTTCAAAATACATCCATTCTACCACTTGGGCTTAGTACTAGCCCATAGTATTTCAAAAACTCAAGAAAATGCAACTTTTGGGCTTTTATGCTTCCATATTAGGATCCAATGCTTCAAGTCTAGTAACATGTTTCATCACTTGCGGTTGAGCATCGTCTTTGCATTCAGACTTTCAGATATCAACAACTAAGCTCGTAAAAACTTGTTTGATCTTCTTCGCTCGTCCTCTTGTCATCAGGCCTTCACGTATTTCCATGACATCTTTGGAATGGTTTGATGATCCTCCATCAAAATATCTGCAAGCTAATCTTCTGTAGGGACAAAAAATACCTCCACATTACCTTTTTGGATGTGATCCCTTATGAAGTGATGTCTGACCTCTATACGCTTGGTTTTTGAGTAGAAAATAGGGTTGTTGGAGATGGCTATGGCACTGGTATTGTCACATAGAATAGGAGTTTTCCTATATACTAATCTATAATCCTTAAGCTGATGTTGCATCCATAGAATTTGTCCACAGCAGGTTGAAGCAGTAATATACTCAGCTTCAGCTGTAGAAGTGGACACAGAGTTCTGCTGAACTAATCAACTTTCCACCAAGAACTTGACACCCACCCGTTGTGCTTTATCTGTCTAGCCTGCAACCTGCAAAGTCAAAATCTATATAGCCAATTGGATCAATGCTTGAGTCTTTGGGATACCAAAGATCCAGACTTGGTGTACCATTTAGGTACCTAAAGATTCTTTTTACAGCAGCCATATGTGATGAGTCCTTCGGATCAGCTTGAAACCTAGCACACAAACAGGTTGCAAACATTATATCTGGTCTACTAGCTGTCAGATATAGCAAGCTCTAATCATACATCTGTCCGCTGTTACAGAAACATGCTTACCATGAGTGTCAGCATCTGATGAGAACCCATCCAATGGTCAAGATGATGATGTTCCATTAAGGTATAAGATCGAGCCTATCACAAGGTCTAAATCAAAGATGTTCTGAGATGCTACCAATTGACTGATAAAATCTTGCCGGAATAATGCTCACATGTCTCCGCAAAATAACCAAGCAAGATTCCTAATTTGCTACAAGTTGAAGCGGAAGATTAGCCCTTGTTTTCATAGCTCAAGTTGTGGTTAATTACCCAAATGTAGCCCATTAATAAAGAATTTCGTCTAGCCTCACACTTAGCCCATGTTTTGTCCATAACTCACTCATTTCAAGCCCGATTTGAGTCAAATAAAAGTCCAATGAAAGGTAAGGCTTTTCCCTATCTTTTCAAGAAGAATAAAGCCCAATAAAGAACTATTTTCCACGTCTAAAGCTGCCCAAAAGAGTGTCCATGTTCAATGCACTTGTCAAGATTATAAACAAGGAAATTTGAAAGTCTACTCTTCATTCAAGGCATTTAGAAGGTCATGACCATTTACTTGGAGGATACTAAGGGTTTTGCAAGATACAATGAACCGACACATTTTAGAATATTCAAGTGGTGAAATGTCAAAAAGGTCCTTTTGATATGTAGTTTTGCTTATTTGATCACTTATCGTGATAGCTTTTGTTACTTATCTAGATGGTTGGTTTTCCTTATATTTTGGTCTATAAATAGTGGCCAAAGTTCTTATTTCTGATGATCCTTCATTGGAGTAATATTGTGAGTTTCTCTTCTTGTTCCTTACGAACATTTAGAACTTATCAAGTGTTTTAGCTTGTGGCGTTTAAAACTTATTAATCAACTTGGTGGGGTTGGTTGTGGCGTTTTCTTATACCACAGTTCTTGCCTCTTTGTAGGCAACTGGTTGCTGTTTCACCATCTATACCAAGGTTCTTGCCTCGTTTATAGGCAACGGGTCGCGGTCCTATCCATTTCCCATAATAACATCCAATAGAACGATCGGGCAACTCGTGATCAATCTCATATTCATCGGGTGAGATCACATCATTTGGTATCAAAGCCACTTCTATTGGTTTGTTTTCTATCATACTTTATTTTTTTCCGTATAATTTTTTTTCTTCTTGTTCTTATCTTGGATTTCAAGTAATGGTAGTGGATCTCGTCACAAGTTGACTTGATTACTATTATCAAGAAATAAAGAAGTTGAGATTTTAGTAAGTTGTATATTTGGGTTCCTTATATTAAGTCGTGTAGTTTTGTTTCTAAAAAAAGAAAAAAAAGTGAAAAAAAAGTATAAAAAAAGCTATTAAAGTAAAAAAAAAGTACTGGAAAAATAGAAGTAGAGAAAAAAAGAAGTGATCGAAAAAAAATGGAGGAACGTTATAAATTTTGTTTAGTATTATATTTCTTTTTGGGTTTGTTACACTTGTTTATTGAAGTTGTTTGGTACGTTTTGAATTCCTCAAGGCCACAAACCTAACCTGATTTTGCTTTCTTTTAGTTTGTTTTGAACTTTAAGAAATAAAAAGAGAGGTAAAAAGCAGTGTGGTAAGATCAATCGTGGGAAAAAGCCTTTGTCGCATACACGAGTGTTGAGAGCTTAATCAACTTGAGAGGTCATAATCTTTTTTATTATTCATTGTTTTTTTTTCAGATATATAAGATGGCAGATGACCAACCCCTTCCAAATCTTCAAGTTCAAGCTCTCATGGATGAAATGCGATGATTAATAAGAGACGAGTTCACACAAGTTCATGAAAGAATGGACCAACTAGAGGCACAAATACCATGTGAACGAACATCGTCACAATTTTCTTATGAAAATCATGAATACGGTTCTAGAGGAACTTCAAAGAAGACCACCTAGCCGAAGGCAACATAGGGACCACAACTTGAGTTCAATAAAGATGAAAATTCCATCTTTTTCCAAGGAAAGTCGGATCTGGAAGCTTACATCGATCGGGAGACTAAGATGGAATTCATCTTTGATTGCTATAAATACTCCAACCGGAAGAAGGTAAAACTCACTGTAGTTGAATTTACTGATTATGTACTAACATTGTGGGATCAACTTGTGATTAGTAAATGAAGGAATGAAGAGAGACCCATCAATACTTGGGAAAAAATGAAGATGGTCATGAGGCGATGTTTTGTACCAAGTCCTTACTACCGTGACCTTCACAACAAACTTCAAAGTCTAAAGCAAGGAAGTAAGTATGTTGATGATTACTTCAATGAAATGGAGGTTATTATGATCCGGGAGAATATTAAGAGGATTGAGAAGCTACCATGGTGAGGTTCTTAAATGGTCTCAATTTTGAAATTCGAGATCGTGTTGAGATGCACCATTATGTTGAGATCGAGGACATGGTTCATATGGCAGTTAAGCTTAAAAAGCAACTCAAGAGAGGGGGTGGGTCAAGAACGAATGCTTGGAAAGCAAGTAGCTCCAAAAGGCCTGAAAATTCAAACTCTTCTAATCCCAAATCTGGAACAAAAAACACTTCAAATGAGAGAACTAGTTCTGAAGTTCCTAAGACTCGTGATATAAAATGTTTTAAGTGCCTTGGAAGGGGTCATATTGCAACTCAATGCTGAAACAAGCTCGCAATGGTGATTAGAGAAGATGAGAAATCGAAACAGATGCTTCTGAATCCTCACACGAAGACACGGATTGGGAAGAAGAGCTAGCAGTTGAAGGAGAATTATTGGTGGCAAGACAAGCCTTAAGCACCCATTTTAAGGAAGAAGATGATGCACAAAGGGAGAACATCTTACACACCCGGTGTTATGTTCAAGGCAAGGTATGTAGTGTTATAATTGACGGTGGGAGTTGTACTAATGTTGTTATCGTTTCCATGGTTGAAAAGCTAGGGTTACCGACAATGAAGCATCCAAAGCCATATAAACTTCAATGGCTTAGTGATAGTGGTGAGGTGCGAGTTACAAAGAAGGTTTTGGTGTCATTTCGTATCGTTAGGTATGATGATGAAGTCCTATGTGATGTTCTACCTATGCAAGCAAGTCATTTGTTACTTGGTAGGCCATGACAATATGATCGGCACGCAAAAGACGATGGCTTCACCAACAAGTACACCCTTGTTCACAATACCAAGTCCATAACTCTTGTACCAATGTCACCCAGTCAAGTTTATTAGGATCAAGTCCGACTTCAAAGGGATGCGAAGAACAAAGATGGTGAGTCCAAGGAAAGCAATGAAGACAAGAAGGGTTCAATCGAAAAACAAAAAGATAAGAAAACTTTGGTGGGTGGAAAGGAGAGTTAATATTGTGCACTGACAAAAAGGAGTGAAATAAAAGAAGCCTTGAATCCGGAGATGTCTTTTGTGCTTCTTTTAATTAAAGATGCTCAATTAAGCACTAATGATTTGGCCAGTACTCTTCTGAGCAATATTAAATCTCTTTTGCAGGAATTTGAATACTTGTTTCCCGAGGAGGTTCCCAATGGATTGCCACCAATTGACGGGATTGAACACCAAATTGACTTTGTTTCCGGGGTTTCCATTCCAAACAAGCCGACGTATAGAACAAATCCAAAGGAAACCAAGGAGTTGCACAGGCAAGTTGAGGAATTACTTGAGATAGGATGGATTCGAGAAATCATGAGCCCTTGTGTTGTTCCAGTTTTGCTTGTACCGAAAAAGGATGGGTCGTGGAGGATGTGCATAGACTGTCGTGCCATCAACAATATCACAGTAAAGTACCGCCATCTAATCCCTCAACTAGATGATATGCTTGATGGATTGCATGGTTCAAAGTTGTTTTCAAAGATTGATTTAAAGAGCGGATATCACCAAATTCGCATGAAAAATGGTTATGAATGAAAAACAGCTTTCAAAATAAAACATGGTTTGTATGAATGGTTACATATGCCTTTTGGCTTATCTAATGCTCCTAGTACATTCATGAGATTAATGAACCATGTTTTGCATGATTTCATTGGCAAGTTTGTGGTTGTTTACTTTAAAAAATATTTTGATTAATTCCAAGAGTTTGAATGATCATCTTGAGCATCTAATGTGTGTTTTGAGTGTGCTTAGGAAAGAAAAGCCTTATGCAAACTTCAAGAAGTATACTTTTTTGTACCGACCACATTGTTTTTCTTGGATATGTGGTGAGTTCCCAAGGAATTTCAGTTGATGAAGAGAAGGTGAAGGCCATTCAAGATTGGCCAACTCCAAAGAGTGTTGGTGATGTGCGAAGTTTTCATGGTCTTGCAAGTTTTTATCATCGATTTGTGAAGCATTTTAGCACTTTCGCATCACCACTCATGAGAGTCATTAAAAGGAAAGTTGGTTTTCAATGGAGTGAAGATCAAGAGCAAGCTTTTCAAAAACTCAAGTTTCAACTAACTGATGCTCCCTTGCATTCTTTGCAAAATTTTGATAAAACATTTGAATTTAGTGTTTGCAATTGGTGCGGTTTTAATGCAAGAAGGAAAACCATTGGCATATTTTAGTTGAAATTTGAGAGGTGCAACTTTGAATTCTCCCACTTATGACAAAGAGATGTATGCATTGGTTCGTGCACTGAAAACTTGGCAACATTACTTGTGGACCAAAGAGTTTGTAAATCATTTCGATCATGAGTCCTTGAACTTTCTGAAGGGGCAACAAAAGTTGAATAAGAGACATCCTAGGAGGATGGAGTTTCTTGAGACATTTCCTTATGTCATCCGATTCAAGAAAGGTAAGGAAAATATTGTAACTGATGCACTTTCACGAAGGTACTCTCTACTCTCTTTTCTAGACTCTAAAATTCTTGGTTTGGAACAAATCAAAGAGTTATATCATAAGGATGTTGGTTTTGGTATGATTTTTCAAACATGTGAAAGAAGCTCTTTTGACAAGTTTTTTATACATGATTGGTTTTTGTACAAAGAATCAAAGCTTTGCATTCCAAACATGTCTTTACGTGAGTTTTTGGTTCGGGTGGCACATAGTGGAGGCCTTATGGGTCATTTTGGTGTGGCAAAAACATTGCAAATTTTGCAAGAGCATTTCTTTTTGCCAAAAATGAATGTTTATGTTGGCAAAGTTTGTGAAAAGGGCATTGTTTATAAACAAGCCAAAGCAAAGGTTCAACCTCATGGTTTGTACACTCCTCTTCCAATACCATGTGAACCGTGGATTGTTCTTCTATGTATTTTGTATTGGCAAGAACAACATCTGGCAAAGATTCAATTTTGTGGTTGTTGATAGATTTTCTATGATGGCTCATTTCATTATGTCATCGAACCAATGATGCTTCACATATTTCTAATATTTTTTTCAAAGAAGTGGTTAGATTACATGGCATGCCAAGAATTATCGTGTCTGATCGGGACACCAAATTTTTATGTAATTTTGGAAAACTTTGTGGGGGACATTGGGAACAAAGCTTTAGTTTTCTGCAACTTGTCATCCACAAACGAATGGACAAACCAAATTTGTGAATCATACACTTGGTACTTTGTTGCGATCAATAGTTGGGAGAAATGTGAAAACTTGGGAGTAATGCTTACCCCATGTTGAGTTTGCATAATATCGAAATGTGCATTCCGCTCCTAAGTTTTCACCTTTCTAGATTGTGTATGGATCTAAGTCATTACCTCCTACGGATTTAACTCCTTTGCCTGTGAATGAGCATTTGAATTTAGATGGCAAGAAGAAGGCAGGATTTTTCAAGCAAATCCATGAGAATGCAAAATGCAACATTGAAGAGTGCACCAAGAAGTATGAACAACAAGCGAACAAGGGAAAAAGAAAGGTCACTTTTGAACCAGGAGATTGGGTGTGCCTTCATATGAGGAAGGAATGATTTCTAACAAAGATGAATTCAAAGTTGATGCCTAGAGTAGATGGACCATTTCAAGTGTTGCAGAAAATCAATGATAACGCTTACAAACATGATATTCCTGAATAGTATAACGTTCATGATGTATTTAATGTCGCTGATTTAAGTACTTTTGTTGCAGGTGACGATTTGAGGACAAATCACTCTCAAGATGGGGGGAATGATGAGAAACCATCCAATGGTGAAGATGATGATGATCCATTAAGTTGGAAGATCGGGCCTTTCACAAGGTCTAAATCCAAGATGTTCCGAGATGCTACCAATGGACTTATAAATCTTGCAGGAATAATGCTCACGTGTCTCCGCAAAATAACCAAGCAAGCTTCCTAATTTTGCTACAACTTGAAGCCAACATTAACCCTTGTTTTCATAGCCCAAGTTGTGGCTATTCACCCAAATGTTGCCCATGAATAAAAGAATTTCGGCCATCCCCACACTTAGCCCATGTTATGTCTGTATCTCGCTCATTTCATGTATAAGTCTACTTTAAAAATTATACAAAAATAGAAGTCCAGAAGGTTGAGCAGATTGCACACCTTTCTTGCATGGACTGTTTGGAGTGTCCAACGTAAATGGATTTGAGTGAGACCACAACCATTTGAAAGCTAACTCATAATACTAATTCCAGAAGTGGATTCGAGTTATTTGGAGCATTATTTTGAGAGTTATAGTATTTAGAAGTCACATAAACATTCTGCAAGATTTTTACATTTTGCACACTTAACTTTAAAAATACGTTTTCATACCCAAATCTAACTAAATATCTTGACACCAGATGGGTTGGATAGCTAACTTATTAAATTAATTTCCAGGAAAAAAAGGTCATATGGATGAGAAATGAGGAAGTTATGACTGTTTAAAGTGGGTGTTATAATCTGTCCAAAAGGTTCATGAATGCAACATGCGTATTCTTAACAACACTAGTCATGCATGTTCATAAAATCGAAATTTTTGCTTATAAATACAGATTTTAGATACATGCTACAGTATTTAATGACTTCTTGTTGTATTTCACATGAATTACTCATATTATTTATGACATTTAATGGTGAAGTCATTCAAACACACATGCATGCCCATTTTGAAACTTTTTCAAGAACTTTCTTGTTTCTTGACATAGGTTTGATCATGGATTATCATCTTTTACACATTTAATATGTTTTGATGGATAATCTACAAACATAAAGTTTTTGAAAAGTAAAAAAAACGTTTCTTGAAGAAAAATGGAAGAAAAGTAGGAGAAATAACAAGAAAACTTGTAAAAACATGAAGTTTGAGTGTAGTGTTCATGCTAGATGCATGAACACATGTATGTACCTTTTGATTCACACTTGAAGAGTTCAAATGAAGGTGTTAATGGCTGGATTTTTCTACAGATTTTTGAGAGAAAAATCTGAGTTTTAGTGAGAGAAACAAGAGAGAGAAGGAGTGGATTGAAAATGATGATGAGATGGAGTGTTGAAGTGATTATTATAGAAAAAATCACACTTTTTCTTTTTCTTTTTTTCTCTTGGCTGGCCCTTAAAGGGTGAAATTCAGATTTATTTATTTATTAATTTTTTTATAAAGTTGTAAATATATGTATTTAAGATTTGGTTGCTTATTTGTGTATAAAGAGTAAAGTTTATGCTCATTTTTCTTACTAGTTTGTGACATACGTAACTTTTTAGCATGGGTAACTTATATTTATAAACTTTTTATGTTTCAAATTTATGTTTCTCTTATTTTTTATTCTTTATGTAAACTTTTATAAGTTTGTTGCTATTTTAGTTAAATTGGCACAATACGGATGTCTTTCTTCAAATCTTTGATTAAATTTGTTACTTATTTTTGCTTTAATTTAAGTGAATTCAACATTATGTGTCTTTGTATTTTGAATCATTATTACCTTGTTATGTCCATCCATTAATTATATTTTCTGGCATTGTACGAAAAGTATCAGAAAATTCTGCGCCGAACGCAGAAAACTAAGCAAATTAACGAAATTCCTTAATTGTTTGCAACTAAGGTTTCTATTTCTAAGTCTAAGAAATCAATTGGGTAATGAAAAGGTAACTTGAATAGATAGGTCTGTGTCTAACCTGAAATGAAAAATTGACAGTTGCCACAGTATCCCATTTGTGCAACGTCAGTGTATTCATATGCTTCCAGTTCTGGGCCTGAAGCACCCATTCTGGTTATCTTTATCTTCCACTCTTTGCCTTTTCTTGAGATAGGAAAAGCTTTGACAATTGATTCCCTGGCAAGTATTCTGTCAGCAACATCAAAGAACTTTTTCCTTGCTTTGACAGAGGTTTCTTCCTTCTTTAGTCTTTCAAGGGCTTTGAGCTGTTCATCTCTGTATTCATAGTATTTTTCCATAGAGACACCCATTTCTTTAGCTCTTGCCTTGTCAAACTTTAGCTGTGCAGCTCTTAGATGGTCAGGGTCTACAGATGCTTACTTCTTTCCTTTAGCTGTTACCGTTGGAACAGCTTCAGGAATCTCTTCCTCTTCTTCTCTTTTCATGCAGAATCAGATGTCTCCTTTTGCTTGGCTTGTCCCTAGGAATGGATTCCTCCCCCTTAGTTTGTGCAGGGTTTGGAGATCCAGCCTGAGTAGGCTGAGCAGCTTCAGTGTGATGGGAGACATCCTCAGTTGGACCTGTTTGGACCTCCTTTTGCTTGGCTTGTCCCTAGGAATGGATTGCCTCAACGAAGATTCTCCTGAGTTATTTGCATCTTCAACAGGTCCTGTTGAGCAGCTTTTAAGATTTTCAGACACACTGATATGTTGAGCCTGTTCACTTGTTGAACATGACTCTCCATTATTGAACACGTCAGCAGAGGATCTAGGAAAATTAGCATTCATTGGTTCAGGACATGATGTTGTAATTATGTCAGTACACTTATTCACACAAGGTGTATCAACATAGTCATCATCATGTCCACCATGATTAACAGGTTCCACTCTGGATGTAGTGGTAGCTTTTGAGTCCTTTTCTTCATGAATGGAATGCATGAGATCATCAAAGATGAACTCTCCTGAAACTGATTCAGGACCAGCTTTGGTAGAAGCACTCCTTGACTCTTCAAAGGTGACATTGATAGATTCATCTATCACCTTTCTTTTGTTGTTGTATACTCTGTACGCTTTAGAGATAATAGAATATCCAACAATACACCTTCATCAACTTTGATTTCAAATTTTGCCAACTGATCCCTTTGATTCAGAATGAAGCAGGGACATCCAAACACATGGAAATACCTAATATTTGGCCTTCTCCATTTGATTAACTCATAGGGAGTCTTTTTGAACCTTTTCACAACCAAGGATCTGTTTTGAGTGAAGCAGGCAGTATTGACAGCTTCTGCCCAGAATGATGAAGGTAAACCTGATGCACACAACATGCTTCTAGCAGCTTCAATGAGATTTCTGTTTCTACTTTCAGCAAGTCCATTTTGTTGAGGAGTTCTTACTGCTGAAAAGTTCTGTGAGATCTATCTCTCTTCACAGATGTTCTCAAGAGTATTGTTTCTGAATTCAGTACCATGATCACTTCTAAGCTGTTTAACTTGAGCAGAGTTCAGCATTTCCATCTTTTTGATAAATCCAATGATTTCTCTAGTAGCCTCTCCTTTGCTCTTTAGAAAGATCACCCACGTAAACCTAGAGAACTCATCAACCATTACTAGAGTGTATCTTCTACCTCCCTAGACATGAGACATTGACAGGTCCAAACAAGTCCATGTGGATTAAGAAGAGAGGAGTATCAATATAGAAATTGTGCTTAGATTTAAAAGATGTTTTTCTCTGCTTGCCTATCTCACAAGCTGTGCAAAGTTTAAGCTTAACAAAGGTTATAGAAGGCAAACCTGTTACCAACTCTTTCTTACAGAGTTTGTTGATATTCTTGAAGTTTAGGTGTGGTAGCCTTTTTTCCCATAACCAGTTCAGGTTTGCATTGCTTCTTGAGATAAAGCAGGTTTCAGTTGTGGGATCAGCAGATTTCATGTCCACAACATATACACCTTTCTTCCGTTGTGCACACAACACAACTTTGCCTTGGGGATCCAATATGTAACCCAGGTGCTCATCAAAGTTAACCTCGTAGCCAGCATCACACAGTTGACTTATGCTAACAAGATTATGTTTTAGCCCAGACACATAGGCTACTCTTTTGAATACAGCAGCACCAGCTTGAAGAGTTCCATATCCTTCTGTGAATCCCTGTACATTGTCACCAAATGTGGCTTTTTGCCCTTTTGGTCAAGATCAAATTGCTACCTAAGATTAACTAGTTTGAATAAATCAGAGTATAAAACCAATAACCTTGTATTGAATCAAAGTCCAATTAAGAAGTTTGGGGAATAACACTTAACTGTTTTAAGAAAAGCTTTCAAAACAAATAACACATAAATATAATAAAAAATCAAATCTTTTGTATTGCCAAACTCACGGATTACAATCACCCTGTTTGATTAGACGAAGAACACAGACTGTTCTTAGGGTTTTACAACCTTAGAGGCTCGTGAAACTTAATCAAAAAGTAATTACAACTGAATCAAAACATGTACGTGCAGGCATACAATAGAAAATCCTATTCTATCTATATCTAAAGCCTTCTGATTTGTTTCCTTGAAAAACTCTGATTTCTCTGGTAGTAGATATGCTTGAATCTTCGAATATAAATCTCTTCCTGAATTTCAGCACTTTCTGTTTATTAAACTGTCGAGCTGCTTGAAGTCCATCTGTTGAGCAGCTTGAACTTGAGCACTGACAGCTTGAACTTTTGAACTAGCAGCTCGAACTTACTCAACTAACAGCTTGAACTTTGTAATTACACAGAAAATCTACTAATAGTTTGAGAAATCTAACTAACAGCTTGAAATACTTAGAATATTTCCCAACAATCTCCCCCTAACTTAAATTCTTTACACAAGACTTTAAGTTTTTGTACAAATAAGGAAATAAAACAAAGTAAAACTGTTATCTACAAACTAAGGCATCCAAAAACTTACAGTTGTGAAAGTTTCTGCTTTATTGCCTTTATGAAATCTCTTTTCATCTCTTTTTTATCACAGTAAATCTTCACTGAGCTTATTTGGAGAACCCATGCTTTTGGCATATCAAAGAACTCAAAATTGAAGAACATGGTGGATCCATTTGCAAATTTGAGTCTATATGTCTTTGATTTCACATATAGATCAACTTGTACAATCTTCATATCTTTGGCAGCTTCTATGTCTCTTCTGATAGATTCTGGGTCAAAAATGCTTTTAAGATCTTTTACACTTTGCTTAACCCAAACAAGTGGAGACCTAGACTGACTAACAGTTCCAAACGATGCATTTGTGTCAGCTCATCTCTGGTCAGCCTCTGTACTAGATGAACTATGCTCTTGTATTTTTCCTCAGGACCAGCTTCTCTTTTGATTACAAAGTGATATTTTAAATCAATGTCATCCATTGACTTATCATACCAGTAGGTAATAAGAGGCTTGGAGAAGTCATGCAGATCGAGGGTCTTTTCAATTTCCATTACCTTTTGCAACTAATGTTCAAACAGCACTCTTTTCACCTGATCAAGCTTTGCTGGTCTAAGAGATCATCTTTTATTTGAGCATGAGTTTGCTGGTCTAAGAGATCATCCTGTTCATCTGCTAATTTTCATGCAAATTCAGCATCATGAGCAACCTGGGCTTCTTTAGAAGAGAATTTAATCTTTGGAGATTCAATGAGTATGCCTTTACCCTTATCCTTGGAAGCTGATGCTGTGGATTGGACTGTACTGAAAGGAGCCTGAGTTCCTTCTCTGATAACAAGTCCAATTGTTCTGATAGGGGCAGCTTGAGTTTCTAGACTAACAGCTTGAGTGGCTATTGGAACTGTTAGCCTAGAATCTGGGACTGTTGGAGGAGAGGTTGAAGCTGTTTGGACTGAAGTAGGGATCTCCTGATTCTCCCCCTTTTTGGATGCATTGGTTTGGCCAGGAGAACCTACAACCTTTGCAATTAGGGTTCGAACCATCTTCTCGAGTTGAATAATCTTATTTCCACATAGGGTGTACCCTTGATGAAAATAATCCATTCTTTGATGTTGAGCTGCAATTGTCTGTTCCATAGCTGTGATTTGTGCCCCCTGTGTAGCAATAAGGGACTTGTAATTTTCCAATATGGCTACAACAGGTTTAAGCTGAGGATCCGTCAATATGATCAGTTGCAGACTAGCCTCAAGATCATCAAATGATGGTGGTATTTGAGATCTATCACTGGCATGAATTCCAGAAGTTGAAACATCGGGGCCCCTTTGTTCTTGGTACTGGGGATTTCCAGAAGGTGCTTGCACACCCTCTGTTGCCATGGGAGTGGTCTTAGTGATGTTAACACTGGCATGTGCCTCTTGTGCAGAGACATTAGTAGTGTCAGCCACAAACCCCATATGGACATCCTCTGATGGGATGGCCACCTCCAAATTGAGGATGGGAGTGTCCTCAGTGGGTTCCCTTTGGATATTCGATGCAGAAGTGTCCTCCTGCATAGGGATATTTTGCTCTGGTGTTAGGGCTGAGGAGGGAGGAGCTCCTGAAACCCTTTGTCTTTTGTATTATATGAGTGTGGGGTGTGGGGATGTAGGTGTGATATAAGGAGCAGAAGGAATATTTGTATCATGAGGAGTGGGTTGGGGTCCTGGGGGTGAAGCAGTGATGGATGGCTGAGCCTGCTCAGGACCCTCTCCTCTGTTTGTTGGATTGATGCCCAGCATTGCAGAAGGCAATGGGACATCTACATTCAAAAAATTAGGTTTTAAAAGTCTTTTTATTGATGGTAAAGAGTGCCTATGGGAAACATGTATCCTTTTATGTATATTAAAATTATTGCAAGATCTTGCAATTATTTCAGCCAAAAATCGTGGATACATCAAAAATTTCCCATTCTTTAGGGCATGATGCCTTAACATCCCCTGAAAAATCATATTTGAAATTTTGAACTGTTGGCACATCGATAAGCACACCAAGGCAGTGGCTATATTTGAAGAGAATTCTGACCAACCAGTTCTTTTAGGGCTTATACACTGTTGCATAACATGCACAAGATATTTCCATTTAGGGGCAAAATGTGCTTTAAAGAAAGTAAAAGAATCAGTAGGGCCCCTATACCCTATTGCAAAAAGTCCTTCATGTAAGGCAGTAAGGGATAGATTTGATATACCTGCGGCATCTTGAAGATGCAAGTGTTGGCGGATGGTTTCCTCAGTTATAGTAAGAGGGTTGTCATCAATTGTGGATGCCAAAGATGTTCTCCATTGATGGTTTTGACTGTGTCAGATTTCCAGAACTACTCTATATGAGACACATAGATGGTAGGATTGACATTGATGGCATGATGTATATGGGAATTTCAAAGGAAGTCCATCATGACGTGGAAAGGGTGAAGGTCAGTATTTTTGAGGGAATAAGGGAGACAGTTGTGCTCTTTGACAAACTACATTGACGATCAAGACGGTGATTTAGGGTTTGAGAGATTTGTGTGTGAATCGCTCAGAGAGAAGGTTTGGAAAAGATCATGGAATATATATTTGCAACTGGTAGTTACAATTGAACGAAACTGGGACCTTTAAAGGTTTGGGCATTTCGAATATATCTAATCCCGCGCACACACTTATAAGAAATTACAGAATTACCCTGTACACTTTGACAGATCAAGTGAAAACAACTAACAGTCCGAGTGAAATGAACTAGCAGCTTGATAAAAGACACAAGCTGTTAGTTGAAAATTAAGCATATTCTTATGAAACAGTGTCTCCTCCTTAATCAAGCATATGAAATAAATATATTCTTCATAAAATTAGAGAGAATGATGAAAAACAAATTAATCCATATTAACCATACCAATATTTGATACTAGGAAGGTGAATCTTCCTACATCAAATGGTTCTGTAAATAGTTCAGCTAACTGATCATGTGTATGAATATTGGTAACTTGGATTAATTTCTTCTCATTACAATCTCTTATAAAATGAAATCTAATGTCTATATGCTCACTAGATTTTGTACGATGCTTATGGCACTTAAGTTGTCAATGTAAATAGGAGTAGATAAAAAGTTCATACCATAGTCTCTCAGTTGATTTTGAATCCACATCACTTGGGAATAGCAACTGGCAGCTGCTACGTATTCTGCTTTAGTAGATGAGGTGGAGACAGTTGTTTGCTTTTTGCACTGCCAAGAGACCAGTCTTGCTCCTAGATATTGACATCCACCAGTTTTGGATTTTCTGTCAATGTTGCATCCTCCATAGTCACTGTCAGAATAGGCTGTTAGTTCAAGAGTAGAGTCTTAGGATATCATAGGCCCAAATTAGGTTGGCCCTTGAGATATCTAAAAATTCTCTTAACAGCAAACAGATTTGAGTCCTTTGGAGCACATTGAAACCTGGCACAAACACAAACAGCAAACATTATATCAGGTCTAGAAGATGTGAGGTACATTAGTGAACCTATCAAGGATCTGTATAGGTGAATGTCCACATCTACTCCATCTTTGTCTGCATCAAGCTGCTTGTGAGTGTCCATTGGAGTACTAGCAACTTTGGTATCTTTGTAACCAAACTTTTCCCGAATGTCATTAACATACTTTGATTGACTTATAAAAAGTCCTGTGGGCTTCTGCTTGACCTGCAATCCTAGATAGAAGGTGAGTTCTCCCATTGAACTCATTTGAAACTTTTTGTGCATCAATGTCTCAAACTTTTTGCACAGACTGTCATTTGTGGACCCAAAGATGATATCATCAACATAGATCTGAACAAGCAAAATCTCAGATTTGGTGGACTTTGTGAACAATGTTTTGTCCAGAGTACCTCTCTTGAATCCATTTGTAAAAGGTATGATGACAAAGTGTCAAACCATGCTCTTGGGGCTTGGTGGAGTCCATAGAGGGCTTTGTCTAATTTGTAGACTCTATCTAGATACTTATAGTCGTCAAATCCAGGGGGTTGACACACATAGACCTCTTCTTCGATTCTACCATACAGGAATGCAGATTTCACATCCATTTGTACACTTTAAATCCTTTGAAGATGGCATAAGCTAGGAACAGTCTGATTGTTTCTATCCTTGCTACTGGGGCAAAGACTTCATCATAATCTATTCCTTCTTCTTGAGTGTATCCTTGTGCTACCAGTCTTGCTTTGTTCTTGATTACTATCCCTCTCTCATCCTTCTTGTTTCTGAACACCCATCTTGTACCAATTGCCCTCTTTCCTCTAGGTAAGTCAACTAGAGAACATATATTCTGAATCTTGAATTGCAGTAGTTCTTCCTGCATTGCCTCAATCCAAGATGGATCTTTCAAAGCCTCATATGCGTTCTTAGGTTCTAATTGTGACATGAAACATGCATCTTCAAAGGCAGCTAGACTGAATTCAGGAACTGCTGATTCAACATCAGTAGACTCTTTGTGAACCATTGTCCTTGTCTGTACAGGTGTGCGTGGATCACCCATTATCTGGTTGAGAGGATGATACTTGTGAACCCTGAGTGTGGGCTCTCTGTCTGTATGAAATGATGTTCCTAGATTTGTATCATCTCCTTCAGGATCAGTTGATGGTTCTGCTTCAGGAACAGCTTGACCAGAGGATGGGACTGTTTCCCTATTGGATGGAGTTGTTACCTCAGGACTTGGGATTGGAATTTCATAATCTAGATTTGTATCATGTTGAGCATCCAGTACCCCTGCTGGGTCACAAGATAGAAGTGGTAGAACAGTATACTCATCCCATTTATCAGAATCTTCAACAGTCTGAAACTTTGTGCCAACAGCTTGAATATTTGTGTGACCAGCATGAGAATTTGTGTTGGCAGCTTCAACCCTGTTTATCAGTTTTTGTAGTATACTCATCAAAGCTCAGAGAATTTGTTAGTGGATCTAAATCAAACAACCAATCAGGACCAGTGCCTTTGACATTTGCAGTGTTTTCATTAAACTCAACATTGGCACTTTCTTCAATGGTTTTAGACACACTATTATATACCCCATAGGCTTTGCTTTGAGTAGAGTATCCTACAAAGAAACCTTCTTCAGCCTTACTTTCAAACTTACCTAAGTGAGTTTTAGTGTGAAGAATAGTACACGAACAGCCAAAAGACTTTAGAAAGGCTATTAAGGGAACTCTATGATGGAATAACTCATATGGAGTTTTCCCTTGTGATTGAACAACTTGAACCCTATTTAGCACATAACAAGCTGTATTGACTGCCTTTGCCCAAAAGGTCATTGGCAGTTTGGAATCAGCTAGCATGGTTCTAGCTGCCCCAATTAACGTTCTGTTCTTTCTTTCAGCTACACCATTTTGTTGTGGTGTTCTTGGTGCACTATATTGCCTTGCAATACCTTTAGACTCACAGAAACTGTTTAGGATATGATTTTTAAACTCAGTTCCATTGTCTGACCTTATCACCTTAACTGTTAAGTTGGATTGGTTTTCTATCTTAAGGATAAATGATTTAACTAGCTCAGTAGTTTCATCTTTAGTCCTAAGAAAGTAGACCCATGTAAATTTGGTGAAATCATCAACAATGACTAAACATTAAGCTCTTTTATTCAAACTCAAAACAGATGTTGGACCAAAGAGATCCATATAAATAATATGAAGAGCAGATGAGATTGAATTTACTTCTTTGGCCTTGTGAGAAGTTTTCTGTTGCTTGCCTTTAAGGCATGATACACAATGATCATCACAGATGAACTCCTTTTGTGGTAAATCTCTTACCAAATTCTTTTTGACTAAAACATTCATAGATTTGAAGTTCATGTGACACATCCTTCTGTGCCAAAGAGCAGACTCATTAGATGATGCTTTGGATATCAAACAACTTAAAGTATTTGATTTGGATAAAAGATCTGTGTCCGAACAGTAGACATTGTCCTTTCTTGGTGTTCTAAGTAGAACAAGATTTTCAGGTATTTTAAATTCTTTTAAAAGAACAATGCACTCAGAGTCTGTGAATAGAACAATATTTTGTTTATTACAGATTTGAGACACACTTAGTAAATTGTACTTCAGCTGTTCAACATACAAAACATCTTTGAAGATCATATTGCCTGCTTTGACAGTACGTTTACCTGTTACCTTACCTCCCTTGGAATTTCCTCCAAATGCAACAAATCCTCCTTTAAAGCCTTTGAAATTTGACAAGCATTCAGAATTGCCTGTCATGTGCCTAGAGCATCCACTATCCAAATGCCATCTTGTTTTATGTTGTGACCTGTGGGTGCCCTGCACAAATAAAAGCTTAGTTAGTAGTGGAGTAAACCCAAACCAAGTTGGTTTTGGGTTTTTCTTGTGCATTGACATAACTAAACACTGTTTGTGACTTTTTATACTTAGTGAGATCCACTAGTGGATCCTGTGAATAATATTTAGTTATGACATTAGGTATCCAGGTGTTCTTTCCAACCTTTTCATTAACAGTCTCAGATGATCCATTACCAGTTCCAGTTTTAGGCTTACCAGTTTGAACTCAGTTTTTAGTGCTAACAGCTTCAGAGTTCGCACTACCAGTTCCAACTTTATGCCTAGCAGTCTCAACATTTTTATCAATAGTTTGATCTGAGTTTTTGCCTTTAACACACCATATCTGTTTAAAGTTTGATTTGGATTTTGCCAAAACTTGTTTTTGGTGTGTAGACTGGCTTTTGTTGACTTTTAAGAACCTGTGATCAACTATCATCTTTGGAACTGGTGCAATAGGTGGTTTGGCCTTAGAATTCTTTGTGTTTTGAACAAATGACTGTTTCTGAACCACAGTCTGTTTTGCAATAGATGGTTTATACAAACAATGCCTGGCCAAATGATTTTTCCTGCCACAATGGAAACATCTTTTGACTGTTTTGATTGGAGAACCAGTTTTGTTGGACCATAACTGGTTCTTGTTCCTTTGATTTCCCCTTACCTGCTGTTGTGTGGGAAACTTTTGGACACCATGCTTTTGGCATGTGCAGATTGAAACAGTCTTACCCCTTTTATTAACTGTTGAGGAAGATGCAATGTTACAGTTATAAGGTACAGATACATGTGGAACAGCATTGCATACACTCATCTTCTCTTTTTCTTTCTTACTGAGGGTAGGGGTTTCTATAGGTGCACTCATTGTTTTGGGTTCTCTCTCAACTTCTTTACACTCACAGTCTTCATTTGGAATCAGTTCTTCTTTATATTCATGACTGTTTTCAAGGATAGGATCTACAGTTGTCATTGACTCATCTAATGGTTCTATAACAAGCCTATCAGCAACTTCACTCATGGGATGAATGTATTTGTTGTTGTATGGGGGTGGAGTGGCTCTGTATCCTATACCTTCTTTGGGATTGAGCTGAGATTTTACCCTATTTTTAAATTGAACTTCCATTAGGTGTTCCAGCTTTTGATTTGCCAGTTTGAAGTTTCCTAAATCTATATTGACAGATTCTATTTTCTTATTAGCTTCTAACACCTTCTGTTCAGCCTCATCTAATTTCTTATTTAGGGACTCTATTTTCTTATTCAGTTCCTTTTTCTCCCTCTCATGATATGTTCTATCATGTCCCATTTGAATGTCATTATCTTTATAGTCATTGATCTGTTTTTCAAGGTCTTCTATGGTCTGCATGTACTCATATCTCCTTTCTTCCATCTTAGCTAGAGTTTTGCACATGCTCTCATTATGATCTATGTATTTTTTAACCATATTTTTTCATGTCTGAGAGCAGAGTTTAGCATTTACCTCAGATGGTAGTTCAGTGGAAGTGACATTAGATGTTCCTGTCATAAGAGCTTGATTTTGAAACTCCTCTTCTGTCTGATCACTCCAGTCAAACACATTGTCTTCTTGAGAAACAAGTGTTTGTGATGATGAAGTTTGATTAGTTTGTTGTGGTCTTGGTGGCTGTTGACCTTGGGATCTACATTCTCTGGCAAAGTGTCCAAGCTTGTGGCATTTAAAGCATTCAACTTTTGATTTATCAAATGCTAGTTTGCCTTCTGGTCTGGCTTGATAGTTTGGTCTGCCAGTTCTTTTCAGAAATCTTTTAGCCCTCATAGTCAACATAGCATGCTGTCATTTCAAGTCCATCTCTTCTAGATCATCTGGATGGATTTGTTCTAAATCTTCAGTATTTAGAGCAAACAGTCCATCATTGGCAACAAAAGCTTCATAATGAACTTCAGTAGAGTTACCATCAGCACTTGAAAAGGAATCACAACAGTTAGATTTATCAGTTAATGCTGATGACAGCAGAGCAGTGTTATGATTGTATGAAAATGATTTCTTTTTATTTTCAATCTTAGTTTCAAACACTCTCAGACTGTTGTAAAGGCCATCCAACTCTATTTCATCAAGAGTATCTTTTGTTCTCCATTGGGCAGCATAGACTGTCCACTCTTCACCAAGTGATCTGAGAAATTTTCTGTTTACTTCATCTTGATCCAAGCTGACTTTGGCACTCTCCAATTCACCTATCAGTTTATTAAACCTGTCAAAGATTTGAGTAAGGTTTTCATTCTTGCCACCAGAAAAGTTTTCATATTACTGTTTCAGAAGATCTTTTTGATTCCTTTTGGTGCTAGCATTACCAGCAAATCTTTTCTCTAAAGCAATCCAAAGAGAATGAGCAGTATAGAACATTTTAAACTTATGTTGATAAGCATTAGGAATGGCTATCTGTAAAAGTGTAAGAGCTTTCACTTCATTCATTCTAGCCTTTCTTTCAAGTTCAGTCTTTGGAGATGTTTTTATGGGCTTGCCCTCAGCATCTAGTTCAGGATCAACTACAGGAGGAAATTCAACAGCTTCCCATATGGCATAATCAATAAACTGAATGTGCTGTTGAATCCTGAGTTTCCACATCTCGAACTCAGTGAGTTTGAGCATAGGCACTTTGAGCCCTTGCCCAGATCCACTACTATGATTATCAAATTTCATTGCAGAAAAAATAAAAATTTTAAAAGAAAGCTTCTGACTTTGAAAACAAAGAAAAACCTGTGGCTCTGATACCACTTGTCAAGATCAAATTACTACCTAAGATTAACTGGTTTGAATAAATCAGAGTATAAAACCAATAACCTTGTATTGAATCAAAGTACAATTAAGAAGTTTGCGGAATAACACTTAACTGTTTTAAGAAAAGCTTTCAAAACAAATAACACATAAATATAATCAAAAATCAAATCTTTTGTATTGCCAAACTCACTGATTACAATCACCTCTAATCTGTTTGATTAGACGAAGAACACAGACTGTTCTTAGGGTTTTACAACCTTAGAGGCTTATGAAAACTTAATCAGAAAGAAATTACAACTGAATTAAAACATGTACGTGCAGGCATACAATAGAAAAACCTATTCTATCTATATATAAAGCCTTCTGATTTGTTTCCTTGAAAAACTCTGATTTCTCTTGTAGTAGATATGCTTGAATCATTCGAATATAAATCTCTTCCTGAATTTCAGCACTTTCTGTTTATTAAACTGTTGAGCAGCTTGAAGTCTATCTGTTGAGCAGCTTGAACTTGAGCACTGACAGCTTGAACTTTTGAACTAGCAGCTCAAACTTACTCAACTAACAGCTTGAACATTGTAATTACATAGAAAATCTACTAACAGTTTGAGAAATCTAACTAACAGTTTGACATACTTAGAATATTTCCCAACACTTTTTCAGGCCTGAGATCACTCAGCAGGTCCATACAACCTGTCATATGTCCTGAGCAGCCACTGTCCAAGTACCAAACGTGGAATGGTTGTTTGTCCGGCAGAGTATCATGGGAAAATATTAGTTATTTATAGGGGAACTTATCATAGGGATGAGTTCTCCTACTACATCAACGTTTGTTGATGGTCTAGTGATATCCACACTAATATTCCCTATGTGGATAGTATTAGCTTGGATATCATCCTCATTGACTATGTTACTTCAAACACTGCTTGTTTTTGCAATGATGGAACTAGCAGAGTCAACAGGCCTCATGTCCTCAGTTTCAGGACAGACTTTGGCCATATGTGTCTTCTTCCCACACTTATACAATTTTCTTATTTAAGCCGTTTTAGAAGAAGAACCTCCAGAAACAAATTCTGAATTGTTTTTGTTGATCCTGCCAGCAGGTTTAGCAAACTTATTAGTGTTTTTAGAAGAATGAATAGTTTGGGTGGAAGGCACAATGGCAACAGCTTTGTTTGTATCTTCTTTCCTCTTTTTAGGAGAACAGATATCAAATACAGGAAGTTTGATTGGCATTTGACCTTCCGCAGGTTTGAGAAACTTATTCCCAAATTTCTCAGGTTGAGCAATGGCTTCGCCTTTGCCCTTACTGAGATGTGATGGATGTTGCCTATCAACTTGGTTTTGAAAGACTTACCTTCATTTATAACCAATTTTCCACTACGATTTAAAAACTTATTTGAAATCACAGCAGATTTACTTTCAACATGAGACTTACCCTTGTTGAAAGCATGCTGCTTACCTTTTGAAAACTTTTTCTGAAAACGGTCAGCATCAATAGGTTTAACAAGTCTCTTACCATCAGCTTTAGACCCAGAGCCTGTTTTGTCAATAGGTTTAGAGTCCACAGCTGCAGCTTGAGCTTATTTTCCTTTATTTTGCTTGTGTGAACCAGCTGAGCACTTAGCAGACTGATTTGGTGGAGAACACATTCCATCATCAGCTTTTGGATCTTTTTCACACAAGGTGTCAATATTTTGAGGTCTGATAAACCTGTTTATTGAGACTAGCTTACCATTCACTTTCTGGATGAAAGTGCTTGGAAGCTCACCAAGAGTGGATAAGTCATTTTTCAGATTACTTATCTCAACAATTGAAGATGCTTTGTCAAGATCCCCTCCAAGATAGGCTTGGATTTGAGCAGGTATCTGTTGACTTATACAATGGCTGACTTTTTATGCATATTGGCACCAAGAGTCAACAATCTTTTGAAGCTTTGCATGTTTTATGTCTGTTTCTCTCTTTTAGTCTAATAAAATGGAATTGATGTGTTTTAATTCATCAAGTTCAGTTTCCAACTTATGGAAACTGTCCAGTTTACTAAGTTTTATTTCAAGATCAGTATTTAGCTTGGAGATTTCAGACAACAAAACATTGTGCTTCTCAATAGCAGCTTTTAAATCAACAAGCATATATTCAAACATTTTTACTTTTTCATCAAAACTGTAAGCCATGAAGTTTTGTACCTTGTACATCATTGTTGGATTCCAGATCTCTAAGCTGCTGAAGGCTTCAGGTTCAGCCAGGTCTTGTTTAAAGTTGCTTGTTGATGGGACATCAATATTGGCCATCAGACAGTTGTTATCTTCTTCATCTGAAGATGAGTCAGATTCCTCCCAATCACATGTCTCAGCTATGAGTCCCTTTTTCTTGTTGTAAGCCACTGAGTCTTCCAACTTTTTCAGCTTAGCCATGGCCATAAGGTACTTAACCCTGTAGCAATCGTCCCTGTTTGTCTTGAATGGTTTGTATGATTGACCAACAGCTTTAGACACACAGTCAGTAGCTATATGGCTAGTTTTGCCACATTTAAAGCACTCAACCTTAGTTTTATCAAATGCCTTCTTTTTTATGGCACTTGACTTCCTTTGCAGCATTTTTCCACCAAAACCTCTTCTTGTTGAACTTCTTGACAAGCATTGCAATCATTTGCTCATCATCTAGTTCAGCAAGATCTTCACAGTCTTCCTCTTCAGACATCTTTTCCCTTTCATCATCAGCCTGTGGATCAGGTTGTGTGAACACATCACATACCTAACCAACAGGTTGTCTCACGCTGGCCACTAAGGCAGCACCTCTCTTAGACATTTTCAAGGCATTTCTTTTCTGTTTCCTTGACTGCTCATCATTCAGTAAGGATCCATACATATTTACAAGATCCATACCTTTAATGGTGCTTGAATTCCTCAAGATAGTAGAAAAATACTTCCATTCTTTAGGCAGGATGTCCAAGAACTTGTTCACCAGAGTCAAGCTGTCCTTTGTGATCCCAACATCTTTAAGATCATTGAAAACATCAGTGAACCTGGTATAGGTTTCTGTAAGAGACTCCTTTGGTTTTGGAAAGAAGAGTTCATACTGTCTAACAAGGTTGTTAATCCTATTATCCAGTATGATAGTGGGACCATCATAGACGGTACACAAAGTGTCCCACGTCTCCTTTGAAGTCTTCATTTTCTCAACCTGTTTAAACACATCATCAGGAAGAGAAATGACCAGGTTATTCCTGGCTTTTGCATTAAGAGCAACCAGCCTTTTGTCTTCATCAGAACATTGAGCTTTGGCCTTCTCAAAGGTTATGATCTCAGGGGCAGCTCCTTCAACAGCAGGAGTGATAGTAGTAACAGAAGTTGGCACATAGGGACCTTCCATTACTATCTTTGGCAGTTGTACATCCAGATTCTCTAAGTAGAGCATCATTCTGCACTTTCAACCAGAGAAGTTTTGATGATTGAATTTGGGGGTTTGTCCATAGATACATTGTCAAAGTAAGAGGAGGAGCTGGCAGCACTGTTGTCCATGGGAAAGTAGGGAGAATGAGAGATCTAGAGTTAACACACACTCTATCTGCTCTGATAGCAGTTGTAGGTCCCAAAAGGTTTCCCTAGTGTATTGTTCTAAGTTGTAGAGGGGGGGGGGGGGGGGGGGGTGAATACAGTAAATTAAAACTCAACACTCTTTTCTCAATGTTTGTGTATATTATTAACAAGTGTTAATTACAAACAAGCTTGACTGCGGAAAGGTTCAAGCTGAGATGACAGATACAACAGATGTTCAACTAATCTAAGACACACTCAGACTAGATACAATGAATACACTCACTAAGATGAACTCACTGATTTTACAAGACACAGATCGACAGCTTGAATAAGAACAGCTTGGACACACGTTACTGTTTTATTCAAGCAGACTTGCATGCATGGAATAACACACTTCAATGCACGATCTGAATTTCTCACTCTTGGTTTTCTCACATTCCTTAGAAGCTTCCTTTTATACTCTCACTGAGAATCTCAGTGAAGCTTCTTCATTGGACGATGAGAAATTGGGATGTCTTTCCCAAAGGACAAAACTACTTTTCTCCACATTCTGATAAAGCAGACTTGTCTTCATGTGCCAGAATCTTTTACTTTTTCTTTTTGTCTCTGTTGCATAAGGCTTTAACCAAAAGAGGAATGTCAACTTTGCATCTTTCTTCTTTTCTTAAGGTCATTTAGATATAAGAAATGGTCTGTCACCCATTTCAAATATCCTCTTGGTCTTCATGTAACAGAACAGCGTAGGCAACTTTATCATCTTCTGTTTTCCACTTTGTCTTCGACTTGTAAACTGATCTTGTAGTCCAAAACAATAAAAGAGGACTTGGAAACATATTCCATGAAGTGTTTAGCCTGTTTACAAAGAACAGAACACTTAGAATCTGTCGAACCTGCTCATCAGAATAGAGCAGTGTAGACAATTTATGTCCAGCCTGTTCAGCAGACAGAACAGCTTGGACAATCTGCCTTTGTTGCAACGAATGCAACAGGGTAAACAACTTTCACTTATATTGCAAATCACTTTTCAGGTTTCAATAAGGCATTAACAGGCCTTAAATTATACCTTCAAGTGCATCAAACAGGTTTGATTAAAAATCTCCCCCTAAGATGTAGAGCAGGTTTGACTGAGGCCTTTTTGTGCCTAAAAATATTGAGTTTAATTTTGATGAAGCTTGTATGAAAGCATTTGTGAAGCTCAAATCGAAATTAACTAAAGCGCCAATTCTGCAATCTCCAGATTGGTCTCAACCTTTTGAGATCATGTGTGATGTGAGTGACTATGCAGTTGGTGCTTTATTAGGCCAAAGGTTAGAGAAAAAGCCAGTGGTTATTTACAACGCAAGTAAAACCTTTAACGAGGCACAAACTACGGAAAAAGAATTGTTAGTCATAGTGTTTGCCCTAAATAATTATGATCATATATTTGGAGGGCAAAAGTAATTGTGTACTCAGACCACAGCACTTTAAGGCATTTATTGGCGAAGAAGGATGCCAAACCTCGACTAATTCGGTGGATCCTTGTATTACAAGAACTCAATTTAGAATTAAGGGATAAGAAAGGCACAGAAAACGTTGTTGCCGATCACTTATCTAGGCTCCAATTAATCCCAACAGATTTAACTGATCAAATCACGGACTCCTTCCCTGATGAACAATTGTTATCAGTTTCAAAAATTCTCTGGTTTGCGAATTTAGTTAACTATTTCGTATCAGGAAGATTGTCGGAGCATTGGAACTTACAACAAAGAAATTATTTCTATGATCAAGTGAGGATCAAATCATGAGACGCTGTGTCCCTGATTCCAAGCATGAAGATATTCTTAAAACACTGCCATGCATATGCATGCGGTGACCATTTCAGTGCAAAGAAAACTGGCCACCGGATATTGTAGTGTGGGTTTTTCTGGCCCACAATCTTCAAGGATGCCTATGAATTTTTAAAAGGATGCATAAGATGCCAGCAAACAGGCGGCATTGCAAGAAAGGATGAAATGTCCATGACCCCGATTCTAATTGTCGAAATATTCGATGTATGGGCGATTGATTTTATGAGACCTTTCCCTAAATTATTTGGATACCAATATATCTTGGTCGCAGTAGATTATGTTTCCAAATGGGTGGAAGAAGAAGCTACAAGAACCAATGATAGCCGGGTCGTTTGCAAATTTGTCAAAAGAAATATTTTTGGACGCCACGGTATCCCAAGGGCTATCATCAGTGACGGAGGGTCACATTTTATAAATCAACATTTGGCTAAACTCCTTAAACAACAAGGAGTTAATCATAGCATAGCAACGCCTTATCATCCGTAAACTAGCGGACAAGTTGAGATTTTTAACAGAGAAATAAAGAGGATCCTGGAGAAAACAGTAAGACCCGATCGTAATGATTGATCACATAAACTGGAGGATGCTCTGTCGGCATATAGGACCGCATTTAAAACACCAATCGGTATGTCACCATATTTATGCCATCTTCCAGTGGAATTGGAACACCGAGCTCTTTGGGCAATCAAAAATACTAATTTTAATTTGCATGACGCCGATGTTGATAGAAAATTCCAATTAAATAAATTGGAAGAAATTCGTAGAGAAACCTACGAGAGTGCAAAAATCTATAAAGAGAAAACAAAGGTTTTTCACGATAGAAATCTTAAAAATAAAATATTTACCAAGGGAAACAAAGTCTGGTTGTTTAATGCAAGACTTAGACTGTAACCTGGTAAATTAAAAAGCAAATGGACATGTCCATACATCGTAACTGAAGTTTACCTACACGGTGCGGTAGAAATTCAGGACCCAAAAGGTGGTGAACCATTCAAAGTCAATGGACATAGACTAAAATTATATGTTCAATGGGCCACCAATAACATGCTAGTCTCTGAACTCATAAGACTAGCAGATCCAAAAGTCAGTTAAAATTAGTATAGTAGCAGTAAGTGTGGTTCAAGATGTAAAACTTAGCGCTTCCTGGTAGGCAACCCAGAGAACTTTGTGGGTGTGTTTATAGAAACCCTCACGAGACAACACTTGTCCACCCGGGATACCGAGGGGTTTAACGCCTTGTTGCACATGCTAAGTGCAATAGTGATTCCCTACGAAAAGGTGGAATATTTGATTATTTGATTTTATTTGTTTTAAGTGTGTTTAATTTGTTGGTGTGTTAGTTGTGTGTACCCAACTAAGTTGGGGTGGATTTCTCCTCCCAAACTCAATTGTTTGTAAGTTTAAATTAAGTATTAGGAGCCCCACGTCAGAAATTAGACGTAGAGCGAAATATTTTAACCCGATTTAATAGCGTAAGTTGGGGAGAGTGCCCGTAAAAATTTTAAAAATTGAGAAAATGGGTTTAGAGACATGCACGCGCCCAAGATCAAAAATCCGGAGCCCTGGCCGCAGGGGGGCGCAGGGGGGGTGCAGGGCTACGCATGGCCTACGCCCCAATGTGCCATAAACCCTAAGATTCGACTCTGAAACGGTGATTTTCGATTTTTAAAGCCTTAAACCTCACAAATAACGCCCTTTCTATGTCAATTCTTCAATTTGGTGCTACTATTTTGCAAGGCTTACTAAGGTATACTCTTCCGAACGCTCCTAGCTTAAGTTTTCACGAGTTTTTACGGATTTATCATGCATGCAAAGGATGGAAATTTTTGGGGGTTACATTATTTCTCATTACAAAAAGGGTAAAATATAATTTTTATATATTCATATAATTAATAATTAATATATTTTTGAAAAAGTTCATTAAAAACTTTTAGTTTTTACAAATATGCTTTATTATAATATTTTAAAAAAGTTTTGTCTAAGAGTTATTTAATTGTTGAAATTATTATTAATCATCAAATCATGCATTAATAGGGTTAGTTTTGGCTCACAATTGGTAGTGATAATTAGGTTAGTTCATTTAACGAAAAAGGGTTTTTATTTATTCATGCATGATCATTTATAGAAAACCCAATTTTAATATCCTAATTCTCCGCATAATTACCTGTAGATGTCGAGCCAACATAACGCCAACGACAATCATTCCGATAATAACCGTTTTAACTGAACACCTAGGATGAGAACTCATGACCCTAAGAACGTCTGCTTTGAGAAACCTCTCATTGTGAAATTTCCTGTAGTTCCTCCAAATACCAATAAGGTAAACGACCTAGGTTTCATATTGAGCGAACATTGAAGAAAACCGATTTCAAGGGTTTTGAAATTTTGGAGTGTTTCGAGAGGTTGGGTTGGGCTAAGGCAATACAGTGAGAATTACCCTATATCCACACTAGTCTAATTCAGCAGTGGTTCGCCACTGTTGGGTTGAGGTCTATGTCGGGGAGGTTAGTGTTCTAATAATTAATTAATTAATTAATTTAGCCTCCACAAAAAAAATTCAAACCACATTTTTAATCACAAATAAGAAGGAATGCTACCTCGCGTACCAAAAATTAGTGAAAAATCAAAAAATCAGAAGCATGGACACAGGGGGGGCACAGGGCTACGCCCAGCCTACGCCCCTTCGTGGTTAAATAGCAGAATTCAGCTCCTTCTTCACTTTTACAAACCCTAGAACTCACTTCCCCTATGGTTCAAGTGTGGCTACACCTCCTTTGTGCCATTTTTATGCTAAAATTTGCAAATCTAAGCTCCAAAACACTCACACTACCATATATAACAAAGATCTAGGCTAGACATCACTTCTTTGTGGGTATTTTCATCCACTTTGAAGAATTTTTGGGTGAAGAAAAAGCTATTTTTTACCGTTTTTAAGCTTCCAATCATCAGTGTTAGTGTTTCTATAGTGTAAATGCAAGTTATTTAATACTTTTTGAGCAAAATGAGAATTTGAGTTTCATGGTCATCCAACGAGTTTTCATTGTGATTTTGACTTTTTAGAGTCAAAGTATGTTCAATTGCATGAATTTGATGATAATCTTGGTATATGTATGTTGATATATATGTTTAGTTGTTAATTAATTTGCCATGATTGATTTCTATGAAAAAACTGGATTTATAAAGTTGGTTGCCCAAATATGCATATAATTTATAATTTATAAAGTTTGGGTAATTAACTAGAAAATGAATTTTATGTGCTAAATGGATTTTATTGATATATGGTGTTTGTTTAGTACTTAAAGTAATGGCAAATTATAGACTATATATAAGAGTTGTGCAAAATTGAGCGTAAACGTTTATATATATGCATCTAAACATATTGAGCGTAATTGAGAAAGATGTAACTATAGGTTACATTGTTTTATATTATCTAATAGATATTTGATTGATTGGTAATTTGTAGATGGCAAGAAAAACACGCCAAAGATCCCACCCCGTTAATGTGCCTATAGATTGGACCCCTAACCTATTACTGTCCCAACACCCCGAGGAAGTTAGAACGCACTGATTTCTGTACAAAAAATATTCTAACAAGGTGTTAGTAGAAAAGAGAGTTAGAAGGTCAGATTTTGAGGACTATGGGATTCCTTACCTTTTTGATCTTTTTGGGATGGGAGAGTGTGTTTGATTTAGGCGGCCTTTTGATTTATCAGGCGGACGTAGTGAAGTGGATGTCTTCCCTTACAAAGGAAGACAGGGAACTCGTATAACGAGTTGAGATTGATAGGCACCATCCATGGTAGGGACGTGGCGATGGATGCACGAATCCTTCGCCAATTGTTTAATGTAGATATTGGGGTATGCAACAAAGAGTCTACCCAATGTGGGTATGAGTACCAATCTGAGGCCCAATTGGCCTTTAATGATATGACATGGTTGGGAGATTGGATGAAGCAGGTGAGTAAGGTGTCTAACCATCCGTTTTGGAAGTAGAGGCTTCCACTTCCTATAACAGGAAGGATTTGTCTCCAAGATGCAAGGTGCTTCACAAGATCACTGTGAACAACATCTTGCCACGCGATAGTGACCTGTCTAAGGTCAGACATCGGGACATTACGGTTCTGTGCGCCATCCTTAAGGGTAAGCCCAGATTGTCCTTTGCATGTACTTTCATTAACGATATATGGGCAATGTATGACACAAGGGAGAGGACGATCATCCCCCACGGATGGTTGATCTCTAAATTTCTTGAGGGGATGGGTGCACTTTCACCCGATTCCCTTGTCTCCCTAGTTTCAGTGGCGTCTATTACGGCTGCCCTGTTCCCTACCTTGGTTTTTAGGGAAGTCGATGAGGGTTTTGAGATTTACGACAATGAGGAAAATCAGTCGTATATTGAGAGTTACACAGAGGATGAGAGGAAAGAGAGAGAGAGAGAGAGAGAGAAAGAGAGATCAGAAAGCCGCTAATGAAGCGGATGTTCAGCACGAAGAGCCGAATAGATGGGCGTCTACCTCGCATAGTCGAGGTAGTAACGACTGCTAATATATGCCCGGTACATAGATAGTTCTGATTCCAAAGGCTTGTTCAGGGACGACCAAAAGTTAAGTTGGGGAGGTTTGATAAAACTATTATTTCATGCATTTTGGTATCGTTTTAGGCTCATTTTAAGCACCGATGCTTCATAACTTCCATATTATTACTCCAATTTTATGTTTCAGGGTCAAGAAGTCAAATGGAAGCAGCTCGAGAAAATTTTGCACGAACCGAGCCAGAGGGGGCGCAGGCCTGCGCCACCCTATGCTGCAAAACAAAAGATTTTAGAGTTAGAGACCACTTTCAGCGCACCCAACGTAGCCCAGGTCGTACCCCCAGCGCAGGGGAGCGCAGGCCTACGCAGGTGTGGTGTGAAATGAAAGCAGATGTGTTTTCATGCCTAAAACCCTAATTTCCACCACCTCTATAAATAGAGGTCGATGGTGGTTGTTTTCAAAGAGTTCCGAAGTGTTTAAAGAAGCGGCGAAGCCCTGCCGGAGTGGATTCACAATTCAAGTACGAGGAAGGTCGTTTGCAACCGGTCGAAGCCTACAATGATGTCACGATCCATTCCCGGTGAAGAGCACACGATGAGCGGCTAAACAACATAGCCGTTTGTGGAGGATCTATGCCTAAGTTTTACATTTTTGTATTTAAATTATGTATTGATGTATTTTGTGTAGCTTGAAAGTATGCAAATGATAAGCATTCAGTTATTATTATGATTATATGTTTTGATTGGTAAAACCAAGATAGTTCATAGTAATGTTATTATTTGTGCCGAGTCCATTAGTTTAGCGATTAAGACAAGTAATGAACGTTGCATGCGATATGCCGAGATTTATTGATTAAAACGATTATGATTAGTTTAACCACGCAATTAATTATGTCTATGTGAATGTTGCATGAAATTAGAGAGGGTAATAACTTATACTGTAGTGATTCCGTAAATGGTTATCTTGAATTTGCTTTGTTAATCAATCTGTTAGTTATTTGCCGTTATTTTAGTTATAATTTAAGCATAATCACTATTCCAAACAATTCAATCATTTTACAATTTAATCGCTTTTAATAAACTAAAGAAACTAGCTAATTAAGCCTAATTCACATGCACACTCGTTTGCGGATTCGACCCTTACTTCTCTAAGCTAAATAGTTAGATTTAAGGTTATTTATACAGACCACAACGACGGCTCGTCACCAACATTACTTTGCTTAGCGAGATTATACTTTGTCTTGTGGTAATTCTCATTCTTGTACTTCGGAAGACGACATTCGTGAGCAAAGTGGCCCGACTTTTCATAGTTGAAGCATCCTTTCTTATGAACCGTATTTAATTTAAGAACGATATTGGACATGATTACTTCAATTAATGGTAGATTAGTTGGTTTTGGAATTATTTTCATGGCAAGATGAAAACCAATTCTTGATTATTTATGATTTACTGCTTTATTTATGATTGTGACATGGCCGAGTCTTGAGACCCCTTTGTTTAGATTGTTGTTTATTTAATCGTGTGATGTTTGCTATTTTATTATTCGTTATTTTTTAGAAGGCCTGCGTGCCATTGGAATCCCGGTTTTATGATGTACTCTGTAATATATTAGAAAATAGGCAAATGTATTTTGATTAAAATTATGTAAAACAATCTTGGCGAAGATGTCCATCAAGAAGGAGGTCATTCATCAAGGACGCTCGGAGACATCATCGGATGCTGAGGCTAGTGGAATCTGAAAGAGTTCATCCTTCTTGCCTTGTGTGTTGATTTTGTCCCTTAGGTTTTCACATAATTGGTTTGTCTGTATGGCTATCGGAAAGCAATTTAGTTTTGTCAAGGCTACGTCACCATGTGATTTTATGTTTTACTTCTTTATGCTTTATTTATATCTGCGTGGTTGTGGTGACAAGGTAGATAAATAAAATAAATCCAAACTACAATTATTTTTTATGAAAATTAAAGTATTTAAAAGAAAGTTTAAGTTGGAAACTTTAATTATTTTGTCAGGTGTTAGATATGACTTTTTTATTAAATTAGTTTTTCAAATAAAAAAAATTTATTTTTAAAATGTCATATGATCAAAGAGTTGAAATTCTTAAAACTAGTACATTAACTGGACTGTTTACCAGAATAGGTGGTGAATAAGTAAAATGATTCTTAGGATTAATAAATGGTTTTCTGAATTTTGGGTTATTGATTTATTAATGGTTAATCAAATACTAACTTTTGAAAAATGTTTTAGATGGATGGAAGAGGCAGAGGTAGAAATGGTTTAAATAATAACAACAGCAACAATGATAACGTCAATCTCGCTCCTCAATCTCCTCCTATTGAAAATCCTCCTTAAGAGCACAAAATAGCTACTTTGAGAACCATTCGGGAAATGGAAAGCTCAAAAGAAGCAATTCCATGAACTGGGAATAAGATCTGACTAATGTTCTGAGTACAGAGCAACAGTCGTATGTTCTGGAAAGGGCACCAGGACCTGCTCCTGCAGAGACTGCTACAGTTGAGGAGAAAAATCTCCTCAAGAAGCATCTGAGGATGCTGTCGATGTTGTATGTTTAATGCTAGCGACCATGACATCTGAGCTACGGAGTAGCCTTATGGATGTCCCAGCTTCACAGGTGTATCGCCGGCTAAAGGATATGTTCCAGACTCAGGCTTAAACTGAGAAACATAATATGACTAGGGCTCTCAACTCCTGCACAATGGCAGAAGGAACTGATGTTAGAATCCATGTGTTGAAGATGAAGGGTTATTTGGATCATCTTAGCAGGCTTAGGTATCCCGTGACACACGAGATGGCCACGGATATAATTCTCACTTCCTTATTGAAGGGATTTAAGCAATTTGTAATTTATTACAATATGCATGGAGAAGATGATCAGTGGGCTGCATCAGATGCTCCAGAATGCTGAGGGAATGATTAAGGAGAGAAGATAGGGAAAGGGACGGAAGGGAAAACAAGTTCCCAAGCCAGAGGTTAAAACTAAGAAGTAGCTAAAGCCTAGAACGAACCAGAGAATTCAAATCCAAGGATGACATTGAGTGCTAGGAAACTAGGTACTGGAAAAGGAATTGTCCCAAGTACTTGGAAACGGTCAACGTTGACCGCATTGAGACTTTGTGTATCTGAATCATTCACTTCTATTGTTCTTGGATATGTGAGACCGAATTGAACAAAGTTTTATGCATAATGTTTGCAAGGACTAAAGAAAGGTGAAAAGAGATGATAGGACTAGTGGGAGCATACAGACATATTAGAGATTACTTTGTTGCACACTATTTTATTGGTTGAAATTCCTATTGTTTAAAGTCATGATCATAGACTATTGATTCAAGTAGAACTTGAATAGTAACTTCTCAACAGGAATTGGATAAGCTAAGTAGTCACATTCAGATAAAAAAAGGTTAACCATGTTGTTGTGTAAATTGTTCAAGTGTTCAAATGCAGTTTCATTGAACTTGTTAATTCTTGAAAGTTAGTTCAAGAGATTATATGAGTTGGATAGTTATCCGTGATTATATAGATGAAACTAATAAAATGCAGAATTAAATGTAAATGAGTTATATTGAGCTTAATTCTCTTAGCTTGTCAGAAACAATTAAAGACTTGATAAGTCAGGATTGTTTAGACAAGAAGTAATTGCATTTTATAAAATTACATGTAAAATGTATACAACTTGTGTGATGGTTAGTCAAGTAATAGTCTGTGACTTGTTTAAACACTTGTCGTCAAACTTGACGGAACATCACAACGAAATGTTGTAGAGAACCAGGTTCTGGTGGTTATGGATACATATCACAAATGTTGAACACAATGTTATTAAGTTAAGATATCTTGTTAAGATATGGATAAACCGCATACTGTCAGATTCAAGACTAAACATCTAAACGTATCACTAGTAGCAATTAATCTGAATTGCTAGAGCTCCTAAATTTTAATCCTGGTGTCTTTACGAGTGATTTACCAGTTCCTCTAAAGATGATGGATATAAATTTGTAAGGAGATTCAGAATTGATTAGAATAATATTACAAGAACTTGTAATAAATAACTAGTGTAATTTTTCAAAGACAAACAGTAATGGAAGTTAAGTCAGTTAACTAGAGAACACTCCCACTAAGATCATGTCTGCAATTAATTTTTCGATAGATCATATTACCGTTACATTTGATAAAGGAACAATAGCATTAAATTGATGGAAGTCATGTTGGGTTTATTGAGATAAAGGAGATCAACATGATATCTTTAATGTTGTTCTAATTTGCATGTTTTAGAAATCCAAAGATAAATTTGAAGTTATTCTAAAATTATTCTATAGCTGCTTGTTGTTGTGGGAATCACAACAAGAATTAAAAGGCTACTGTGGTTTTTTGTTGATATTCATGTGGTGATGAATATAGCAAAGGTTGGACCAAATTCACAGGTTTTTGTTGCGAACAAATATTGGATTGACCCACCGATTGACAGCACTTCGTGGATCGTAGTCATGAGTCGTCTCAAAAAGGTAAACCTTACTACATGGATGTCTACGTACTTAAGTGCGGGTGCTGCTGTACGCTTGGCCTAACCTAACATCATCCGTAACTAGGTGATCATAACGGTTCGAGGCGGGTTGCAGTGGGATACGTGGTGGAGGCCTAGATAGTCAATTTGGGATTTGCACCTTCTTTTAACTAAGAAGATATATTTCTGGGCCCCTCGGTGATTGATACTGACGGAAATGCATGGCCATGCTCGGACAGAACTGATGTGTGCTACTCTGTCTGTTACGGTTCAATATGGAATCAGAGAGTTGAGAAACATAATCGTGTTTGCTACGGTTGATCTAATCCATGCCTAGCTTTCACATTGAAATATCGCGATGCACGGGATATAACCTAAGTTTCTTTTTAGAAGGTTGTTTCAACAAGAATGCCCGAATGGGAGTCAGAGTTTTTATTACATTGGTTGCCTAAAATGTCTAGTCATGACCTCTTTTAGGCGCATGCTGCAGGAAAGTATATCGTCTTACACAAGTGGGAGTATGTTAGTTTATGATGTGTAAAGATGACATTACTACTGCATCATGCTTGATTTCATAAAACACTTGAGGGTCACACTGATGAGCACAACTGAGTAGATGCAATTGAACAATTGACTAAATAATATTGGATACTGTTTATGACACGAAATGATCGTTGAGATTAAATTAATGGATGATTAATTATTTCTCAAAGTACGAGGACTAAAAATGTAATATTAGATATTGTAGTGATTTAATTGTCATTGGATGATATTAAACAATTATCTAGTCTTTTATTTATTATTGGATATTAAATAAAAGATGTATTTATTTGAATTGATATTATCATCTAGTTATAAGATAATTAGATCGATAATTATAAACAAATAAATAGAGATAATTATAAATAGTTATCTAGTCATTTATATATTATTAGATGATATATAATAGATAAATATTATTTAATAGATTTATAATTATAGACATAATTATATAATGTTTAAATAATAAATATAATTATTAAGATATATATATATATATATATATATATATATATATATATATATATATATATATATATATATATATATATAATATTAGAGTTTGATTAAAATTAAACTCTTAATTAATAATACACACACACACACATATATGGCCACCATCGAGAAATGGATGATATGTGTGTGAAACACAAGATACATACATACAATCATACGAGATTCAAGTATCAAAATATATATACGGAATTCATAATTTTTAAAAGCTTCCGTTGTGCGTTAATTCGATTAATGTTTATGTTTTTATGAAAAACGATACGAATTCTCAACACAAAATATAAATGAACAGAAACTATGTTAAATTTTGTTATCGATATCTTGACATTACAGATTCAAGTATCAAAATGATAGCAGAATGATGATTCCCTACCCCTAGTTCTAGTTCCAGTACTTCCAACCGAAGCACAGCCTCCCAGTACCAGTTCCAACCGAAGCACGTATGTTTCCAAAGGTACGAGTCTTCTGTTTTTTCATTTTACAATGTAGAGTCTTGTTTTGTATTGTAATATGTATATGTGTATTTCAAGAAATTGATTTGTGTATGTGTATTTCCAGGAACTGATTTGTAATATGTTTATGTAGAGTCTTCGGTTTTTTCATTTTACAATGTAATGTCGTGTCATATTTTGATTTGTATTGTGTTTAGCTATATTTACAGTGTTTAGCTATATTTAAAGAAACTAATGAGGATGAATACGAAGATGAAAACAGATGTGATTTACGGAAACTATTACTTGAAAGAAGCGAAAATAGATTTACGAATGAGATGACAGCTCCTGCTCCCACTCTGCAATAGAAGCAAAATGAGAGCAGATCATAAATCGGTGAGAAATGAAAGAGAAGTGATTCTACAGAAACCGAAAGAGAAACGAAAGAGAGTTGATTACCCGAAATAGAAACAAAAGAGAATGTTTGTCACAGCGCGTGATATCAATCCTACAAGAGGGTAAATGAAATGCTGTTATAACCATATGATGCATGCATGCAATGTAATCAAACTTACCTTGGTTCTTTAAACAAATCAGCAGGGTATGGCAGCAGGTTTTGGGGAATGCAATTTGAAAAAATGCAATAGATGGTTATAGAAGCCAACTACTTGGAGAATTGCAACAGATGGTTTGGGGGAAGGACGAGTCACTCGGTTTAATGCAGATGGCAGCAGGTTAATGCAGTCACTTGGTTGGCCACTGGAATGCCGCCGTTGGGTTAGCAGTCACTGCGTATCTTTTTTTGTAATGAAAAATCTGATTTTTTTTAACTTTTGTGCATTAATGAGTTATACATCAAGCATTACTAATATGCATGTCTTAAAATTCAAGATTCTGTAATACATGGTTGTACCTTGTGCATTGTATCTTGCAAAAGTCTAAATGCTTTATTAGTAATAGAGATAGGAAATTTGAAAGTACATAATTGAAATTAAGTAAAACATGCTATAAAGTTTACATTGTTCCTTTCTAAGTCTACATACTCAATTTTTTATAACCATCACAAATAGTACCCTTGGAATCTCCGTTATTCAGTTACCGATTGGTTAGTAGTTATCCTTAAATACTTCAACAAATAACCTAGCTAGAAGATCCAACAACGGATTTTCCATTTCCTAAAAAATATCAACAACTAAAGGATAAGCAAAGCTTAGTGAGTACAGAGATTACACATATTACAAGTCTTTATGCAACAAACAATGAGTAACGCTAGCGACAAACGCCATGCACCCCTTCACACATGGAGTATAATAACACATATGAGCACGCATCTCCATCGTGTCATTTGCAAGGAATAACACATTCAATTGAGGCAGAATTTACCATCGGTGATGCTACACCTGCCCTTTGGGGCCATAGAGGGATCAACTCTAGGTCATATAGCCTCGGTAGCATCGAGTTACCAGTTATAGCTCGAAAGCCCGTCACATGTATAACATGTAAACAAGCAACAATGTGCATAAAAATAAACACAAGTTAGTAGAGTGCCAAACGAATATGAATGAACATGCCTCAATGAATAACATCTAGCATAAAATAAACTTAGACATATACAATCCTAAGTACTCACAGTGGGCGTTAAATAACTTCAAATTTATATTATTTCTCCTCGGACTTTCAACTAGAATCATAATTAACCCTGCTGTGTGTTTAACAACACCACAAGGGACCTGTCACATTATTCATAGGAAAATACCATCAATATCTATTTAATAATAATTTTCATCAAAATTTACAAGTTTAAGTGCTCAACTTCGAACCCACCATCCGAAGATTCATAAATAAACCCAAGATTCAGATCTTTACTAGGTCCGAAGAACCCCTTTTTCAATGTTCTTAAATATTGTTAAAATTATCTCAAAAATCTGATTTTTTGTCCAAAAGTCCGGGTCTCTTTAACCAGAACCGAAGTTCGCTTGCATTGGGGTCGACTCGCCGAGTCGCCCACCTTGACTCGTCGAGTGGAGGTCCGAAGTTCGGATCCTCGATCGAAGTTCATTTATACCCGAGATATAACCCGAAATTAAACCCAACTGAAGTTTGGGTCACATCCGAAGTTCGATCCTACCCGAAGTTCGAGTCTTAACACTTAAAAGAAATATTACCCGCTTGATGTTCTTGGCGACTCGACGAGTCACCATGCCCGACTCGACGAGTCGAACTGTAGTTCAGCAAGTCGCAACATATGGGTTTTGCTTAAAAATTCACCAAACTCACTTTTATTAACATGCAATCCATACAAATGATATATTAACATTTATTGAGTGATTCTAAACTATTTTCCCTATCAATAACACTCATTGTTATCCAGATTTAACCAAAAATGGAGAAAAATTTCAAGAACATTAAAGTTCATAAAACATCATATTTCTTACCTTCCTGATTGAATCCGTGAATGATTCTTGTTTCTGATGCTTTTAAGGACTTCAAATGATGTTTTAAAACTATAAAAACATTCATGCAACAATAAATTATCATATTTAAATTCCAAATTTTGCATCTTAAACTCATATAAGTAAACCACAACTTAAAAATCATCTTTCTTACCTTTAATCAGACTTGAATCTCAATCTTTTCAGCTTTAATCCATGAATTTCTTCAACCAAATTCGAATTCCAACAGATTCTTGAAAGAGTTTTGGGTCTGATATGAAGATAAAAAGTTGCAAATGTGAGTTTGAAAGGCTCAAAGAGTCTTATATTCTCAGTTATAGGTTATTTATACAAGTCGTCCCTCTGACCTTTTCAACTGGTTGTGCTTTGTTGTGCAAAAAGCTAGTGTAGTTCACTAAGTGCGGCATATTAGGCTCTATTACTCTGAATAGCCTAAAAAATGTCAACGGTGCTTGTATATTACAAAATATCATTATTTTTTATGAATCCTCCAAAAACGGTAATTGATTCCTCTTTTTGATGTACTAAGCAGTCTGATGTTTTGAAAGTTTCAACCTTTTATCTTTATTCAAATTTTTGTTCAACTCTTCTTTATCCAAGAGATTCAGCATTTCATCTGTCTCTCTTCTCAATTTACCTTGTACAGCCACTCTCAGACTCTGTTGTCTATCGGATTCGTCTGCTAGAACAAACTCGTTCAAAACTTTATCCATCAGCTCACCATCACACATTGTAACTTGTTGGACTGATTTAGGATCTCCATAACACTCAAAGGCAGATTCTCTACTTCATCAACTTTAATCGTAACATACTTCTTGTTTTCAATGTCGTATTGAGTTACAGTCTTAATTAGTTTCTTCATTTTAGGATTGTGCTGAAGACCAAATAGCTGAGACAATGTACCATCGTACTCAGTAACTGTGACACCCTTGCCACAATAAATTCCAAATACAACCCATCGTACCATAATCACAACACCCAGGATTTATTCATACAACCCATTGTCATAAATAAATTCCAAATACTTAATACAATACTAGTAGGGTACCGGTGCAAAGCGACGGCGACACCAAATATTTTTTATTAACATATTCGTTTAGTAGAAATAGATGTCGATGATGAAAAATATATTTAATATTTAAATAACAAAATGAAAATTAGCTTGAGTTTCAATGTCAATCAAAAATATAATAAAAAAACATACAAACATTTGATTAAACGTATTTGAGATAAAAATTTACAATCATTAGTCAATTTATGTATCCATAAATTTGAAATATAGTCGGAACGGTCCATTTGTAAGTATATCCTACAAATAATAAAAGGTTGATAGTTATGATAGATAAAATATTGTGACATATGTGTAATGTTAACTATATAATTGTACCTTAATAATCACGCAAGACTTCTTGATACACCAGATTTCGATGAAGTAAAATCAATATTCGTTTATTAATAGTTTCATGCTTCCAAGAATTCCACACGAACCGTCGTGAACTTCCACCGTAAATGAGGGTGGAGGACTGACGAAAAATCTTCTAATACAATGTTATTCATTTTTTTTGTCCTTTTTTCCAAAATTAAAAATTAACCTTAATTTAACTAACATATATCATTTAATTGATTTAATTTAAACTTAATTATTGAAGCTTATTATTTTTGTTTTCTAAACTAATTGAAACTACAATTAATACTCACTAAAAGTTTTCAAATGTATTTTCTTTAATAAAGTTTTGTATTAATATATTCTAAAACTTCAACAGTAAATGTTGCAAAATTTTATATTTTAATATAACTTAATTTCAAATAATCTTAATTAATTATTTATTTATTAAGTTTGACGTTGAAATTGTTATATCGAGTTTTAATCGCTTAGGCAAATGGATATTTATTATTAATTAAAACATATTCAATAAGAAAACTTATATATGGTTTAATTTAAGGTCTCTAACAAATTTATACAATTTAAACTAATACTTCATAAAAATTAAAAATATAAATAATTACCATTTAAAAATTATTTTGTTGAATTTTATGGGATTATTGATGATAACACAACAACGAATAAAACAAGATGAAGGTTCAACATTTTCGAATCAATAATAAGAAGAAGATAATTGAATAGAATCGCATATGTAAGAGTCATAAAATCTTAGATTTAAATCAATAATTCAAATATTTTAAATCACATTTTAACAATATTTTTGACTTAATCATTGATTAGAGTTATCATTTTTTACCACTGACTCAATGATTTTGTTTGTATATATATCGTCTTTTTATTGGTTTTTATTGTATCTTAATTTGAAAAACAATAGGTTCTTAAGAGATTCCACCTCTTTATAAATATTTAATTTATAACAAATTTTTTTATATCAATATATGTAATACGTGGGTATTAATCTAGTTTCTACTTATTCTAAAATCTAGTTATTAACCTCAGTTTCTAATTTCTACCTTAACCTAAAACGCGTTTCAACACTCATCCCTCCCTTCTTCCTCCCTCATCCTCACGCACAAACCCCACCCCCTCACCTTCTTCGGCCAGACTACCGCAGCCGTCGCCAGGGACCGCCGCCGCTACACAATCGCTCTTCGGTAGGGTCTCTCTTACTTTCTCCTCACTCGATTTTTTGGATAGTCATGATCCTGTTCCCGTTCTCATCTCACTTGATTCCAACTCTCTCATCTCTGTTACGTTAATTTTTGTAACATCCCAAATTTTAAGTATATGTAATTTACAATTTTAAGGACTCAATTATTATGTTAATGGATTATTATGTTAACTTAAGTTAATTTCGATCATAATGTCGGGTTAAATAAGAAAATACGAAGTTGAGGGGTATAAGATGCAAATGTGACAAACTAGCAAATAAAGATGGGTTTATGGCTCATTAATTCAAAATCCACTCTCTCTCTACCCTCTTGATTCTCTCTCTTCTCTCTCTAAAAGAAACCTACGGTTTCTTTATCAATTGGAAACCAAGATCATAAAAGCCATTAAATTGAAGGTTGGAAAGTTGGAATCAAGTTGCAAATTAGGTACTATAACAACTGCAAGCAAAGATTCGAGGTAAAAATCAGTCAATATTTCAATATTTTGATGTTTTGGTTCGGTTTTCATATGAATCGAATCATAAGATTTTGATCTCAAATGTTAATACATGTTATATATTATTATGGATTAGTTTAAATCGAGCATGTATGATGTAGTATACCAAATTTCAGAATCAGATTCACCTTCTAAGTATGATTTTGGAATTGTGTGTGTGTTTTAGTGTGTGTTCTTCGAGACTTGTAGAAAATGGACACAAATGTGGAATTTTTGGTACATTATGACATGTTATAAGTTGAAATAGTGTATTTAAGTTCATACTTACAACTTTAGTACTGAAACATGCAAAAATGGTCCAAATATAAATTTCTGGAAAAAGTTGGAAAATAATAAGTATGAACTCGGATCTGAAAGGACCGAATTCGGACCATCCGAATTCGGGCCCTGTTCATCGAATTCGGACCTATCCATTTCGGACCATACCCAATCCGGACTAACAGTGACTTCGGATTGCAATCCAATTCGGACCATCACCCTATTTCGGATCCTGTCCTAATTCGGACTAACCCACTTAGGACCACCAATTTCGGACCTTACCCCATTTCGGACCATCTGGAGTTCAGATCCATCCGAATTCGGATGTGGTCCAAATTCAGTTAGAATTTCATTTAAATTACAGAATGTAAGTTTTAAGCAATTACTGACACAAATTAACTATTACACTTATTTTATAGATCATTGTGGTGTTATCGAAACACACATTGATTCATAGACAAATCACACTATACCAATCACTGTGAGTAATAGATTATCATTCTAACATTTATTGTCTTTGCATTCAGACGTTCACAATTCAATGGCATGTTCACATTGTTCATATACATCATTGGGCACTCATGATTGATTTGTTGTTATGATGCACACTCGTACTTGACATGTAACACACATGTATCCAGCGTTCATTTGAAAGTGCATCTATTTAAATCATGCTTGCACTGCATGATCATTACTTCACAATCTGATGCGACCTGGACTGGGGCTGACAGCAGGCCACTGTCGGGGACTGATCATCCCACTTGTTATCCTGGCCAGGTTCGGCACATCCCCGATCAGCATTTGAACTGCCAACCCCATGCTTGCACCGCATGGTTTTCACATACTACGAGGCTTACACTGCCTGTACACACATACAATGGGCTTACACTACCCATAGTCATGTAATGCTTGTAAATAAATATTTGTTGAATGTTTAATCTGTTATCTCACTAAGCAATTAGCTTACAGTTGACTCACAATGTTTTCAGGCAAAGGCAAAAGTGTAGCTGGACCTTCTACTTAAGCATTTCAGTTCAATAACCCGGAGACCTTAGAAGCTATTGTTACATGGATATAGCTTTGGGGCTGGGAATTGATAGTTTCAAAACAATTTATGTTGTAATAGTTAGACTTAATCACTGTAGACATATACTTTTATTGCTTTCGTGTGGAACTGCTTAAATCTACTTTTAGTATTCAATTTTAATTACTATGATAATCATTGGGTTGTTTGTTGATCCTGGTGATTCCAACTATACTATCAAAATATGAGGGCGTCACAGAGTTTGGTATCATAGCATTAGTTTGAGGTTTCAAGTGTCTGCGAGGACTTGGACTCAAACTTAGGTTATGATATTAGAATGGACTCCTAGGAATTGATCCGAACTAAGATAGGATTGACATGCACATGAGGACAAATAAAGGGTAACTGTAAACACTTAGGACTTACAAATAAATGTTATAAATATAAGTTGTTATATTTCAGAACATGACAGGAGACGATATGACTCCTCAACAGATGTTCCAGATGATGCAAGATCTTATGGAACAAAACAATGAACTACAATCCAAAAGAATGGCTGAGCAGGCTCAGTCATTTGCAGACCAATTAAGGGCCAGAGATGTGGCCGAAGCGAAACGTAAGGCTGATAAACGAAAGAACAAGGAACAACAACAGGATGATCAAGAGGAAAGACAAGGAGACACTGGGTCTTCCAATAAGACAAGGGGTTGTAGGTTTAAGGACTTCAAAAGTAACGGGGCTGTTACTTTTGATGGAACTGGAGATGCTGTCACAGCATTGGAGTGGATCAGCACTACGGAGAGAACTTTCAGAATCAGTGACTGTGCTGACAAGGACATGGTCCGGTTTGAACCTGTAATGTTTGCAAGAGATGCAGTCATGTTGTGGGATGCAATGACACATGTGTTGACGATGAAGGTAGTGTCACACATAACCTGGAATGAATGCAAGGAAGTATTCTCTCAGCAATACTGTCCTACCGATGAGAAGCTGTAAGGTCTACCAATGCAAGATCTATCTAGACGCGGATCCGTTAACGAGTGCGGAATCCTCGTTGACGGTTAGACGGACAACTCTCAACCAACGGAAACACGGAGACTATTAGACGCTGAACGAACGACACACGAACGATCCTACGTACTAATTCTCTCCGAAACGGGACTTACCTAGCTGATAAACTCGAGATCGCCTATTGCTTAATTCCTCACGAATTCTGCCAAAGGTCACTAAACATTCGAGTCTATCCCTAATTATAGACCCTGATTCGAGTCTGTTGTGGGCCAACCTCGAATCTGGCCTAAGGCCTATTCGAATCTGTCCATCTGACAGATTCGAATCTAGCCCATTCGAATCTAAGGATACATTCGAATCTATCACAGATTCGAATGCCTTCCTTAACCTATTCGAATCTAGCCAATACACTTAAACACTTAAGTGATGAAACTTATGTTTTAACTTATGCTTGACATAATCTTTGACCTTTATGTTTGAACTTCTTGTAATATGTTACATCAAGTTCAAACACACAATCAATAACAGACAAACACATATCAAACATATATATCAAAACACTTGTTAATATTCAGAATATTACTTAAATCATAATGCAGATCGATTAGACTGCTATCGTCACACAGGGTGTACCAACAGACTCCCCCTTGACGATAGCTTCTAATTATTTACATTACATCAAATTTAAGTACTAGAGCTATAGATACTACTACCTGCATATAACCCTGCATCTATACAAACTTTAACTACCTTTTGGAACTTCCTGGCTTCAGATCTCCATGGTTCTGTAAAAAAGATAGGCTGATAATGAAGCTTCTTCAGGTCGTCCTTAGATAGGTTTATCAAATGCAGTGGGTCGTATACCTTCAAAATTACCTGCTCGTCTTGATCCTCCATTATAGCTTCAGCAGTATCAATCTCCAGGTACCACCACTTCATGTTGCTCAAAACATTTTGTGGCATTGGCTTTATTGGCACTCTTTTCAAGCATTTGACTGGCTTATATATCATTCTAGCCCAAGGCCTTCCAGTATGAGGATCTATTCTTGATCCATCCTCGACCCTCTTGCCTGTTCTCGGCTTAAGCCTCTCAAATTTGCCTGATCGCCCTTCTTTCCTTATAATTCTTTCAATAACGCTCGCGTAGGGATCATTTCCAATATTGATCAGTTCCTTCCAGGCTAACTCTTTAACTTCAATCTTGGGCAATGAATTAAAAGCTTTCAGTGTCCGCCTCAAGTATTGAAGTCCATCCCTTCTCTTCAAAATAAACAGCTGCAGTTCTCTGTCAAAGAACCAGCTAATAATCCCTCGTGAGAAGTTTCCGGCCCTTGGAATTCTCATCGTCTTCTTCATCTTCAGCTGATCTTTCTTTTCTTCCTTCTTGAACCAAAGATTTATTAGATCAGCTCTAGATGGCTCTTTTTCAGCCTCTTCAAGGTCTTTATCTTCAGTTGAGGCTACCTTGATGTAATCAATATCAATCACATTATGATCTTGGCTTTCATACAGTTCAGTGATTGGTTGTGAATTGATTATTACTTCGTTAACGTGATCATCTTCATCATCTATTATTTCATCATCTGATTTCCAGTCAGCGACATCATCTGGAATAAACTCACCTTCTTCTAAATCTTCAATATCATCTTCAAAATCAAACTCCATTAGCTCTTCTTCAATATCTTTCAGCGCATCTATCATGTCGCTGTCTAAAGTCCTTGAAGAACTAGCCTCTCCTTTTTCACCTTCTGTTTGACTTGGCTCCCCCTGAGATTGAGCAGCCTGAGCAGTAGAAAAATCTACTGGCTCATCCTGTCTTTGAGAGCTGGGATCATTGCCTTGGTTATCATCTTCATCATCGTCCCTCCGCCTCTGTACTTCTTGATCACGACACGACGTCTCCCCCTGAGCCTGATGGTTTTTCATTAACTGCTCAATGAGGGAGCGCATCGATCTTAACTCGGCGGCCTGGTCGCAGACGAATGTTTTTAGCTCAATATTCTCCTCTTGGATTGTTTCAACTGTCTTCTTCAATTCAGCATTTTCTTTATCTAAATTTGCATTATGTGCCTGAATTTCACCTATTGCCTTTGTTAGGCTCAGGATTTGAACATGTTGGAAATCCACTCGAGATTTGAGTTGAAGAAACCGCTGATTTTCAGCATAGGCGGTAGATGTGGATGGAATGGACTGAATGGGAGAAGGGTTGTATGATGGTGGAATATATGGCTCATGAGGTTGAGGTGGTGGTGATGGTGGAGCTGTGGTTTGAGGTTGGGTTTGGGGAACGTCTGACTGACTGGCGGATGCAGAGGAAGACCCTTGCATGAACCGATGACGTTTGGCCCTTTGCCTCGTCAGTAGTGGAGCATCATCTTCTTCTTCAAAATCCGAATCTTCAGATTCCCTGGCCTCTCGCCTTCTCGAACCACCTTCATTGATGATCAAACGTGAACCATAAGTTCCAATTTGAACTTGAGGTTCTGCAGACACAGATTCTGGAGCTTCAACTTTGATATCCTCCAGGTCTTCTGATTCTGTAGCGGATGATGACTCATCATTGCCAGTCTGCTCTGGCACATATTCATCAACATCTCTGAATATATCATCTGTATCTACCGGGGGACTAAGCAGCTCATCTACTAATGCTGCTGCAACATCTTCATTTGCATGTGGACCAGATGCCCATATTTCCTCCAATGTTTGAGCAATCTGCTCGGACTCGGGGACTGAATCGCGAACGGCACTTGAAGTCCCTGCTTCCTGTGCTTGTGGCTGTTCATTCGTAGTAGGCCTGGATGCCTGAATCTGAGTCGCAGATTGTCTTTGTCTTCGCCTTGGATCACTTGGACGCGCACGAGGCTGTTGTTGTTGTGGACGTTGCTGTTGTTGTTGTGGTTGTTGTTGTTGCTGTCGAGGCTGAACTTCTACTTCACATGCCCAGTTGGCATTATCAGGTGCCACAAAGTTCCTGTCTAAGACAGCTCCAAACAACGGACGAGCAGTAGGAACAGCCAATCTTCCTCGGTGTGAGGAACAATCAGCAAATATGCGTTTCTCCATTACATTCACGCTCAAAGAATCATTTGATTGTGGCAGACTTGGCAAAAAGTGGCGTATCAACATCATGACAAAGCGTGGATAAAGCAGAAATCTTTCCCTTTCTGGAGCCGTAATTTGATGAACGAACTCCGAGAAGAACATCTGCGAAAAGCTGTATGGTCGATTGTATACCAATGCAATAACGCCAGACTGGATCTTTGATACAATGTAATCAAATCCAGCTTTCTTCGGTGCAAAACAGACCATGAAGACATGCACCAAGAATCTCCATTGCCCAATCAGGCCACTCTTCATGTATGACGACTTTGTCACATCTAGACTGTAACCCATTCGTTGAAAAGCCGCTTGCCTAATACTTAGTGGAAAGTCAATAGGCCCAGACTCCTCTTCCTCAGATCCTAGCTGCAACACTTGACGCATCATATCGGCAGAGAATACCAACGGTTGCCCTGCGATCCTTGTTCTCAGCACTGTCGGGGTGACAGAGCAGTCAACTTGTAAGTGATCATAGAACTGCCGCACATATGAGATTACAATCGGAATGTTCTGAAACAAAGCGTAGCTAATTCTGGATTCAGCTAAGAAGTCCAACACTTCACGAAAACCCTGCGCCTCAGGGATATTATTATCTGGATTAAGAACCATGTTATGTTTAGGGACGAAAGCACGAGCTGCCATATCTGCACAGTAAGTTAAAATGTTAGAGTCATTAAAAATCAATTAACTTGTTTAAATTCAAATTTGCTTTATTTTGTACTTTGTTAAATACAAAATCTAACACAATTAAATTTCCACAAGTTTAATAAAATTTAAATTAAACAAATTAAACAAAGTACAGATTCGAAGTCTCTCTTTTCGAGTCTAATGGACAGATTCGAGGATCATGGTCATTTCGAATCTAATGACAGATTCGAGAAACCCATGAACAGACTCGAATGCCCAAGAACAGACTCGAAGCCCCGTCGGCCCTTATTTCAACAAAAACCCACAATTTTAACCATTTTGAACGTAGCAAATCACATACATTAGTTCAACTAGGTTCTAATTATAGATTTATGCTTTTAATTTGATCTTTTATTAGTCCAAACTTGGTAATTTTGCAAAAACCCTATTTTGACCTATAAAACTTCAAAAAGCGACGATTTGGCCTTAAATTGTGTATAAAACTACATGAAACTTGTATAATCAAGTTGATTATACCTAGATATAGTAGTAGAGTCGAACACAACAGCTTGAAACTCGACAAAATGTCGTTTAGTAGAGATACGATAGACTCGAGAAATAGATTCGAAAGCGCCACAGATAGATTCGAGAAATCAGATTCGAGTACAGTGAGAAGTAAATGCTTTCACTGTGGACCTTTATATACTAACTACCTTCGAGTCTATGCAATTTCGAGTCTACTGACAGATTCGAAGTATCTCACATTCGAGTCTGTCTTAGATTCGAAATTTCCAACACTTAGAAAAATTTCGGAAAATTTTGAAATAACTTCAACTTTTCCAACTATTTTCTACGGTATTGTGTAACCAGATAATCTATGCCAACTCTTTTACCCTAAGCTCAGATATTTCACGCATTGTATATTTTATTCAACTTTGAATGCACCCTCAGTAACTTTTGACCTTTTACCTAAGTAAAAATTAAACTAAAATAAAATAAAATAAGCTAAGGTAAAAATAAAATAAAATAAAATAAAATTTGACTAAAAATTTTAATCTAGACTTAAGTTATAAAAACAAATTTACAAGCTAAGCTTAATACTAAACAACATAATTTTGATGAGTATAGTCGAAGAGAGGTTCAATCAGATAGCGATGTCCGATACTAACTTTCAGTACTTAAACTTTCACACTTAGGAATTTTTTGAATTCCTTTGATTGTTTGTCGTGACATACCCACTTAGCCGATTGTTGGTATTTTACCCTGTTAAACACTCTACATTTCGGAATATCCCTTGGCCTTTTTATTTATCAGGAAATTATCTTACGTGACTCAGACATAGACATACTTTTATGATCAAGGCACACAGACAAAATTCTAACTTGTTGGTATTTGCAAACATTCTTTAAAAGACAAACATCGGACACAGGTCTGTATTCTCATACAACAAAGTGTCTTAGTTCGACTTAAGGTTTAACTTTAAAGTTAGCAGATAGCGGTGACAGGTCTGTACTGACGTACAACAAAGCGACATGTCTGCTAACCCGAATCAAAACAGAGACAACAGGTCTGTACTTACGTACAACAGAGTTGCATGTTTTCGACTCTCAGTTTTTCATGATATTTCTATTCTTTCCATTTTCAGACGTATTTGATGTTGCTATACATCCCCAGAAAGTTTGCATACCTCATTTAGACTCAATGTTTGTATGTCTTGTACATAAAAATTAAGACCGATTGGTCATACATCTAGGTTAGTGACACGCTTGACTTTTTCTAGAATATTTTATTAGCCTTGTGATTCCCTACATGTATTATGCCTACCAACACATCGAACTAAATAAAGTATAACACTTAGGATTTAGTTGCATTATGTGTGAAAGCCTAAACACTTAGAGTCTGTAACGACGGTGCTAATTTTCGTCACTTTGAACCTATGTATCTAAGACTTAACTCCTTTTCTGATATTCTCTTTTTTTGTATTTTTGTAATTTTCTCTCTTTTTTCTTTTGTTTTTCATAGCAAAAAGCAGTAAACTAAGCTAACCTACTAACTTACTAAAAATAGAAACTTTCCTAAATTAGAAACTTACCTAAATTAGCAGACTACTGTAAAGAAAGAAATATAACAACTATAAAAGGAAATAAAATACTACTAAGGTCAATTTACTCTGGGTTGCGCATTCCATTAAGTTGAATTAAATACTCAAATCGTGACTTATCAAACGCTTTGGTAAATAAATCAGCATTATTATCTTCAGTCGCCACCTTTACCAGTTTGATTAAATTCTTTTCAACACAATCACGAATAAAATGATGCCTTATGTCTATGTGCTTTGTTTTACTGTGTTTAACTGGATTATTTGTTATAGCTATTGTAGATTGATTGTCTATCCTAATTGGAGTTTGAGTGTAAGCCAAACCGTAATCCCGCAATTGTTGTTGTATCCACAGAACCTGTGAACAGCAACTACCAGCAGCTACATACTCGGCCTCGCACGTTGACACGGCTACCGATGTTTGTTTCTTGCATTGCCAGGATACCAGTCTCCCTCCGAGGAACTGACAACCTCCAGTCGTTGATTTGCGCGTCAAGCCGCATCCTCCGTAGTCTGAATCCGTGAAGGCTTCCAACTCTAGATCTCCCTCCGCGTGATACCAAAGTCCCAGCTTCGGTTTCGACTTGAGGTATCGTAGAATCCGCTTCACAGCTTTCATATGCATCTCCTTCGGATTCGCTTGAAACCTAGCACAAATACAAACAACAAACATAATATCAGGTCTTGAAGCAGTTAAATACATAAGTGACCCAATCATGGCCCGATATAAAGTCGGATCCACATCGGTATCACTATCAGTACCCGGCCCGAGATTGTGATTCACTTGAATCGGCGTGCTGAAGTGGGCAGTCAACTTTGTTCCTTCCATCCCAAACCGTTGCAATATGTCATAGACATACTTGGTCTGATGGATAAACATGCCTTCCTTCTTCTGGTCAACTTGTAACCCCAAAAAGAAATTCAACTCCCCCATAGCACTCATCTCGAACTTAGACTTCATAACCTTCTCGAAATCTTTGCACATCTGTTCGTCTGATGATCCAAAAATGATATCATCTACGTACACTTGTACCAAGATAAAATGATCTCCCTTTCTCTTCACAAATAGAGTACTCTCTATCCTACCCCTCTCAAAGCCATTTTCTAAAAGATGGTTGGATAGAGTCTCATACCATGCCCTGGGTGCCTGATGTAATCCATAAAGAGCCTTATCTAATCGATATACTCTATCAGGATATTTAGGATCTGTAAACCCGGGCGGTTGTTCTACATACACCAACTCCTTCACTTTCCCATACAGGAAAGCACTCTTAACGTCCAGTTGATATACCTTAAATCCTTTGAAGGAGGCAAAAGCTAAAAACAACCTAATTGCTTCTAACCTTGCTACTGGTGCAAACACTTCGTTGTAATCGATTCCCTCCTCTTGGTTGAAACCCTTTACAACTAATCTCGCCTTGTTGCGCGTGACTATACCCCGATCGTCTCTCTTGCACTTAAAAACCCATTTGGTTCCTATTGCAATCTCCCCTCGAGGTAACGGAACTAACTCCCACACTTCTAGTTTTCTAAACTGTGAAAGTTCTTCCTGCATCGCTTCAACCCAGGAGTTATCCTTAAGTGCCATTTGCACATTCTTAGGCTCTACTTGCGATATGAAACATGAATAAAGACATGTGTGATATGCCTCGGAGTCGTTTATCATCGACAACAACACGGTGTTGTTATTTACACTACTCCGAGTCCTCACACCCTCGTTAGGATTTCCTATGATGCTATCTATAGGATGGTTCTTGTTAATCCTAGAGGTCTCTATTTTGTCTACCCTTAGATTATCTCCTAAGTTGGATCCTATTTCACCTAAAGGGGGAACAGGCTCAGCTTCCACATTTTCTTCCTCACGGACGTTTTCCTCAGAGGCAGAACTTGATGCTTGAGTCTGATTCTCAGTGTTAGGTTCTTCTGGATTAGCAACTTCTGGAGACCCATCTACAGTCGCAGTAGGCTCGGACGTAGATTCGAACGTGGTCCTTGGAAAAATATGGCCATCGTCATTTAGGTGCAACGTCGCCATGTCTTTATCGATTGTACCTACAGTATCATCCAAAGGAATGTTAAATGACTCAAATAACTTATCCATAGTCAAATATCCATTCCGGACCAGTTTGGGGTTCATGTGTATAACTTGTGACTTCAATATTATACACAATCTCCACAGTACCACTCTTTTTGTTAAAAACCCGTTTGTTTGGTGAGTTTGGCACATAACCTAGGAAGTATCCTTCGTCAGCCTTTTCACCAAACTTCGGTTGATGTTTTGTTCTTAAAAGTGTACAGGGTACTCCAAACGGTTCGAATCCAGTTAAGTTAGGTGGCCTTTTATTCAAAATTTCATAACATGTTTTGTTCAATGATTTGACTGTAAGGACTCTATTTAAAATATGGGACGCGGTATTCACTGCCTCCCCCCAAAACATGGTAGGAAGCTTTGAATCCGAAAGCATAGTCCTTGCAGCCTCAATCAATGTTCTGTTTTTACGTTCGGCCACCCCATTCTGTTGTGGTTCATATGGGGCACTGAATTGATGCACGATGCCCTTTGATAGGCAATATACACCAATTACAGAGTTTTTAAATTCAGTCCCATTATCAGTACGTATATATTTAACCCTTGTTCCGTAGGAATTCTCCACTTGGTCTAAGAACCCGATGAGCTTTGTAGCCGTCTCGTCCTTTGTACCTAAAAAGAAAACCCAAGAAAACCGTGAGTAATCGTCAGTGATAACTAAGCAAAACCAACTACCTCCTATACTCCTTTTGTTGATAGGGCCAAAAAGGTCCATATGCAACAAATCGAATGTCGAGGTTATGGAGTTCAGCTTCTTGGACTTGTGTGTCTTTTTATGTTGCTTGCCCTTCATGCACGGTAGACACTTGTCTTCAAATTGAAAGCTCTTCAGAGGCACACCTTGCACCAAACCATTCTTCGTTATGTAGTTCATTTTCCTTAGGTGCAAGTGAGCCATGCATCTGTGCCACAAAACCGATTCTGTCTCTGAAGCTTTTGATAGTAAGCAGATCGGACCCATCGAATTATCTGGCTTGTTCATATCGAGCATGTACAAGTCATTCTTCCTTGGAGCCCGCATCAATATCCAATCTTCAGGTATTTTGAATCCTGGCTTTAGCACTAACGCCTCAGTGTCAGTAAATAACACCGAGTTCTTCTTATCACAGATTTGAGATACACTAATGAGATTATGAACCAATTTATCAACGTGATAAACTTGATCCAATGTAATCGTCCCATTAGTGACTTCTCCAGTTCCAGTGATATTTCCTCCTTTGTTGCCCGCGAATGATACAAATCCCCTATTACCCCCCTTGAAGTCTGTGAGAAGACTTCTTTCCCCCGTCATGTGCCTGGAGCAACCACTGTCGACGAACCACTTGTTGTTTGGACCGGTAGTTATCTCCTGCACATGAAAGAAAATAGGTTAGTTATCACGGGGAACCCAAGCCATGACTGACTTGGTAATACCATTCTCGTCCACATACGTGAACTCTTTCAAGTACCCATCTCGCCTTTCAGGTGACTTGGGCCTTTGAACTGAATTCTGTTGTGGTGCCGAGTGATTTAGATTCACTCTTTGCCTTTGAGTAGGCATTTGTTGTGGTGCTCTAGAATAAGTCTTATTATAATGCATTTCAGACTGTGATCCCTGAGCTCTTACCGGAACATAATGTCTAACGGGAGTATGTGACCTAACTGGAGTGTGTGACCTGCTAGGTGTTGTGCTCCTATAGACTTGTTGAGGTGCTGACCTAGATTGATTAATGACACGATTCGGTGAATTTGTCCTAACCACTTCTTTTGGTCCAACCTTAACCGGTGTTTGTTTCACAACAAGTTTTGGTGCGGCCTGCACAGTTTTCTCGGTACTCTGAGAACTACTCGTGCTCGCCACACTTGGTGAGGGCTTAACAGGTGTTGGGTTCACTGTCTTAGGGGTAACATCTGCTTTCCTATTTGGACAGTGAGAAGCAACATGCCCTTTCTCGTGACATCTAAAGCAAGACATCTTATCCATGGACTTTTTGGTTGGTCCCTTAGATCTAGGTGTCTCACTAGTGTCTACTTCCTTTGGTACATCTACAGTGTCTGTCTCTTCGACCTGGTCAGCCCATGAAATTTTCTGTTTTCCTGCAGGTGTTTCACTGGAGGAAGACACAAATTTCACTTTCTTGACCTTGACAGTAGAGTCAGTCACCTTAGGTGTATTTTCAACTGTAGGCTCAGGTGTCGGTTCAGGTATGTCCTCTAAGTCTACTGAGTTGTCAGTTTTCTCCTGAGGCTGAGGCACATAGTTTGCATTGAACGGTGGAGGAATCTCGTGAAAACCTAGACCTACAGGCTTCTTAGACTGTCTTTGGGCATCTAAGACTTTCCCTAGGTTTAGGCTCGAATTCCTAAACTTTTCCAGCTTGCTATTTGCCTCTGCTACCTTAACCTTGGTCTCGGCTAGCTCTATGTCCTTATCTTTCAGACTTTTGGTCAAGGCTTCTACGTGCTCATACATAAGCTCTATCCTAACACACTGCTCACTCAGTTTGTCTTTTAGAACTATTACATCTTGAGCATCAGCCTTAAGCTTTTCATTTAAATCTTGCTTTATATCATTTAGGCTAGCGTTTTCAATTTTTAAATTTTCATTTTGAGCAGCTATGGTCTTATGTGAGTCTAAAACTAGATTTAACCTATCGTTAGAACTAACACATAAAGCACATAATTCACGAAATAGAGAATAAGAAAGACTAACCTTTGAGTTGTCAGATTCCACGTTGGCCATCTGAGCAGCAAACTCCAGCACGGTCTGATCATTCGCTTTCTCTACCCACATCGGACTGCTGTCCCTTGTGGTCTGCTCGTCTTCTTCACAACCATTCTCCGTAACTTCAGCCATGAAAGCTCTAGCATTGGACTCAGGATGTGAACTCCAGTCATAGGTACCATCTAGCTGTCTGTCAGAAGTGACATTGGATATTAGACCCGCTAGATTGGCTTGACCAGAATTTGAACTCGGAAGGTATCTCTGTTGGGACTGATTTTGGTACTGTCCTTGATGCTGATTCTGTCCTTGGTATGATTCTACCTTCGGTCTTTGACACTCTCTGGCGAAATGTCCCAATCCCTGACAGTTGTAGCATTTGACCTTAGACTTATCAAATCCTATCCCTTTGTTGTTCATTTGCAGATTCCTCCCAGTTCTCTTAATGAATCTTTTAACCCTCTGGGTCACCATGGCCAGTTGCCACTTAAGATCCATTTCCTCTAAGTCATCAGGGTCGACCTGATCGTAATCTTCATCCCAAAGAGCCGGATCATTGATCTTCCCTTGAACACAATTTCCATAAGCTGCCACAAAGGAAGCAAGCAGATTTAAATGTTCTTCTGCGGACTTTGCGCTCATGGGCATCTTCGAATAGCTCTGACTGGTCGATGCCTGTTGGACTTGAGGTTGCGGTTCTTCCGATCTTCCTAACCCTAAGAACGCGCGATTCAGTGAGTCTTCGGACTCTGGTGGCGATGACGTTTCTCCGGTGAAAAACGCTGTAGCACTCTTCTGATCAGCTGTCACTGATGATTTAGATGTCTTTCCAAAATACATCGCCGGATTTTGGACTTGCTCGTAATCAGTCTCAGCCTTTATCATTTCGAAGTGATATGCCCTCAACGTTCCCACGATGTCATCCAGCGATTGAGCATAGTATTTGTCTTCATTAAGCTTAATCATTGCCACGTACATAGCCCATTTGGCTGGTAGGGCATCAAGAAGCTTGTTGTTCTTGTCACTGTCCGAGTACTCAATGCCATGACTTTCAAGCTCTGTTATCAGATGATAGAACCTTGTGATAATATCATCTAACTGTTCATCCTTAAGAGCCTTGAAAATCGCAAACTGTTGGGTCAACAGCTCTGTACGCTTTCTACGTACCCGTGGATTACCCTCACACCTTTTCTGGAGAGACTCCCAAAGTTCTTTCGACGTCCTTTGAGTCCGAAATGTGTGCAAGATATCTTGAGGTAACGCCATACGGATAATGGAGAAAGCCTTGTTTTCAGCTTCAAATAGTTTCTTGTCATCCTCTTTCATCATCTGGTATGACAAACCTTTTGACGGCCTTCTACCTCAGATACTGGTGGAATGTACCCTTCATCTATGCACACCCACATGCGCATATCGTTGAATCGTACAAAATCCGTAAATCTGTCCTTCCACCAGTAATAATCCTCAACTTTCATCAGCTTTGGTGGTGCATTAGCCTTCCCAACTTCGTGATCCATTTCAAGGAATTTCTGAAGATTTGACATCTTTTCTGAAACAAATTGAATTTAGACTTAATTAATTTAATTCGAAACTAATGTGGATTAACTCTTTCGAACCTAGATAGATTCGAATGTAATTAGATTCCAATTTATTTGGTATTAAATTCGATTAAGTATTTTAATTCAATTAGATTCGAAGTTATGTCAGATTCGAACAATTCCTTAGATTCGAAGATATGTCAGATTCGAAAGACTCCTTAGACTCGAAGACTCTTAGAATCGAAGGCACAATAGAATCGAAATTCAGCAGAATCGAAGCACAGAATCGAAACAGTAACAAACTCGAAACAAACTCGAAACAATATAGACTCGAGATCCAATTCGAATGTAGTAACAGATTCGAAACACCACAGACTCGAAACTGACTGAAATTGACTCGAAAGGAGCGTATTTTGGTTAGACTCGAAAATAAAGTAAAACCCTAATTACCCCTATAGATTCGAGCGCCGCAAACTCGAAAAACGGCTAACACTTTGATTTTTTGACGTTTTACAGATTAAATCACTATTTTTCAAACGAAAAATAATGATTTCGACCAAAAACGTGAAAAACCACAAAGTGTTTCCCGAATATGAATTTGCTAAGCTCAAAAACACGTTTTTGAGAGAAAAACCGTCCAACTAGCGTCAAGAAACCTAGAATGTATCTGATGAACACGAAGAACACCACGAACACTCCGTAGGCTCTGATACCACTTGTAAGGTCTACCGACTGCAAGATCTATCTAGACGCGGATCCGTTAACGAGTGCGGAATCCTCGTTGACGGTTAGACGGACAACTCTCAACCAACGGAAACACGGAGACTATTAGACGCTGAACGAACGACACACGAACGATCCTACGTACTAATTCTCTCCGAAACGGGACTCACCAAGCTGATAAACTCGAGATCGCCTCTTGCTCAATTCCTCACGAATTCTGCAAAAAGTCCTCTAATCATTCGAGTCTATCCCTAATTATAGACCCTGATTCGAGTCTGTTGTGGGCCAACCTCGAATCTGGCCTAAGGCCCATTCGAATCTGTCCATCTGACAGATTCGAACCTAGCCTATTCGAATCTAGCCTATTCGAATCTAAGGATACATTCGAATCTATCACAGATTCGAATGTCTTCCTTTACCTATTCGAATCTAGCTTTTTACATAAACAACTAAGTGTTTGAAACTTATGATATTACCTTATGACTGATTTTATCTTTGAGCTTTATGTTTGAACTTCTTGTAATACGTTACATCAAGTTCAAACATACAAACACTGATAAAAACAATCATACATAATATATACCAAACATATGCTAAATCACAATGTAAGACAACTTAGACTGCTATCGTCACACGGGATGTACCAACATTCAACAATCACCTTTCTCATACCACCCAACTTCGACACCCAGATCCTTCCATATATACCTTTCAATCCCGTCTCGCTTGTTTCCATATTCTTCAGTTGTACTCTTATATCCTCAGCATTAACATTTTCATCTTTCAAGGCTTCCTCCTGAGCGGCCTTAACATCATTTATAATTGTAGAAGTTAGCATCGTAGACGTCATCATGTAGCAACAGTCCTTAGCATAAGATTTGCGACTTAAAGCATCGGCTACCACATTAGCCTTTCCGGGGTGATAAAGGATTTCGCAATCATAATCCTTTATAAGTTCCATAGATCGTCTCTGCCTCATATTGAGTTCCTTCTGACTGAAGATGTACTTCAAACTCTTATGATCCGTGTATAACTGACACTTAGTCCCGTACAGATAGTGTCTCCATAACTTCAAAGCAAATGTAACTGCGGTTAACTCCAAATCATGAGTCGAATAATTCTTCTCGTGCTACTTCAACTGTCTTGAAGCATATGCTATAACCTTTCCATGTTGCATCAGTACAGCGCCTAATCCAAATCTCGATGCATCAGTGTATACTACAAAGTCCTCATTACCCTCTGGTAGTGCAAGTATCGGTGCTTCACTTAGCGTCTTCTTCAAAATATCAAACGCCTCTTGCTGCACGGTTTCCCAAACAAAAGGTGCATTCTTCTTTGTCAATGCAGTTAAAGGAACTGCAATCTTTGAAAAGTCCTTTATAAACCTCCTATAGTAGCCCGCCAGTCCAAGAAAACTCCTAACTTCTGTAGCTGAACGAGGCGGCTCCCAATTCTTTATCGCTTCTACCTTAGCCGGATCTACTGAAATCCCAGCCCCCGAAATCACATGTCCTAGAAACTGTATCTGTTGTAGCCAAAACTCACACTTTAAGAATTTGGCATACAACCTTTCCTTTCTTAACAACTCCAATAACTCCTTTAGGTGATCAGCGTGTTCGGCCTCAGACTTAGAGTACACCAGAATGTCATCAATGAACACGATTACAGACTTGTCCAACATCGGTCTGCACACTCTATTCATCAAATCCATAAAGACAGCCGGGGCATTCGTTAACCCGAAAGGCATAACAAAAAACTCATAATGCCCATAACGTGTCCTAAATGCTGTCTTAGGCACATCCTCTTCTCGTACCTTCAACTGATGGTACCCCGACCTCAAATCAATCTTGGAGAATACACTAGCCCCGTGTAGTTGATCAAATAAGTCATCTATCCTCGGCAGTGGATACTTATTCTTGATTGTCAACTTATTCAGTTCCCGGTAGTCAATGCACATTCTCATCGTGCCATCTGTAAGGTCTACCACTACGAGATCTATCTAGACGCGGAACTGTCAACGAGTGCGGAATCCTCATTAACGGGTAGACGGTAACAACACTCACCAGGAACACGGAGACTATCAATAGGCTGCACGAACTACAACGGACGCACCTACGAATTGATTCTCTCCGAAAGAACACTAAGACTGATGATAAACTCGAAATCGCCTTTTGCTTAATCACTCTCGAATTCTGTAAAAAATCTGATAATATTTCGAGTCTATCCCTAATTATAGAGGCTAATTCGAGTCTGTCATGGGCCAAACTCGAATCAGGCCCAAGGCCTATTCGAGTTTGTCCCCACTGACACTCTCGAATCTGCCTACTGAGGAACATTCGAATCTACCTAGGATCACATTCGAATCTGACATAGATTCGAATGCCAATCCTTATAGAATTCGAATCTGACTAACTTGTATTTGAAACTTATGTTTGATTTTATCTTTGATCTTTATGTTTGAACTTCTTGTAATACGATACATCAAGTTCAAACATACAATCAATAATAATTATCCAACATATATAAACATATATATCAAACACTCGCTAAACCACAATGTTGGATCACTTAGATTGCTATCGTCACACAGGTTGTACCAACAGACTCCCCCTTGACGATAGCTTCTAACAATTCAGACATTTGATTAAGTACCTTGTTTATTATTTATTCAAACTGCTGCCAACATACAAACCCTTTTCAACACACACTCTAACTACATTTTCATACTTTCTAGCCTCACTATCCATATGAGTGTCGCTAGAGATCTTATGAGTATGCAGCACTTGAAGGTCATCTTTAGAAAGGTTTACCAGATGAAGGGGATCATAGACTCTAAGAATCACCTTTTCTTCAAAATCTTCCATCACTGCTTCTCCCGTTTCACTCTCCACATACCACCAGTTTAGGTTTTTCATGACGTTCTGTGGCATTGGCTTGAGTGGTACCTTTCTCAGACATCTCACGGGTCTGTACTGTATCTTCATCCATGGACGCCCAGTCAGAGGATCAATTCGAGAATGATCCATTACTCGTTTTCCTATCCTCGGATTAAGACGTTCAAACTTCCTCGACCTTCCTTCTTTTCTTATGATTTTGGCAATTACTTCTGCGTAAGGGTCGTTGCCGATATTGATTAGTTCTTTCCAAGCTAACGCCTTTATCTCAATCTTCGGCAATGAGTTGAATACTTTCAGAGATCTTCTGAGGTACTAGAGACCATCTTTTCTTTTGATTATGAATAGCTGCAATTCCCGATCAAAGAACCAGCTTAATATACCTCCTGACAGCTTTCCAGTACCCGGCACCCTCATCTTCTTCTTCAACTCTAACTCTTTCTGCTCTGCCCTGAACCATAGCTTTCTTTTCTCTTCATTGGTCAGCTCTCTGGCAGGCTCTTCTATTGATGAATCAACATTTAAAGCAGCATTGACTACTTCTATGTTAACTACATCATTTCCTTCTATCACATACGTATCAGTGATTGGATTTTGTTGAACGATGATCTCATTGGCTTCATCATCTTCATCAGCACAAACCTCATCATCGGACTTCCAATCCGTTATATCTTCAGGAACAAATTCTCCCTCTTCTAATTCCTCCATATCATCCTCAAAATCAAATCCCAAGTCCATCAGGTCATCGTCGAGATCCATAAGTGCATCAATCATCTCATTTATCTCAGACTCTGTAGGTTTGGATGAACTGGCCTCTCCTTCTTTAGCTCCTGATTGACTCGGATCCCCCTGAGTCTGAGCATCCTGAGCAGCAGAAAAATCTACTGGCTCATTCTGTCTTTGCGTGCTGGGATCATTGTCGTGGTCATCATCATTATTATCATCATCATCCCTGCGCACTTCTACTTGATCACGACAGGATGTCTCCCCCTGAGCCTTTATATTTTTCATTAATTGCTCAACCAAGGAGCGCATCGATCTTAGTTCAGCTGCTTGATCAGCGACAAAAGTTTTCAGCTCCAAATTCTCTTCCTGTACTTTGTCCATAATCTTTTTCAGGTCGGCATTTTCATTATCCAGATTTGCATTATGCTTCTGAATCTCACCGATAGCCGTTGTTAGGCCTAAGATCTGGATCTGTTGGAAGTCAACTCTATCTTTTAGCTGCAAAAACCTTTGATTGTCTGCGTAGGTGGATGAGGTGGATGGAATGGACTGTATTGGAGTTGGAATGATCGGTGATGGGATATACGGTTCAGCATGTGGTGGTGATGGTGGAATGGTAGTTTGAGTAGGTGGAGGTTGAACTGTTTCAGGCTGTGCAACTGAAGCTGAGGTAGCTCCCTGCATGAAACGATGGCGTTTTGCCCGTTGCCTTGTCACTAATGGTGCAACTTCTTCTTCGAAATCAGAGTCATCAGACTCTCGTGATGCTCTCCGCCTTGAAGCTTCTTCATTCACTACCAATCTCGACCCATAAGTTCCTATCTGAACGGTTGGTTCTGCTGTAACCGACTCTGGAACTTCAACCTCTATTTCTTCCATATCGTCCGACTCAGTTGCTGACGATGACACATCATTTCCTGTTTGCTCAGGTTGATATTCCTCTACATCCCTAAGAACATCTTCTCCTTCCGGAGGCTCTAGCAATTGATCTACAAGCTCAGCAGTAATTTCTTCATTTGCATGAGGCCCAGAAGCCCAGATTTCTTCCAGAGTTTGGGTTATCGGATCAGATTCAGGTGCTACACTAGAAGGCCCTGCCTCTTGTACCTCTGGTTGTTGACTGGTAGAAGGCCTAGTTGCCTGAGTTTCACTCGCGGTAGCTCTTTGGCGTCTCCTCTGTTGCTGAGGACGCGGTTGTTGTCGTTGTTGTTGTTGTTGTGGCTGTCTAAGTCGAACTTCCACTCACCTGCCCAATTGGCATTATCCGGTGCTTCAAAGTTCCTGTCTATTACAGCTCCAAACAACGGTCGCTCGACCAGAACTGCCAACCTTCCTCTATGCGCAGAACAGTCAGCAAAAATCCTTTTGTCAATCACCCTTACACTCTGAATCTCATTTTGCTGCGACAAATTCGGCAAGAAGTGCCTGATGAGCATCATCACGAATCGTGGGTACAGCAACAATCTTTCGCGTTCAGGCGCAGTGATTTGATAAACAAATTCTGAGAAAAACATTTCAGAAAAGCTGAAGCGCCGATTATAAACCAAAGCGATCATCCCGGATTGGATCTTCGAGACAATATAATCGAATCCCGCTTTCTTGGCCGCAAAACAGACCATAAACACATGCGCCAAAAATCTCCATTGACCTATTAGTCCACTTTTCATATACGATGTTTTAGTAACATCCAAGCTATAACCCATCCTCAGAAAAGCTGCCTGCCTAATACTTAAGAGAAAGTCTATAGGCCCATTTTCTTCCTCTTGAGTTCCTAGCTGCAGAACCTGACGCAGCATATCAGCAGAAAATACTAACGGCTGTCCTGCTATCCTTTTCCTTAGCACAGTTGGGGTGACGGTACAATCAACTTGTAGATGTTCATAAAACTGCCGTACATATGGAATCACGATTTGGATGTTTTGGGACAATGCAAACGAAATCCGAGACTCCACTAGAAAATCCATCATCTGTCGGAATCCCTGCGCCTCAGGGATATGATGGTCAGGGGGAATGACCATATTATGCTTAGGCACGAATACTCTATCAGCCATATCTGCACAATAGATAAACTATTAGAATTATTAAAAATCAATAAACTTGCTTAAATTCAAACTTGTTTTATTTTGAACTTGTTTAAGTACAAAATCCAACACAAATGAATTTCTACAAGTTTAATTAAATTGAATAATTCAAATAAAATGACATATTCGAATAAACAGATTCGAAGAAACCCCTTTTCGAGTTTGATGTCACACTCGAATCTAATAACCTTCTCGAGTTTACTGACAAACTCGAGACTGGTCAGGAACAGATTCGAACTCGTCGGCCCACATCATCACCAAACTCTATGATTTTAACCATTTTGAACTTAGAAAATCACATTCATTAGTCCTACTAGGTTCTAATCACAGATATTTGCCTTTAATTTGACTCTTTACCGGTCCAAACTTTGTAATTTTGAAAAACACGATTTCGACCAATAAACCTTCAAAAATTGGTGATTTTGGCTTAAATGGTGTATAAAACTACTTGAATCTTGTACAACACAGTTGTTTATACCTAGATGTATCAGTAGAATCGAACACACAAGCAAGAAACTCGACAATTAGTTGTTTTTAGTGAAAACGGTAAACTCGAGCAAATAGATTCGAGATCGCTGGATAGATTCGAAGGAACAGATTCGAAATCAGATAGAGTAATGACGATTACTGTTAACCTATTTATAACACCTACCTTCGAGTCTAATGACAGATTCGAATCTACTGACAGATTCGAGATCAGTCAATTTCAAGTTTGACCTAAACTCGAATTACCCCTGAAACTTTGAAAAATTTCGAAAATTTTGAAATAAATTCAACTTTTTCAACATTTTCACCCTTATTGTGTAACGGAATAAACTATGCCAAATCTGTTACCCTAAGCACAAGATTTTCACGCAGTGTTTATTTTATTCAACTAAGAATGCACCCTCAGTAATTTTTGATCTTTTTCCTAAGAAGAATAAAAATAAAAATAAAATAAAATAAATTAAGGTAAAATAAAATAAAATAAAAATAAGTAAAAATAAAATTTTAAAATTTTGACCAAAAATTTAACTTAGACTTAAACTGCATTTATTAAAACTTACAGACTATGCTAAACGTTAAACAAAATATTTTTGATGAGTATAGTCAAAGAAAGGTTCAATCAGATAGCGGTGTCAGATACTCACTTTCAGTACTTAAACTGTCACACTTAGGAATTTTTGATTCCTTTGATTGTTTGTCGTGAAATACCCATTTAGCCGATTGTTGGTATTTACCCCTTTAAACATGCTACACTTGGGAAAATCCCTTGGCATTTTTATTTATCATGAAATTATCTTACGTGACTTAGACATAGACATACTTTTATGATCAAGGCATACAGACAATGATTCTAACTTGTTGGTATTTGCAAACTTTCTTTAAAAGTCAAACATCGGACACAGGTCTGTATTTTCATACAACAAAGTGTCTTAGTTTGACTTAAAGTTTATTTTTAAAGCTAGCAAGACAGCGGTGACAGGTCTGTACCGACGTACAACAAAGCGACTTATCTTGCTAACCCGAATCAAAACAGAGGCAACAGGTCTGTACTTACGTACAACAGAGTTACATGTTTTTGACTCTCAATTTTGTATGATTTTTCTATTCTTTCCATTTTAAGATGTATTTGATGTTGCTATACATCCCCAGAAAGTTTGCATACCTCATTTAGACTCAAAGTTTGTATGTCTTGTACATAAAAATTAAGACCGATTGGTCATACATCTAAGTTAGCGACACGTTTGACTTTTTCTTGAATATTTTATTAGCCTTGAGATTCCCTATATGTATTATGCCTACCAACACATCAAACTAAAATAAAGTATAACACTTAGAATTTTAGGTGCATTATGTGTGAAAGCCTAAACACTTAGAGTTTGTAACGACTGTGCTAATTTTCGTCACTTTGAACCTATGCATCTAAGACTTAACTCCTTTTCTGATAATCTCTCTTTTTTTTATTTTTATGATTTTCTCTATTTTTTTTCTTTTGTTTTTCATAAGAAATAGAAATAAAAGAAGATAACCTACTAACTTACTAAAATAGAAACTATCCTAATTTAGCAGACTTACCATAAAAAGAAAGAAATACTACATCTATAAAAGGAAACAAACTACCACTAAGGTCATATTACTCTGGGTTGCGCATTCCATTTAGTTGAATTAAATACTCAAACCGTGACTTATCAAAGGCTTTGGTAAATAAATCAGCATTATTATCGTCCGTTGCCACTTTTACCAATTTGATTAAGTTCTTTTCAGCACAATCACGAATAAAATGATGCCTTATGTCTATGTGCTTTGTTTTACTGTGTTTAACTGGATTATTAGTTATTGCGATAGTAGACTGGTTATCTATCCTAATAGGAGTTTGAGTGCAAGCCAAACCGTAATCCCGCAATTGTTGTTGTATCCACAGAACCTGTGAGCAGCAACTACCAGCAGCAACATACTCGGCCTCGCACGTTGACACGGCTACCGACATCTGTTTCTTGCATTGCCAGGATACCAATCTCCCTCCTAGGAATTGACAACCTCCAGTTGTTGATTTGCGCATCAAGCTGCATCCTCCGTAGTCAGAATCCGTGAATGCCTCCAACTCTAGATCTCCCTCCGCGTGATACCAAAGTCCCAGCTTCGGTTTCGACTTGAGGTATCGTAGAATCCGCTTCACAGCTTTCATGTGCATCTCCTTCGGATTAGCTTGAAACCTAGCACAAATACACACAACAAACATGATGTCAGGTCTTGAAGCAGTTAAATACATAAGTGATCCAATCATGGCCCGATATAAAGTCGGATCCACATCGGCATCACTTTCAGTACCCGGTCCGAGATTGTGATTCACTTGAATCGACGTGCTGAAATGGGCAGTCAGTTTCGTTCCTTCCATCCCGAAACGTTCCAATATGTCATAGACATACTTCGTCTGATGGATAAACATCCCTTCCTTCTTCTGGTCAACTTGTAACCCCAAAAAGAAATTTAACTCTCCCATTGCACTCATCTCGAATTTCGACTTTATCACCTTCTCGAAATATTTGCACATTTGTTCGTCTGATGATCCAAAAATGATATCATCAACGTACACTTGTACCAAGATGAAATGTTCTCCCTTTCTCTTAACGAACAGCGTACTATCTATCCTACCCCTTTCAAACCCGTTTTCTAATAAATGGTTGGATAGAGTCTCATACCACGCCCTTGGTGCTTGATGCAATCCATATAGAGCCTTATCTAAACGATATACTCTATCTGGATATTTTGGATCTGTAAATCCAGGCGGCTGTTCTACATATACCAGCTCCTTCACTTTCCCATATAGGAAAGCACTCTACACATCTAGTTGATAGACCTTAAAGCCCTTGAAGGAGGCAAAAGCCAGAAACAACCTAATGGCTTCCAGCCTTGCTACTGGCGCAAACACCTCATTGTAATCGATTCCCTCCTCTTGGTTGAAACCCTTTACAACTAGCCTAGCCTTGTTGCGAGTGACTATACCCCGATCGTCTCTTTTGCACTTAAAAACCCATTTGGTTCCTATGGCAATTTCCCCTCGAGGTAATGGAACTAACTCCCACACTTCTAGTTTCCTAAACTGAGAGAGTTCTTCCTGCATCGCTTCAACCCAGGAGTTATCCTTAAGTGCCATTTGCACATTCTTAGGCTCTACTTGCGATATGAAACAAGAATAGAGACAGGTATGATATGCCTCGGAGTCGTTTATCATCGACAACAACACTGTGTTGTTATTTAAACTACTCCTAGTCCTCACACCCTCATTAGGATTTCCTATGATGCTTTCTATAGGATGGTTCTTGTTGATCCTAAAGGTCTCTATCTCGTCAACTCTCAGATTATCTCCTAAGTTAGATCCGATTTCACCTAATGGGGGAACTTCCTCAGATTCTACATTTTCCTCCTCATGGACATTTTCCTCAGAGTTGGAATTTGTTGCCTGAGTCTGATTCTCAGTTGTAGGTGCTTCTGGATCAGCGACTTCTGGAGATCCATCTTCAGTCGAAGTAGGCTCGGATGTGGATTGAAATGTAGTCCTAGGAAAGGTATGACCATCATCATTCAGATGCAACGTCGCCATGTCCTTTTCGATTGTACCTGCATTTTCATCCAAAGGAATGTTAAATGACTCAAATAATTTATCATAGTCAAATATCCATTCCGCACCTGTTTGGGGTTCATGTGTATAACTTGTGACTTCAATGTTATACACAATTTCCACTGTACCATTTGTTTTGTTAAAAACCCGTTTGTTTGGTGAGTTCGGCACATAACCTAGGAAGTATCCTTTGTTAGCCTTTTCACCAAACTTCGATTGATGTTTTGTACGCAATAAAGTGCATGGTACCCCAAACGGTTCGAAGCCAGTTAAATTGGGTGCCCGTTTATTCAAAATTTCATAACAGGTTTTGTTCAAAGATTTGACAGTTAGGACCCGGTTTAAAATGTGACATGCGGTATTCACTGCCTCCCCCCAAAACATGGTAGGAAGCTTTGAATCCGAAAGCATAGTCCTAGCTGCCTCAATCAGTGTCCTGTTTTTACGTTCGGCCACCCCATTTTGTTGAGGCTCATATGGTGCACTAAATTGATGCACTATGCCCTTTGATAGGCAATATACACCAATTATAGTGTTTTTGAACTCAGTTCCATTATCACTACGTATCCTTTTAACCCGTGTTCCATAGGAATTCTCGACTTGGTCTAATAACCCAATGAGCTTGGAAGCCGTCTCGTCCTTTGTACCTAGAAAGAAAACCCAAGAAAATCGTGAGCAATCGTCAGTGATAACCAAACAATACCAACTACCTCCTATACTCCTTTTGTTGATTGGTCCGAAGAGATCCATATGCAACAAATCGAATGTAGAGGTTATGGAGTTCTGCGTCTTGGACTTGTGTGTCTTCTTATGTTGTTTGCCCTTCTTGCATGGTAAACACTTGTCCTCGAACTGAAAACTCTTCATAGGCACACCTTGCACCAATCCATTTTTCGTTATGTAGTTCATTTTTCTTAGGTGCAAGTGAGCCATGCGTCTGTGCCACAATACCGATTCCGTCTCTGAAGCTTTGGATAACAAACAGATTGGCCCCATCGAAGTCTCCGGCTTGTTCATATCAAGCATGTACAAGTCATTCTTCCTTGGTGCCCGCATCAATATCCATTCTTCAGGAATCTTGAATCCCGGTTTTAGCACTAACGCTTCAGTGTCAGTGAACAACACTGAATTCTTCTTGTCACAGATTTGAGATACACTAATGAGATTGTGGACCAGTTTATCAACATGATAAACTTGATCCAACTTGATCGTCCCATTAGTGACCACTCCGGTACCCGTGATGTTTCCTCCTTTATTTCCCGCGAATGATACGAATCCCCGATTCCCACCCTTGAAGTCTGTAAGGAGACTTCTTTCCCCTGTCATGTGCCTGGAGCATCCACTGTCGACGAACCATTTGTTGTTTGGACCTGTGGTAATCTCCTGCACATGAAAGAAAAATAGGTTAGTTATCACGGGGAACCCAAGCCATAACTGACTTGGTTATACCATTCTCGTCCACATACTTAAACTCTTTTAAATACCCATCTCGCCTTTCAGGTGACTTGGGTCGTTGAACAGGAGTTTGTTGTGGTGCCGAGTGATGTAAATTCACTCTTTGCCTTTGAGTAGGCATTTGTTGTGGAGCTCTTGAATAATTCCAATTATATTGCATTTCAGATTGTGATCTCGAAGCTCTAACCGGTGTGTGATGTCTAATAGGAGTGTGTGACCTAACTGGAGTGTATGCTCTGCTAGGTGTTGTGCTCCTATATTTTTGTTGAGGTCCAGACCTAGATTGATTTACGACTCGATTCGGTGAATTAGTCCTAACCACTTCCTTTGGTCCAACCTTTACCGGTATTTGTTTCACAGTTTGTTTTGGTGTAGCCTGCACAGTTTTCTCGGTACTCTGAGAACTACTAGTGCTTGCCACACTGGTTGAGGGCTTAACTGGTGTTGGCTTCCCTGTCTTAGGTGTAACTTCAGTTTTCCTAAGCGGACAGTTAGAAGCAACATGCCCATTTTCATGACATCTAATGCAGGACATCTTATCTATGGACTTCTTGTGTGTTCCCTTAGACTTAGGTGTCTCACTAGTGTCATGGTCCTTTTGAACATCTATTGCGACTGGTTCATCGTCCTGATCATTAAAATCAATTTTATATTTTCCTGCAGGTGTTTCACTGGAGGAAGACACAAATTTGACTTTCTTAACCTTGACGGTTGTATCAGTCGCCTTAGGTGTATTTTCTTTTACAGGCTCAGATATAGGTGGAGGTATGTCCTCTAAGTCTACTGATTTATCAGTTTTCTCCTGAGGTTGAGGCACGTAGTTTGCATTAAAAGGAGGAGGAATTTCATGAAATTCTAGACCTACAGGCTTTTTAGATTGGCGTTGAGCATCTAAAACTTTCCCTAAGTTAAGACTTGAATTCCTAAACTTTTCTAACTTACTATTAGCCTCTGCCACCTTCACCTTAGTTTCAGCTAGCTCTACTTCTTTTGTCTTAAGATCTTTGGTTAAAGCCTCGACATGGTCATACATCAGTTCTAATCTTACGCACTGCTCACTCAGCTTGTCCTTTAGAACTATGACATCTTGGGCATCAGCTTTAAGTTTGTCCTTAAGATCTTGCTTAATGTCGTTAAGGCTAGCGTTATCAGCTTTTAAAGACTCATTTTGAGCAGTTTTGGTTTTATGTGATTCTAAGACTAGATTTAACCTATCGTTAGAAGTAACACACAACATGCATAATTCATAAAAAAGAGAGTAATTCAAACTAACCTTTGTGTTATCGGATTCCACGTTGGCCATTTGAGCGGCAAACTCCAGGAGCGTCTGATCATTCGTCTTCTCCACCCACATCGGATTGCTGTCCCTTGTGGTCTGCTCTTCCCCTTCACATCCATTCTCCATGACTTCAGCCATAAAAGCCCTAGCATTTGATTCTGGATGTGAGCTCCAGTCGTAAGTACCATCCAGTTGTCTGTCTGATGTGACGTTTGATAATAGACCAGCTAGATTGGCTTGACCGGCAGATGAACTTGGAAGGTATCGCTGTTGGGACTGATTCTAAAACTGTCCATGATGCTGATTCTGCCCTTGGTACGTATCTACCTTCGGTCTCTGACATTCTCTGGCGAAGTGCCCCAGACCTTGACAATTGTAGCACTTGACCTTGGACTTATCAAATCCAATTCCATTATTATTCATAGTCAGATTCCTCCCAGTCCGTTTGATGAATCTTTTAACCCGTTGGGTTACCATGGCCAGTTGCCATTTTAGATCCATTTCCTCAAGATCGTCAGGGTCGACCTGATCATAGTCTTCATCCCAGAGAGCAGGATCGTTTATCTTCCCTTGAACGCAGTTCCCATACGCGGCCACAAATGAAGCAAGCAAGTTCAAATGTTCTTCCGCTGATTTAGCGCTCATGGGCATCTTAGAATAGCCCTGAGATGTGGACGCCTGTGTTGCTTGAGGTTGCTGTTCTTCCAATCTTCCCAACCCTAAGAACGCTCTGTTCAGTGTGTCATCAGTCTCTGCTGGTGACGACGTTTCTCCGGTGAAAAACGCTGTAGCAGTCTTCATATCAGCTGTCGCTGAAGGTTTTGTTGATTTTCCAAAATACATCGCTGGATTCTGGACTTGTTCGTAATCCGTTTCGGCCTTCAGTAGCTCGAAATGATAAGCTCGCAACGTTCCCACAATATCCTCCAGAGATTGGGTATAATACTTATCCTCGTTAAGCTTTGTCATTGCCACATACATAGCCCATTTGGCTGGTAAGGCATCAAGAAGCTTATTGTTCTTGTCGGTGTCAGTATACTCAATCCCGTGACTTTCAAGCTCTGTCAATAGATGATAGAACCGGGTGATGGTATCATCCGAACTCAAGCATCCGAATTCAGAACACTCTGGTTTCAGTCCAACCCATCCGTGTTCAGTTTCCACCTCTAAGATCTCCATATTCTTAATCAGCACCAATACTCATAATGTCTCGTGAAGCTCTTGTACTCGGATCTGAGAACAGACCACCTGTTCTCTATCCTGATGAGTACGAACAATGGAAAGCCCGGTTCCTGAAATTCGTTGGAATGCAACCTCTGGGGAATCTGATGCTCCAATCAATATCCGAAGGACCCGTCATCTACTATAGAGAGATTGCTGCCAGACCCGAGGCTGATCCTCCTGTCCTAGCCTCAAAAGTTGAAAGAGAGCCGGCAAATGAAGCCGAGAGGGATCACCAGCACGCTGATAAGAGGGCAGAATATCTGATTTATCAAGCCCTCCCCACTGATATTTTGGTAGGTGTAGACAGTAAAATGTCTGCAAAAGAAATGTGGGACGAGCTGGAAATCCAAATGCTGGGGGCAGATCTTGATGATCGTGCCAAAATTGAAGAGGCGAAGGCAAAGTTTTCAGAATTCCGCGCCAAAGACGGGGAATCTCTGCAATCCACGTTTACCAGGTTTTGTGCAGTCCTTAATGAATTGAATAAACTGCACATCAAGAAGGATCGGGATGACATAAAAATCCAATTCTTTGCCGCCTTAGCCCCCGAGTGGCAGCTTGCATGTAGGGCAACAAAAAGAGTTCTGAACATTCTTGAGGTATCCATAAATGTCGTCTTTAAGGAGCTTAAGAAATATCAAGGGGATGTGGATCAACAGAAGCTGATGGAAAATCAATTGGCCTCTCTACTGCTATCAGCCAACACAGGGTTGAAACCAAATGATTCCCTAGCCTTGATCACCAACACGCAGATTCCAACACCATCTTTTGCTCCTGGTTCTTCATCATCTCAGTACAGGTATGCTTCTCCTCCTCGTGAGGTCTATGATGAGGAGGAAGCCACGATCCAAGAACAGATTGCCTTGTGGACCAACCGTCTCCAACAACGACGGTTCTCCAACAAGACCAACAACCAACTCCGATAAGACACTGGTCCTCGGAGGTACTCAGATGACAGGAGGGATGACCGCCGCGATGACTATCGCAGAGATGACTACCGTAGGGATGACAGGGATGATCGCCGGTATGATGACAGACGCGACTATCGCGATGATCGCCGTTATGAAAGTCGTGATGAAAGGCGAGATGACAGGAGAGATGACAGGCGGGACGATCGAAGGGATGATCGTCGGGATGACCGCCGGGACAGAAGGCGTGATGATAGCCGTGAGCACCGCCGGGCCGACAAAAGGCCAGCGGAAAGAAGAGAGGAGAAGCCAAGAGCAGACGAGCCAAAGGCCACTGATGAACGTCTCTGCTACAAATGTGGCAAACCGGGCCACTTTGCTAGGGAATGCAAGAACAATTTTGAGAGAGACGTTGCGTATTACGAAAGAAAGCTCGAGGCTGCAAAGAAGAAATCGGATGCGTTGGCCCTCGTCGCCCAGGAGGACTACTGGGATGCTGAAGATTCAGAAGACGAGGATGAAAAGGGCAAGAATTGCTATATGGTTGATCGTCAGGGGTTGGAGATTTGTACTGATGTCACTGCTGCAATTTCAGACACTGCTGCTGAGGGGGAGACAATGAAACATCCACCAGCATGTCTGATGGCTACAACCGACGATCCCGAATGCTCCACATCCGGTTCAGAGTCCAGTGAGGTATATTCCTATTACATTCCTGCACATGTAAATAAATTATTTGTAGATAATGAATGTACACTACACACACAAATACTTGATCTACAAGATAGATTAAAAGCTGAAACTGCAAAGTGTGTACAGGCTGAACATCAAGCTCATATTTTGAAAGAATCATCTGAATTATATCATGCAAAATGGTTAACTAATCATAATGTTATAAAACAGATGTTGATAGAAAAAGTAGATGTTCAGGATAGGAATATATACCTTGAATCTTGCATGGAAACGCTTTCAAAAGAAAAACTCTCTTTAAAAGAAGAAATTTCTGTTCTTACAAAACAATTAGATGTGGTAAATATGGAAAATATAGACAGTTTAGAAAAATACAAAATGATTGAAGAAGAAAGGATAAGTTTGTACGCAAGAATAAAGACCCTTGACGATGCATTTTTGAAAAGGGGTCAAACAGAACAAACTATCCATTTAAATCAGCCCAAAGAAACTAGGTTTTACCATTCTAAACAGGGAATTGGTTTTAAAAATCCTAAATATTTGGAAAAAGCACAAAATGTCTTGCCTGTATTTTATGACATGAATTATATGGGAGCCGGTATTAAATCTTTCTTTTTTGAGTCATCAAAAGAAGTTTTAAACCAAGAAAATGAGAAACGTGTTGCGCGTAAAGATAAAGAAATTTCTTTTCATTATGAAGAACTTAACGAGAGTTATTCTTCTAGAGTACCCACTTTAGAGGAAGATCTCTCGTCAACTTATTCAGAAACTGAATTGAACACTGAAACTGAAAAATCAACTCCTCAACTTTATATTCCTGCAAAAGTTCTTCAACAACAAATCATTGTTTTAGAAAAGGAATTGAAGTCATCTCAAGAGAAAGCACTTGATCTTCAAGATGCTCTTCTTAAGAGAGAAGAAGAATTGATAAATCAATCTTTTCAACAAACTGTGGAAGTCACTGTCTACAGAGAAAATTTTGAAATAGTTTCACAACAATTGAAAGATCTTTCAAAACAACAAACACTTTCTCATTCTCTAAAAATTCCATGTATGTCATCAGATAAAGGTAAGGCTACAGCTGAAACTTCTTCTATCTTTGTCAAAGGTGAGTGCTCAAATGCTTTCAAGAATGAAGTTTCTAAAAAGACTCAGATGAAATCCAAGTCTTTTAAGAAACCCTCTCACCACCAAAAAGAAAAGTCTGTCAAGTCTAAATCTTCCATGCTTACTGACTCAAATCGTTTTGTTCCTACAGATCATATAAGGAGAGTCCCAAAAACCACCATGCAGGATTTTACAAGTTTTTTTGTGAAGAAGGCTTTAATGCCAAGTGATTTTGTTACTAGAGATAGGATGTCTGTAATCTCTAAAGACAATTTGTGTAACAAAGCGTGTGACAATGTTTGTAATGATGTACCGAATTCTACTATTCCGTTAAAGTACTCTTTCAAGGATTTGTTTAATCTATGTCCAACTAAATATAGACGACAGGTTCCTGAAATGAATGCTTTTGTGCCTTATCCTGTTAAACGTATTCGGAAAAAGAAAACTAAAAATAGTGCATCATCGGCCACAAACAAAGTTGAGACATGTCCGTTGCCAAGGCCCAAAACCAAAGCAACGGTCAAGAAGGTCTCAACAAGACAAAAACCGAAGGCAATTTCAGCGCCTAAGGTTCCAAAACCCAATAAATCCAATCTTCAATGGATTCCAAAGGGTTGTGCATCTGGACCACACACAAATGCTAGTTGGGTTTCTAAATCTGTACACGTGCCATATAAATCTGGAAATCCTAACAAAAAGGGACCCATATTGAGGTGGGTACCCAAGGTTGTGTGATCTTAATGCAGATGGTTCTTGGTTACTTCTGATCAAGACCCGTGCTTCAAAGAAATGGCTTCTAGTTACCTTAGACTAGGACCCGTTCTTTTGCTTGTCGGTTGTGCTTAAACCGACACGTTTGGCTTCTGTGCACACAGCCCAGGACCCGGTCTTAACTCATCATGTTTTCTGAACATCTCGGTTCAGAACACGGTTTGATTGTCAATTAAAAATGGATGTGTTTGAATGCATATAGTTTTTCATTATATGAATTTATGTGTTTTTCAGGCTAAGTCCATTTGGTATATGGATTCGGGTTGCTCCAAGCACATGACAGGAAGAAGAGAATTGTTGTCCAACGTTGTTGAACAGTATTGCGGAACTGTGAAATTCGGGAACAACCATCATGCTCAAATAAAAGGATACGGGGACTTAGTTCTAAATAATCTGGTCATCAAGGACGTTGACTATGTTGAGGGGTTATCTCATAATCTTTTTAGCATAGGACAGCTCTGTGACAAAGGACTAGAAGTAACATTTAGGGCTAAGAACTGCAGTGTTAAGAACATGGATGGAAAAGAAATCTTGACTGGTTCCCGAAAATCTAACCTTTACACCATTGACGTATCTAAGCTTGTAGTAAAGGATAACATTTGTCTACTATCAAAAGCCTCGTCAAAAGACTCTTGGTTGTGGCATCGAAGATTATCCCATTTGAATTTTGATAACATCAACAAGCTGGCTGCGAAGCAATTGGTCAAAGGACTTCCTGAGTTACGCTATGAAAAGGACCATCTGTGTGGAGCATGTGAGAAAGGAAAAATGAAACGATCATCTCACAAACCAAAGCCCGAACCATCAACAAAAAGAGTTTTGGAGTTACTTCATATGGATTTATGCGGACCGATGAGAACACAAAGCATAAATGGAAAACGATATGTGTTGGTTATCGTTGATGATTATTCTCGATATACCTGGGTAAGGTTCTTGCGTTCCAAGGACGAGACAGCTCAAGAAATCATTGATTTTATCAAGAGTGTCGAGACCCAACAGCAGCTGTCAGTACAATCAATCAGATCAGATAACGGCACGGAGTTCAAGAACTCGGTAGTGGAGGGCTTCCTTCGATCCAAGGGGATTCAGCATCAATACTCTGCTGCTCGAACACCTCAACAAAATGGGATCGTGGAAAGGCGTAACCGTACGCTAGTAGAAGCCGCTCGTACAATGCTCACATACTCAAAGCTACCTCCGTTCTTGTGGGCCGAAGCCGTATCAACAGCATGCTATACACAGAATCGCTCCATCATTCATAAGCGCTTTAACAAAACTCCATACCAACTCTTTTTGAATAAAGTACCATTTATCAAGTACTTACGTGTATTTGGTTGCAGGTGCTATGTGCTGAATGACAGAGACAACCTCGGGAAATTTAACGAAAAGGCGGATGAAGCGATCTTCATTGGATACTCATCCAATTCGAAGGCGTATCGCGCATTCAATACCCGAACCAGAACAGTCAATGAAAGTGTACACGTCACATTTGATGAGTTGGCTGAACTGGCACCCGAAGTTGATCAATCAGGACCACGCATTACTCAAATGCCTGGAGACTCTTCGAATAACCCCATTTCTTTTTCTTCTTCTGATTTGGTTAATTTATTTGATCCTTTTTATGTTGAATTTTTCGGTCCTAACGCTAGTGTGTCTAATGTTGTTAATAATGTAGGTAATCCTTCCAGTTCAACTGCGCCGCAAAGTTTCTCCACTCCCTCTTCATCAACATATCCTCATCCATCCACATCATCCACCGACACATCCGCAGTTGAATCTACTCCTATAATACCCTCACATGTAATACCAACGATTCTTCCTTCACCTGAACACTCGGAAATTGAACCAGAACCTGTGGTACCATCATTTGAAACCATTGACCATGAATCCTCATCCATTCCCATATTAACCACAGAGGTTCCATCCCGAGCACCCCTTCCACACGAGATCAAATGGACCCGCAGTCACCCAACAGAACAAATCATTGGTGACGTAACAACAGGAGTCCAAACTCGTAGGGCATCTGCTAATGAATGTCTCTACACATCATTCTTGAGTATGATAGAGCCCGCTCGTGTGGATGAAGCCCTGACAGATCCGGATTGGATAGTTGCAATGCAAGAGGAACTCAACCAGTTTGAACAGCTAAGAGTATGGCGGTTAGTTCCCAAGCCAAAAGACCGTACAGTCATCGGAACAAAGTGGATCTTTAAGAACAAACGAGATGAAAACGGCATTGTGATAAGGAACAAAGCAAGACTTGTTGCCAAAGGCTACCGACAACAAGAAGGGATAGATTATGACGAGACCTTCGCTCCAGTTGCACGGATCGAAGCAATCAGAATCTTCTTGGCGTATGCGGCACACAAAGACTTCAAAGTGTACCAAATGGACGTCAAGACTGCCTTTCTAAACGGTGAACTTAACGAGGAAGTGTATGTTGAACAACCACAAGGCTTTGTTGATGCACATAAACCTGACCATGTTTATGTGCTAGATAAGGCCCTCTATGGTTTAAAACAAGCACCTCGAGCATGGTATGATAGTCTTTCGAATTTCCTTATTTCTGCCGGTTTCTATAAAGGTGTGGTGGACACAACTCTGTTCACTAAAAGGGAAGGCCCACATATAATGCTAGTACAGATTTATGTTGACGATATTATATTTGGATCTACTGACAGTAATTTTTGTAAGGATTTTTCAGCCCTAATGGAGTCTCGGTTTGAGATGAGTATGATGGGGGAAATGAACTTTTTCCTCGGATTACAAGTCAAACAACTTGAGGATGGGATTTTTGTGAACCAGTCGAAATATACTCTTGACATTCTCAAGAAGTATAAGTTAGACTCTTGCACGAGTATCGCAACTCCCATGGCCTCCAACTGTAAGTTAGACACCGATCCTTCCGGGAAAAGTGTCGATAATACAACTTACAGAGGGATGATAGGATCCTTACTGTACTTGACTGCCAGTAGACCGGATATAGTGTTTTCAACATGTCTTTGTGCTAGATTTCAGGCCGACCCAAAAGAATCACACCTAACTGCGGTAAAACGCATTTTTCGTTATCTTAAGGGTACACCCGAACTTGGTCTATGGTATCCAAAGGGAACCGATTTCGATCTTACCGCGTTTTCAGATGCTGATTTTGCAGGTTGTAGAGTGGACAGAAAAAGCACATCGGGAGGAATACAGTTCTTAGGCGATAGACCGGTGAGTTGGTCTTCCAAAAAGCAGAATTGTGTATCCACATCCACAGCTGAGGCTGAGTATGTAGCAGCTGCAAGCTGTTGCTCTCAAGTGCTGTGGATGAGAACACAATTACGCGATTATGGGTTCTCACTCACCAATATCCCTATTTACTGTGATTCTCGAAGTGCAATTGCCATCTCTTGCAATCCCGTGCAGCACTCTCGTACAAAACACATAGATATCAGGTATCATTTTATTAAAGATCACGTTGAAAAGGGAACCATTGAGTTGTATTTTGTTGGCACGGAATATCAACTAGCGGATATATTTACTAAAGCTTTAGACGAACCTCGTTTTCGGTTTTTAGTATCTCATATCGGCATGTTGAATCCACCTTCCAATTAAATATCAGATATTGTCTTAAATAATTCTATTTCAATCTATCATGATTGAAATTCCTTTATTTTAGAAAATAACTGTTATTTAAATTTAAGGATTATGTCACAAGATTGAATCTCAATCTTTCCTTATCTGCGTATATTTTTAATAATTAATCATCCTGATAAATTGCTGTGTGAATTGTTCATCATGGAGTGGGATGCAAACAATATCCAGGTTTGTCGGTATTTGTAAGGCTTAAAGAAGGGTTGTCGCGTGTAAAATCTGAAAAAGGAAATGGAAAAAGGATCGGTATTTATTTGAGGGGGAGTAGAGTTAGGATTTTTAATTTTATAATTCTATATTTCTCTTTGTTTCTTTTATAGTTAAAGTTTAAATTTTAGGTTGGTCTTAATTTTTAATTTAATCTTGAGTTTAATTTAATATGTCAGAAAATCACAAAAAGATTTTAATTTTCAAATTTATCAAAAAGCCAAAAATATTTTAGTTTACTTTATTTTATCTTATTTTATTTTTATTTCAGAAAAATATCAAAAATATTTTTACTTTGTTTTTGCTCATTTTTGTTTCAAAGAAAATCACAAAAAGATGGAATATTTTTGGCCCATTTTTTAATCCCGTTTCAATTTTTTAAATAAGCACAAAGTCATCAAGTGTGTGTGTGTGTTGTGAAAAGAATCCGCCGGCCCAAATTCCTTTTTGGGCGCGGATCCCTTTTTGACCCGACCCAACCCGCGCGTCTTATATAATGTGGTCAAACAGTCAATATCTTCCACTTCAAGCTTTCTTCTTCTTCTTCCCTTTCTCTCTCTCTGTCGACGAACAACGCCCATATCCACCATTTCTACCATCTCAAGCTTTTTGATCACCTCTTTCCTTCGATTTTCTTGCATTTTCCATATTCGGCACTTCCAGGTAAACCATTTCTATCTTTATTTTAGTGTTTAACATCATATATTGTGAGTTTGAATTTCATTTTTTAGTTCGTTTTTCTTTTCGGTTTTTCTTTCTTTTAGGTAGTTTAATGTGTTATTTCTTCTTAGTTGTAGTTAGATAAAATGTTCCTTAGGTTATTTCAGTGTAGGATCTGTAATTTCATGCATTTTCAGTAACATTTTAACTGTTCACGTTTACATTTTGCATGAACATTAACTGCACTCATGCAGTTTCGGATGTCCGAATTCGGACCACCACCCGAATTCGGATGTCCGACTTAGAATAATTTCAAAATTTTTCAAAATTCAAAACTCACTTCGGACCACTGTTGATCCGAATTCGGTTCACTGTTGATCCGAGTTCGGACCATCACATCAGGGTCAAACTTTTTCAAAACATTGAAAAATTGTCTAAGTATGTTCACTCCTATGCATCCGAATTCGGATGATACCCGGATTCGGTCCTCATCCGAATTCCAGGTACCATCCGAAATTGGGACACTTTCATTTCATTGCATGCATTTTCACAAGTCAACATCCGAATTCGGACCATGTTCACACCACATCCGAATTCGGACCACCATCCCATCATATCATGAACTACACTTCGGACCACCATCCGAATTCGATCCACATGTATCACAACATCCGAATTCGGTCCAACGCATATCATTCATCCGAATTCGGACCATCCGAATTCCAACACTTAGGATTTTTTTTAAAAATTTTCATGTTTTTCACTTCTGCATTTTCATAATAATCAGAAATTACAAAAATAGTTCCATCCAAGTGCATCATTGATTAGAGTTAGGATCAGTGTTTGAGTGAAACGGTCTCATCTAACATCGGTCTCTTAACGATTGACTTTGGACTTTGTTAGTAGAATTTTATTCTACTAATAAAGACCCGATGTTAAACAGATCAGACAATTTCTATTTCACACTCATCTAGACTTCACATCAATGCTTTATCATATCAAGTCTTATGATTCTAACTTTGTTGCACTTTGCAGGAAAATGGACCCCGTAATCGTTCTTACCATTCCCCATCCTCCTATCCCTAATAATAATGCTCAGCTACCCGAGGAAGCCATTCTGCCGAGCGCCGAGTTTGTCGACTTTATCCCCCATAACTGGCAACTCGACGTCTCTATCCTCCCTAAAGAGTCCCAAACCCTTGCCTTCGACATTCTCACTCGCCATCCCATATATTATGCCCTTTCCACAGCCATAGCCGTTCCCCAGATTTACCTACAACAATTCTGGAACAGGCTGCAATTCATAACCAACCCTGAACCTCACTTCACCTCCACCATTGACTGCGTTCCAGTCAAAGTCACAACCACAGCCATCCGTCACATCCTTCGTCTTCCCATCCAAGACTATATTCCCTCCATTGACTCGTTCGATCCAAACCCATCCGTCTCAGAAGCCCTATCTGAAATTCAAACCCTAGGGTATGACGGACCCCTTACCAAACCATCCGACTTTCGCACCAAGAACCTTCAGTCCCACTGGAGGATTCTCTTCGATGTACTCAACAAGTGCCTGACAGCCAAACATTCTGGTCATGACTCAGCATCGGCCCAGGTTTTAGCCATGTTCGCTGGCTTTGCCTACGACCGACACGTGGACTATGCGGCTTTCATCTTTGAAGAATTAAGAAGAGTCCACGTGGAAAGGAGCACAAAGAAAGGACGCAAGTATGTCCCCTATCAACGATTCCTTCAGCTCATCATCCAGTACGCCATGGATCAGGACGAAGACATTCATGAGCGTCCAGAAGTTGATGTCTATCCAACCGTCGCTATCCAGAAACTGACTTTGCCAAAGGGGGCCCCGACGGTACAGGTAATGAAGATTCCATTATCGACTCTGACAAGGTCGAGGGGTACAGATCGGGTAAGGGAATATATGAGAGAAAATTATCCGGATGAGTCTCAGTCTGAATCGACTGAGACTAACCAGTCCGAAGGTGAGCAGCAAGATAGTGAGAACGAGGGAGAAAGGATGGATGTACAACAATCACTGGGTTATGGTGAGAGGGAGGCTGAGAGTGTAAGGGAGGGAGTCGTAGGTGAAACGGCAGAGACGGCAGATTCTGAACGAACCGTCTCTGTCGTAAGGCCGAGGGATATATTATCTGAGGGTGAGCCAAGCCCTATCAGCCGGACACCACTTCATAAGACCGTTAGTCCAGCGGTCGCCACAACCCCAACCATCCACTTGGTTTCCCCTCAAAGGGAAACCACTTCATTCCACGGGGATCTTCCACATACGCCATCGCCCTCTCATTCGGAGAGTGGCGGTGTTGAAAGAGGTCACACTCCTCCCCACGTGACCGAACTTCCTTCCCCCACGATTCCATCCCCACAAACAGACACCGTGCACGATGCCTCTGTGGCATCCCCAAGAGCTGCCTCTGTGGCAGCTCCGGAAACTTCCAGATCTGAGCATCCCGTAGTGGAGCCAGAGATGACGGAAGGAAGACCGGGAGTGGCTCAATCTACGCCGTCCACTTCTGGCCATCTCCCCATCAACTTGGAGATGTTAACGGCAGCCTTACGTGCTGCCGGCGTTATCACCCGGGCTGACCTGGACGCTCAAAGGGAGGCAGCCGAGGAACGACACACCGCCCTTCTTTCTCTTATAAAGGGTAAGGGTGTCGCCTCCGAAGCCGGCCCCTCACCAGGATCCCACTCAGTCCAACTCCAAATGGCGGAGCTCTCTGACAAACTGGACGCACTCAATCGCCTAATCCTTCAGGTCCAGGAGCAGCTAAATTCAAGGATGGATCGCCTCGAGTCGGCAGTCATCGATCTTCAGTGCCGCACCCAAGCTGAGCCCCCTAAAAGAAAGCATGACGACCAGGACGACCCTGATCGTCATGAGGGGGAGAAACGACAGAAAGTTCATCATGAGGGATCGATGATCATCCTAGGGGGAGCAGAGGCTGAAACAACAGATATTCAAGGGTCTGGGTCTGGGGATCAAACTTATGAGGCCACGGAAGCACTGATGATAGAATATGAACCTCTACAGTTTGAGGACCCCGTCATGTATATAGGGGGAGCAGAGACAGCTGAGGGGTCAGAATATCAGGGGTCAAGGGAAAAGAGTAAGGAGCCTCAAGAATACCTCAGTATAGAAGACGAGCCCATGGTCGAGGGTCCAGCTCCACTGGATCCGATGACAGCTATGGTAGAATTCGAGGAGCCGCACGAGAAAGTTGAAATGATCTTGGTCTCCGATTCAGATTCCGATACCGAAGTCAACGAACCCTTATTAACCCCTAAACCTGAACCTGAATCTTCAACGAACCCTCCTAGATCCCCAAATCCTCCTCCAGTCCAACAAACCCAACCCCCAGAGTATTCCCGAACAAAAAGGGTCGATTGTTTTGATGAAACTCCAGAAGGCCCTGGTATTTATAGAGAAGATGACTTATTCTGGGTAGACACCTATACAAAAGGCAAGGTTCGAACACTGCCACAGGAAGAAAAGGATCAAATGCGACAAGAACGGCGGGGGACTATTATAAAGCTTCTTGAAGCTAAAAAGGACGAAATCGAAGAACCCCCCGTTCAAGGCCTGAAAGAATTCCTGCAGAAATTCCCCCCGGAGCAGTTTCAGAACCCTTACCTTGAAGAAAGATTCAAAATGGTATTCAGAAAGAAGCCTGGATCCTTCAGCAGACGCCTACTCATGGAACTTACAAACGTTACCAAAGCTGAACAGGCAGAATACTACCAACTGATGCTCCGGGAAAGAAGGTCGAAAGTATCCAAATCGAAGATAAAGTCACTCATTTCTATCACCATGTGCAAAAGGGCAAAAGTATACTACCCCGCTTTTCTAGTAGAAAGAGAAGACGGCACTATAAATGAGTTCTTCGAGAATGACTTAGACTTCATAAATGTGGACGATGTCGAATTTCTACACGAACGATTGAAAAATCGCATTAAAGGACATATGTCTCGCATGACTGCTTTGGGTGCCCTGGTACGAAGCATGAACCGCCGCTCGATCATAATGTGCCTAAGAGACTTCCAAATGGCAATCGAGAGCGCGATGGTTAAGGTGGGTCTACGTGCACCGGAACAAGATAGCTTCCTCCTAGCCCACCACCCGGCCTACAGAGTGATACTTAAAGGAGATCCAGGTGTCATTTTTGTCAATCAAAGGGGCTACAAAAGGTTCATGCGCTTTGAGGATCTTCCCTGTTACTCCGATGGTACACTCAGATTGGTTCGAGCTGCGCTCACACAGAAAGTTCAAGACTTTGATGCTCAACCAGATCCACAACAAAGGTGTTCACCAAGAGAGATTCAGGACACCCTCAGCGGCATTGAACTCCTGAACGAACGGCTACATCTGAGGCAAGTAACCAGACGCTTCGACATCATACTTGGTCTCCGAGAATCGACTGACCATGCCAGAGTTCCAGGACCTCCTAAGTGATCGAAAAGGGGGAGATTGTTAGATTTATTATTTCGATCCTAGGAGTTATTTTGTAACATTTATTTTCATTGTAATTTGTCTTGTATTTATTTCTATGTATTTCATGTCTATGTAAAAGTGTAGGGGCCATTGTTGCCAAGTGTTGTAACTTAATTAAAGGAGCCTATAAAAAGGCTCCTAGGGTTACTTTTGAGAAACACACGGTTGACTACATTTGAAATTCAATTCTCAGCCGCCACTGTTCCACTGTTCCATCAAGAGTCTTCAAACATTCATCTTGTCTTCTTCTTTATTAAACACATTTATTGAGCATGGTTTCTTCATGTGTTTGATGAGAAAAACGTTAAGGTGCTGAATACATTCGGGATTTCACATTTACAGCTCTGTTCTCGGCTTCATAAAGTTTCTTATCATCTTCTTTCATCATCTGATATGATAAGACTCTCTGACGGCCTTCGACTTCTGAGATCGGTGGAATGTATCCTTCGTCAATACATACCCACATGCGCATGTCATTGAAACGCACAAAATCGGCAAACCGATCTTTCCACCAATAGTAATCTTCCAGTTTCATCAGCTTAGGCGGAGTATTTGCCTTCCCCACCTCATGATCCATTTCTAGAAACTTTTGAAGATTTGACATCGTTTCAAAAGTAATTGAATTGAACTTAATAAATTTAATTCGAAACTAATTTAATTTAATTCTTTCGACTTTAGAAAGATTCGAATATAATTAATTTTAAATCTGTTTGGGATTAAATTCGATTAAGTTTGATAATTCAATTGAAGTCGAAGATGATGACAGATTGGAAAGTCCCTAAACTCGAAGGTCAAGTAAACTCGAATACTCAGCAGTTTCGAAGTACCCCTGTTCGACTATAGTCCAAACTCGAAGCAAACTCAAATGACAGTAAACACGAGACTCCTATTCGACTGTAGCACAAACTCGAATTAAACTCGAAACAGTATTTATCAAACTCGAGAGGAGCGGATTTTGGTTAGACTCGAGACTAAGAATAACCCTAATTACTCCTAACAGATTCGAGCGCCGCAAACTCGAAAAACGGCTAATACTTCAATTTCTTGACGTTTTACAGATTAAATCAATATTTTTGCAACGAAAAATATTGATTTCGATCAAAAACGTGAAAAACACGAAGTATTTCCCGGATAACAATTTGCTAAGCTCGAAAAACCCGAAAAACACGAAAATGAGAGAAAAACCGTCCAAAAGCGTCAAGAAACCTAGGATATATCTAGATGAACACGAAGAACACCAAGAACACCCCGTAGGCTCTGATACCACTTGTAAGGTCTACCACTACGAGATCTATCTAGACGCGGAACCGTCAACGAGTGCGGAATCCTCGTTAACGGGTAGACGGTAACAACTCTCACCAGGAACACGGAGACTATCAATAGGCTGCACGAACTACAACGGACGCACCTACGAATTGATTCTCTCCGAAAGAACACTAAGACTGATGATAAACTCGAAATCGTCTTTTGCTTAATCACTCTCGAATTCTACAAAAAGTCTGATAATATTTCGAGTCTATCCCTAATTATAGAGGCTAATTCGAGTCTGTCATGGGCCAAACTCGAATCAGGCCCAAGGCCCATTCGAGTTTGTCCCCACTGACACTCTCGAATCTGCCTACTGTGGAACATTCGAATCTACCTTAGGATCACATTCGAATCTGACATAGATTCGAATGCCAATCCTTATAGAATTCTAATCTGACTACTTGTATTTGAAACTTATGTTTTTTAACTTATGTTTGATTTTATCTTTGATCTTTATGTTTGAACTTCTTGTAATACGATACATCAAGTTCAAACATATAATCAATAATAATTATCCAACATATATAAACATATATATCAAACACTCGCTAAACCACAATGTTGGATCACTTAGATTGCTATCGTCACACAGGTTGTACCAACACCATCCTTCTTCTTTACAAACAATACCGGAGCTCCCCACGGTGATGAACTCGGTCGAATGAAGCCCTTGTCCAACAACTCCTGGAGTTGTTTCATCATCTCTTGCATCTCGGTAGGAGCAAGACGATAAGGAGAACGAGCTACCGGTGCAGCTCCAGGGATCAAGTCAATTCTAAACTCCACTTGTCTCTCAGGCGGCACGCCAGACAAGTCTTCCGGAAACACATCCGGGAATTGTGAAACAACAGGCACATCGGCCAAAATCCTCTTCTCAGCCTTAGCATCAATCGCATATGCTAAGTAAGCGTCACACCCCTTTGCAACAAGCTTTCGGGCTTTTGCAATAGTCAGCAAACACAGATCTCCGCTTCTCCTATCCCCGTAAATACAAATCTCACGCCCCTCCGGAGTAGTTATCTTTATCATACGATTCTTACAAACTATGTGGGCTTCATTTTCGATCAACCAGTCCATCCCGACAATCACGTCAAATTCACTGAATGCTATCGGGATCAAGTCCAAATTGAAGACTACATTTTCAATTACTAACGTGCAGTTACGGTATACGTGATCTACCTTGACTAGAGTGTTACTAGCAGTTTCTATGTCAAGTATAGCAGATAACTTAGACAGTGGCATGGCAAGTCTTTGTGCAAACATAGTAGATACAAAAGACCGGTTGGCACCCGAATCAAAAAGAACTCGTGCAGGCAAAGAATTTACAATAAACGTACCCGTAACCACCTCCGGGTTTTCCCTAGCCTCCTCTGCCGTAATTTGAAATGCACGAGCCGGTGCCCTTTGTGGCTGGTTCCGGCGGTTGACTGAACCACCACTAGATCCTCCAGATGATCGGGTCGATGATGGAGCAGCAGCTGCTGGAGCATTCTTCCTACAGTTCCTACTATAGTGTCCCCATGCCCCACACTTATAGCAAGCATCACCTTTTCGTGGACACTCGCTATGAAAATGACCCAATTCTCCACAGCAAAAGCAAGCGCGTCCATTAGTACACTTGCCAAAGTGCTCCAGATGACACTTATTGCAATATTGCGGCTCGGTGTTGATGGAATAAGCACGAGCGCGACCAGAAGAACCAGACTGTCGGCGATATGACTGTTGAGGCGAATATTGTGATGACCGGGAAGATCCAGAACATCCTCCCTCGCGCTGGCGCTTCGGCGGTGACGGTTGTGTAGGGTTGGTGGAAGCAGCAGCAGACCCAATAGAATAACCCGACATGATCAGAATTTGTTCTACATTTCTGGCAGCCTCAAGTAAACCAGCAAATGTAGGATAGCGAACGTTACTCATAACTCGCCTGATCTCAATATCCAGACCAGCCTCGAACCTGGTCACCTTCCTTTCTTCAGTATCAACTTGATGAGGCGCAAACAAACTCAGCCTAGTGAACTCCACAGCATACTGGGACACAGTCTTAGTCCCCTGATTCAAGCCCATGAACTTTACCTCCAGTCTTCGGCGCTCATCAACCGGACAATACTGCTGAGTGAACAAATCAGTGAACTTAGCCCACGTCATGACAGCCACCTTCTACAAGGTTAAAGCATTAACCATGGAATTCCACCACATGATTGCGTCATTAGTGAACATCGCAGTAGCATACCGAACCATGTCCTTCTCAGCACAGTCGTTGATTCGGAATGCCCGTTTGGTTTCCGTTATCCATTTTAGTGCTGCAACAGCGTCCCCCAATCCATTAAACTCCACGGCCCCGTTTCCCTTAAAGTCCTTGAAACGATAGCCTCTGGGTTTGTTAGATGACCCAGTATTGTCATCTTGTTCCTCATTGTTGCCCCCTTCCTTTTCCTTGTTCTTTCTCTTATCCTCCCTTCTCTTAGCTTCGGCCTCATCTCGAGCCCGAAACTGATCTTGAATCATCTTGTTCTGCTCAACCATCATGGCTAGCATCATCTCCCTTGTTTCTTCAGGTGTCATTCCTCCTCCAGACATGTTCTGAAAATATAAGACATATAACTTGTTTGGTAACATGTCATTAATTTAAAGACACCACCCCATTTGTCCCGTATGATAGTCAATCCCTATAATTACTAGATCGTAACCTATCTTAGTTCAGATCGTTACTTAGACCACTACATATCATCACCTAATGTTTGAGACCAAGACCTTACGGACACTTGAATCTCAAACTACTGCTCTGATACCATACCATGTGACACCCTCGCCACATCAACCACCATTTACAAAACACCCAGGATTTAATCACCAAACTACAATTACATAATGATCTGATTACCTAATTTAAGTGCGGAAGCATTAAAATATATAAATAAAGTAACGCAACAGTGTCAAACACTCTACAGTGCTACAAGGTACCAAATCTAAGTTTACATACCCAATTCAATTATTACAACATCCAGAATATATTACAACACTGTCCCAAAGCATAATTACCGAATGAGTAGTAGAAATCTTCCAAGAACTCCACACACGACCTAACTAGAAGGTCCGGCAGCAGATTTCCCTTTTCCTGTAAAATTACAAAAACTGAGAGGTAAGCGAATGCTTAGTGAATACACAGATTACGCATTTTATAAATCTTTATGAAGCCCCAAGAGTAACACCGATGACAAACATCGTATACCCTCTTCGTACACCAAGTACGGAACCAGAGCCGCAGCCCCTTCGAGCCCAAAGCTCGGCATAAAACATACCATCTGAGACAAACGTACGATCGGGGATGACATACTGCCTACCAGAACCTCGGAGGGATCAGGTCCAGGTCATATAGCGCAGTAACATCGGAGTAATTGATGCGACCCACCGGTCCATCACTAGATGCACAACAAACGAACGGACATGCAACAAATATGAATGTGCATCTAAATCTACGCAAGTTAGTAGAGTTCCAAATAACAATTGAAGCAACACGTCTCAGCAGGCAAAAGCTATCATAAAACAGATGTAAACACGCGAAATCTACTGTACTCACAGTGGGTGCGTAAATAAACTTTAACCAATATTATTTTTCCTCGGAATTTCAACCGGATCCACAAAGTACCCCACTGTGGGTTAAACAACACCACAAGGGACCTGTAAGTCAGTTGCAACAATACCTCATGTCAATAATTGTTTAATTTTGTAAAACCAAATTTCATAAATTTACAACATTTAATCCCAAATTCGGATCCATGATAAATTCGAACCTAATCTCAAATTTAGGGGTTAAATTCGAACCCAATCTCGAATTTAGGGGTTAAATTCGAACCCTATGATGTTAAATTCGAATACATACTTGAATTTAGTACAAAAATCGAGTTTGTTCTTGCATTTCGACTTTGTTCTTGGCATTCTCGAATTTGTTCATATTTACAGCTTAAATCATACATTTCTAAGTCTAAAAATCACGAATATGATAAGCATTAAGCATAGTTTCGATTCTATTATACATACTCTATCATATTCTTGTTAAAACTCAAGCCAAACTAGCTTCATTCACGCAATAAATGATAAATTCGAATTTCTATCATCAAAACCAAACATATAGAAACTTAAAAGGTCGATTCTTACCTCAAATTTGTACGAGATCACAAATGCAACCGTAAATTATTGTTGTACTCCTCGAGATCTTTCCGATAACGTATAGAACTCGATAATCGGCCGGTCGGTTTGGGAGAAAATCTAGAGAGAATGTAGAGAGAATTCTAGAAAGAGAGTCTAGAGAGAGAGAGAGAGGTGGTGAAAATGAAAGGCATTTGGCCTTTTTATTCCCATCTTTCCCATTTTACACATTTCACCCCTCAACTTATCCGGTTCCATATAATACTGATTTATAAAAACAAAAGAATTTTATCTTTTATTTATTATCCTTAATAATTATTTTCACTTAATAATTTAAAAACTCTAAATTTCCATATAATGCAACCAACTTTTATAATTCAGCTTAAAATTCATTAATACTCCATAACAAATAATAATTCAAAGTTCTCAATTTTCTTAAAATCACGTCAAACTTTTAACTATCCAAATACATAATCATTGCTCATAATTCAACTTAATTATAAATTATCCATCTAAACAAATCTGAATTAAATTTGAGGATGTTACAGTTTAGTAGGTTTGTCTCCTTATGAATTAAATTATAAATTAGGTTTATAAGGAGGTTAAGGTATATAAGTTGACTTACTCATTTGGGATAAAGTTGGAACATTAGAAGACAAAGATTCTGCAATATGAAGACAAACGTGACTTTTGTTAGACTTGTCCTCTTGCAGTAGTCTTCTTGCAGTTAAGTAGGTTTGTCTCCTTATGAGACATTTTCGCCTTTCTCCTTATCCAATGAAGAAACCTCATTCCTATATAAAGAAGCTTCCAAGAAGATAGAAAGTGTGCACAACTAGAAGAATACGTTAATCCATGCATGCATGTTCAACTTCAACTTGAGAGACAAAAAGCAAAGTAGGTCTATGTTGTTCTAAGTGAACTTGTCCTCAAAGCTGTTTAATATTCCCAAAACGGATCAGTTGAGTATCGTATCAAAACACTAAGTGTGCAAAACAATGAGTGAGTCTCAGTGAGTCAATCATTGTAACTAGTCTGAGTGTAGTGTATTAGACTAATAAAACATGTTGTTCATTCTGTCATATCAGTTTGGATCCTTTCAAAATCAAACTTGTTTGTAAAGTTAGCATACTTGTTAATATAAAGTATAAACATACAAACATAGAAAAAAATCTGTAAGATTTTGATTTGAGTGTATTCAACCCCCCTTCCCCTCCTCTATAGTCTCTTAAAATACTTGCGATAACCTTTTGAGACCTACAAGATCTATTTTCTGTTAACATTAAAATATTCTTAAATTTAAAATTTTACAAATAATTTAAAATCTGAATTTTGAAAATTTAGACAAATAAATTATATAAATAAAAAATAAAAAAGTATGAAACTAAAATATCTTTGAACCCCAAAGCATTTAAGAGGGTAAAGTGGTCCAATGGGTGTTTTAATACGTAGATAGCAACCCATAAAAGGAAAAGAAGGGGTGCATTAAAAATGATAAGAAATACCTCATATAGTTTAGCTTGTTTAATTATAAAGAATTGCAACCAGAATATTTGATATTTTTGTTTTCTGTTTAAATAATATTAAAAAAATTAATTTTGAAAAAGTAATATTCAATTAAAACATCAAAACCCTTGCTCATTGAACAAGTCAAACCTAAAATTTGTACTACATTATCCATGTATTTTGGACAAATAAAATGGATGGATAAATTCAGGTTGCGTAATCGGTTTCTAGGTTATTTAATAACAAAGAGCGTTAAGAAGTATTGTTTAGTTTTATGTCAAGTTCGTTGGAAGGGTGGAAGAGAATGAGGTTGAAGAAACGGAATCAAGAGCTCGTGCTTTAGGTGAATTGGAAGAAATACGAGTAAGCTTATAGAATAAAGATACTTATTGACCAGTTTTATGATCAGAATAGAAGAGATAAATCACATAATACATAATTAAAAGACATGTATAATTATTTAACTGTTTATCCTTCGACCTTCATTTTCGATAGTTTCTTGGTTCTAACCGTCATCCCACCATCATGAGTGAATTGGAAGCATTAAATGATGTATTACAAGACATTTCTATTCTAAGATAAATGGAGATGGTTCCTTGATCTAGAATGGATTGATTTGTTATCGACACATCTGAATATATTTTTACCAATTTATGCAACACAAGTCATTTTCTTTGAGTAGGAGCCTAAAGGATATGATGATTTAATTTGATATGTGTTTGAGACCTTGCACAACTACTTTTACCCGATAAATTTTTTCCTGGAGTAAAATAAGCAACTATTATAGTCTACTAGGTTATTTTTATTATTGATTTATTTAATCGGGTTGTCTAAATGAAGTCGTATATTGTAACTTGCAGATGGTTAGAATTATCAAAGCATCTTTCGTAGAGAATTTACTTATGGAAAAAACGACGAGGATAAAAATTGGTCAATTAATGACAGAACAATCAAAATGACATGTAGCAAATAACTAAGCTAGAACATAGATTTTTTTTAAAAAAATTCTAGAAAATGATTTATCAAACAAATTATTTTTAGAAAAAAAAATTAAAAAGTATGTACTATATTGGTTGTCTACTCGTTCGACTCGTGCGTTTGCTTGAACGACCCTTATTGTCTTCCCTAGACTTAAATTACCGATAAGATGATGATGGAGATGATACTATTTGTATTTTAATTTTGTTACAGAAAGTCTTATTTTGATGATAAATTTTGTTATAAAGTTTTATTTTGATTAAAAAGTTTCTAGGTTAATCAGTTAGTCAGTTAAATAATGAAAATGATTGTACTATTTATGTCTTGTGTTAATTTATCCAACTATGTAACAAAATTATATTTACTTATTTGTTGATGTAATTAATGAAGTGGCACTTTTATAATAGGAAATTTGCAAAAAAAAACAAAAAACAAAAAAAAAAACAAAAAAAAAAAACCCCTAAGTTGGGTCTTTTTTGCCTTCAAAATTTACACATACATTCATAACGAATTCAAATGTGATGGCATGAATTGATTAAAAAAATTACAAACACAATTGAGAAAACATGTCAAAGTTTAATTCATAACATAAATTGGTAAGTCATCACATGAATTGATTAAAAAAATTACAAACACAATTGAGAAAACATGTCAAAGTTTAATTCATAACATAAATTGGTAAGTAATTTAAAATTGTTGCATAAATTGATTATAAAAAAAAATTCAAATATGATTGCATGAAAGATGTCCAAACTTATATTGATGTATAAATATGTGGTCAATTTTTTTTCAATAGTGTCAATCAATTAATTTCACAATGTAACTATAAGTCGTTCATAATTATTTATTACAATATTTTTTAATATGAAAAATAGAATGATTAATTATATATATATATATATACATATATATATATATATATATATATATATATATATATATATATATATATATATATATATATATATATATATACATATATATATATATATATATATATATATAATACTGGAAAAAAAAGTGTCACATGACGTTATCATATTCCATCAAAAAAGATAATACAATATTATTATTTTTAATATAAAATAAAATAAAAGACAAATACAAATATTTTTTTATATTTATAAACATAAATAAATAAATGCAACATTATTAGTTTTAATATAAAATGAATAAAAGATAAATAAAATTGATTTATTCTAATATCTATAAATTTCATAAAAAAAGATAAATAATTAATCCATATAAAAAATAATTTAAATGATATCTAATCAAATCTAAATCTAAATTAAATCTTATTTCATATAAAACTCAAATTTCAATTTCAATTTGAATTTATATTTAATTTTATTATATTATATAAGTAGATGGATACTATAAAATTGATATAATATTTTTAAAATTTATCCTACAAAATACATAAAATTAATTCTTAAAATTTATACACATGTTATACATTGGTTTATAGACTAGTTATTATCATAAAAAAGAACACAAATTGACACAAGCATCATCACGTTCCACCTACACATTATTATTTTTAAAATAAATAAAATAAAAGATAAATATAATTTATTATTTTTAGTATCCATAAAGATTAATAAATATAAAAGATGAATGTAATTTATTATATCTTTGAATATTAATAAATAAATCCAAATATCATTTTAAAATATAAATACACTATATTATTTTTTATTTCATAAATGTGAAAGCTAAATATAATATATTATTTTTTAAAAGATAAATGTACTCCATTATTTTTCAATCTATAGATATTAATTTATAATAATATATATAGGTATTATTATATAGACACTAAAACCTTAATTTATGTAACTTAAATATATTAAATTAAAAATAAAAAATAAAAATGATTATAAAAAAAGGTTCTAATTATATCAAATCATAAAGTAGAAAGATAATAATTATGATTACTAATGATAGTATTCTTATATTATTTTAAATAATTAATAATTTTGTGTTTTTATTTTTATTTTTATATATTTTATCTAAATAATTTTTATTAAAAATAGCCACGTAATAGGTGGGTCATAAACTAATTATATATATAATATAATGTCATTTTCTATCAAAACCTATTATTTAGACTTCAACGTCAACATTTATATTCATTTCTTTAAAAAAAGAAAAGAAATAAAATAAAACTTCGAAAATGACATACAAATTAAATATACATGGGCAATTTGGCATATGATAATATGATATGCTGTGAATACACAGTGAGGTGGAATCAAGTAAAGTTCTTGGAATCAATGTTGAACCAGTTTTTTCCGGACCATTCTTATTTGGATCATTTTCTTTCCAGACCAGTCTTTATCGGATCAGTACGGTCTTTTGTCAATTCAATCTCTTTCTAGACTAGTCTTGGTTCGGACCAGCTAGGACCTTACATTTTTCGGTACGAGTTTCCTGTTCGGATATTTAATCGGATTTAGAAGGCTCGGATTTTTTGATTTGTTTTTTATATTGAATTACTTTTTTAGACTCGCTTTTTAGACTTTATTTTCTTCAATCAATATAAGAAAACTTATATTAATAATAGATATATGTTAATAATTACAATTCACAAAAATACAATGACTATAATTAATACAAAATAATTTGTGACTACATATTAATATAAGATATACTTATAATTATAATATACATGAATAATATGATTATCTTTAATATAAAACGACTTGAAAAAAAAAATTCATAAATATCAATTAAACTTATAAAGAAGTTCATAATTTGAAAAAGAAAATTCGTAAACAAAAATAAACTCATAAAAAATCGATAATCTAAATAAAACTTAAAAATGAAGAACAAAATGAAAACATAATTTATTGAAAATCGTTGGAAAAATACATATGTATATGTATATATGTAGTCACTATGTGTATGTGTGTGTCTATGTGTATGTATGTATGTTTGTATTCATGTGTATGTATATGTGTATATGTATGTACGTAGTTATGTAAGTGTGTGTATAACTATATGTGTACATATGTATGTATGTGTATATATGTTAGTAGGTGTGAATGTATGTGTATATGGATATATGTATGTGTGTATGTGTATGTATGTATGTCTGTAATCGTATGTGTATGTATGTTTGTGTGTGTGTGTATGTATGTATGTATATGTCTGTAACGATATGTGTATAATTGTATTTTTGTATCTATATTTGTATGTATGTTTGTGTGTGTACGTACACATACATATATGTATGTGTGTAATTGTATAGTTTGTATTCATGTGTGTATATGTATATTTGTGTATAATTGTATATGTGTATGTATGTGCATACATATTATTATTTATAGACTAATATCTTTTTTAAAAATAAGAATTATGTCTATCTTTTATTATTTATATATTAAAAATAATAGAATGTATTTATCTTTTTAAAAATGATAAAATGTATTTATCTTTTTTTTTAATAATAATAAGTTGTATTAATATTTTCTGATGGAATGTGAAGGTGACACGTGACACGTGACATTTGATGTTACATAAGTATTAAAAAAACAAAATATTTTGAGAATCTATCTATATATACTAATAAAGCAAAACAACTCTTGTCATGTGCCGTTTCCATAGCTCTCCTAAATTTTTTTTTCTCGCCCTTTTTTTATTTATATAACTCACTCTCTCAATTAATGAGAATTTATTTAAAAAAATTTAGAATATTTTATGAAAACTAATATAATTAAATGATTTTAAATACTTCCTAATTTAACCTATATCTCTACCTTGAGTATTTTATCTACAATTATCTAATTGATTTATAAAAACTTTACTGTTTGTTAAAACTTTTAACTAACTCTGTTTTTATTTTTAAAGTTAACGTTAATATTAATTTAAAATTATGTTGCCAATCAATTTAAGATTTTATTCATTGTCAACTGAATCAAAAAATTTTAACATAGAACATGATTTTAGCTTATTTATCGGTAAAAACTAAAACACATCTAAACATGAAAGGTATAACAACATGATAATCTTCACAAAAATAATACTTTACATTGTTTTCAAATTTAAAAACAAATATTTAATAAAATTGATTTAGTTTTTATTAGACTAAATTACATAAATGGTCCCTGTGGTTTATATGAATTACGGTTTTTGTAACACCCCAAATAATTAAGATGTAATTATATACCTAATAATGTTGTGTTAATATTGGGATTATTTATTATTAATTGGAAATAATAGTAATATTGACTAAAGAGGTAACCAACTTTATGGAACAATTTTTATTGTGAACCTAAAAGCATTATTATGAGATAATTGACGAGTATTACTTCATTATGCTATTATTGGGACTTGAATAATATAATGTTGATTAGTTATTGAATTGACAAAAATAGGTAATGTACTTTGATTTGTTTTATTAAAATGAAAGATATAATTGTTAGGGTGGGTTAATGGTGTATTAATGAGAAAGTTGGAGGGTCAAGGGTGGCCATAGGCCAAACCCTTCTCCCCCTTTTCTTCTATAACCCTCCAACACACACACACATAATGGTGTGTGTGTGTGTTCTTGTTCTTTTGAGAGAAAAAGAGAGAAAAGAGAGTAGAGTTGTGGATAGATTTTGAAGATTGAAGTGTTTTGGAGCTAAAATCTTGCTCATTTTGTTGGTTATTGAAGGTATAAACACCTCCTTTGTTCTTCTTCTTCATTTTCTTTCGTTTCCTCCATTTTTGGAGATGAAACCCTAAATGGGGTTATGTTGAAATGTTTATTAAAGGTTCCAATCTTTTTAGTATGTTGTTATATGATCAAAATGGATCCATAATATGCAACAACATTGGTAGTTTGTGTTAGTTTGAGTTAATTTTGGTTGAAATCCAATTTAGGGCTCAAATTGAGTCATGGATCAGTCGGTTGCATTTGGGATGTTTTAGAAGCTCAAAATGAGCTCAAAAGTGTTTAAATATGTTGTATAATTGATTTCAAGTGTTGGTTTTGAGTTTGGTTGAGTTTTGGAATTTTGGGTGTTAAACCTGTAGGGGGAAGAAGTGCAGGTCTGTGAGCGACTCGCTGAGTCGCCTGAGGCGACTCGCTGAGTCAAATTTTTCTGCTCACAAAAATTTGAGCGACTCGACGAGTCACCCAGGCGACTCGCTGAGTCAAATCTGGCTGTCCAAAAATTTGATTTTTAGCTATGGGGTCCTATGCTAACATCTAATACTTGTAAAATACATCTAAATTAAGTGTTTAAAGGGTTCTAAAGTTTAATTCCACATTCGGGTCTCATAGAGTCCCGAAATGGATATAAGGCTTTCGGTTTGGAACCCGAAATGTAATTGGAAGGGTTTAAAGAGTTGTTGAGAGCATTGAGCCTCTGTGTTGGGATCCAACACTTGTTTGCAACTCCTATTGCATGAGTCTAGTTGTTCCCAAAGTTGGAACATGATTCCGAGTTCGTTGGGTACCGGAATGACCCGAGACTCTTACGTTGATACCCGAACTCACATTCGGAGAACTTTGCGGACTTAATAAGCTTTGAGGGCTTATATATTTGTTATGTAAATATCATGTAGGTGAATTTGATCATTGGAGCCTATTCGAAGAAGCATTTGCCTTATTTGGGCATATCTGGGTCAAAATTGAGACGTCAAGGCTATAATTAGCCAACCGCTGTGAGTTCTAGGACTAATGTAGATGAATGATTACATGTTAATTGTTGATTATGCCTTTGTTGATAACATGCTACTTGATCATGCATATTCACATGCTATAGATGGATTCATTGTAGCCTTATTGAACATGTTGTCATGCATCATGAATTGAAAAGTGAATTGCCATGATAGTTGACATAGTTGTGTATTGGTTTGTTATGCAATTCATATAATATGTCTAACCTCTTATCTGTATGCATAATATTGGTTGGAAGTTGGTAATTCACGTTTGATGATCTCGTAGGTTGGACTACTCACTTTTGTGATTGATTAATAATAGTTGGGATATATGCATGACTCTTTAAGTTGTATATTGGATCGCCTTCATGGAAATCTATTTGATTATGATTTGGCATAAAGGACTATTTAACCGGTAGGTTTATTAGTATTGTCAAGCGACCCCGATGATGTGTTAGAACCATTATTGAAGAACGGTTAGTAGATCCTCATGAGTCCTCTTGAACCCTAATTTGTTGTGGAATGCGTTTTGGACCCTTTGGATGTCCATGGATTATTCCTGGCCCCTTTGGATGCCGGATGCCGATGTGCTTGTATTGTCGGAAGTCCCGTACTTGCTAGGGACAGCCTCGTATTTGCTTAGAGGCCATACCACTCCCGACTTTGATAGGGAACCCTAGACGACCATGGGGTATGTGGTATTTGGATTTGGATGGGATTATGTCGTGTGAGGACGGCAACGGGCCGCCTGCGGGCGATGATTATGACACGTTGGGCTGCAAGCATGAGTTATATCCTAGTGGCGGTGTTGACATCATGTGAGGACGGCAACGGGCCGCCTTCGTGGCGATGATTGTGACACGTTGGGCCGCAAGCATGTTTGTTCTCACCTTTGAATTGGAGTCATTGGTAGTACGTACTGTGGTAATGTAACGTGCCAATTTGGTAAGGCAGCTTTGTAAAGGCGTTACAACGTGCTACTATGACACGCGTTGGAATCCCCACTTTGGCTCGATTATGTCTAGCGGTGTAGTGGATTCCAAGAGTTGAGTTGGTTCACCACCTTGACTCGGCTAGGCCGGGCGGTGACGGTGGAACATGTGACATTGGTAAATGTCGAGAATGATAATAGTCCTCAGTGAGATGAGGCATCTTGTTGTGAATTCGAATAGGTAAATAATTGATGTGGGACACTGATAGTCCTCAACGAGGATGAGGTGATCCCATTCTAACTTGCCATTGGCCATCATAGGCCCTTATATCTTTGGTTGATAGAAAATATGTGTTGGATAGACATGGTTAGCATGTAATTGTTATTTATATTAATCTTAGAATTCACTAAACAACTTTTGTTGTTTACCCCTTTAGTTGTTAACCTTTTGCAGGTTTGAGCTATTGAGCGTGAAGCTTACATTCTTTCTCATTATTCAAAGTGTAGACTCGAGACTAACGGTAAAGCTTTGGCTGTTTGTGATGGGTTTTTGGGTAGCCAACTTCCCGGCCTTAACTATTCATTCGCAGGATCATGACCTGTAACCTCGTAGAATTAATAGTCGTTAATCAGATGCATCACTTGTGATGCATTAGTTGTAAAAGTTTTAATTCTACCCTAATTCCGCAAGTATTATTGTACTATTTATTGTTAATTACACTTAAACATGGATTATTATTGTATGGGTGTTTCAGTTTTAGTCCCTGAAAGAATTTTATTACACCAGCAGTCCCTAAAATCGAAAAGTTGTAACATTTTGGTCCCTGAAACTAACGACCATTAACTTGAGTCGTTAGTTTTAGGGGCATTTTTGTCTTTTTGACTTTCAAGGACCATTTATGTAATTTTCAAACTTTCAGGGACCATTTTATGAAATTTTCATACATATATTTATCATTTCTTTCTTTTTTATAATTTAATTATCCAAATATAACATTTTATTTTTTTATTCCTTTTGTTTTAATTATTAATTTTCATTTGTATGTTTATTGTTATTACTAAAGTTATTTTTGTTTTATACATTACTATAATTTTTTATTTAAGATTATTATATGATATACCTGGTTCATTTTTTTCAATTATTTATTAAGAATCCAAATATTTCTCTAATGTTTTTTTCATTTAAGAAAAATAAAAATAAAAACTAGTTGTAGTTTTTTCGGTCGGAAAATCTATAATCGAAATGATTTATTCCATTTCTCCATCCAAGAAAATTCAAAATATGAAGTTATTTTCGTTCGGAAAAAGAATTATAATCAAAATGTCTCGTAGTTTCTTCATTGCAAATATTTAATAAAAATTTTGAATTCTAAATGGTTTGAAAATATCAAGAATTGGAATCGTTCATCGCTTTTTAGTCAACTAAATTATATTCCAAATGGTTTGTTGTTTTTATTGAAAAATTTGAAATTGTATTAATTTTTTTATCTACGTTTAATTAATAATCAGAATTATTCTTTTGTTTGAAAAAAATAAAAAATCATCACGATTTACCGTTTTTTGATCAAAGAAATGGTTCGTCATTAAAATCAAGATGGTTATCGTTGTTAAAAAAATCAAAAATCATAATGGTTCATCGTTTTTTAATTAAAAAATTAAAATCGAAATGGTTCATTATAATGGTTCATCGTTTTTTGATTAAACAACGATAAAAAAATTTACGAACCACTCCAATATTGTTTTTTGAATCTAATAAACGATGAACCATTTCGATAATTTTTTTGATCAAAAAATAACGAACCATTAAAATTTTTGATTTTTTAAACAACGATAACCATCTTGTATTAAATTTTTTTTATAAAAAAAAATGACGAACCATTTTGTTTTAATTTTTTTGATCAAAAAACGGTAAACCATTATGATTTTTGATTTTTCTTTTCAAACAAAGAACCATTCTGATTTTTAATTAAACGTAGATAAAAAAATCAATACAATTTCAAATTTTTCAATAAGAACAACAAACCATTTGGAATTTAATTTATTTGACTAAAAGCAACGAACCATTCTAATTCTTGCTTTTTTCAAACCATTTAGAATTAAAATTTTTTATTAAGTATTTGCAATGAAGAAACTACGAAACATTTTGATTATATTCTTTTTCCAAACGAAAAAAACTTCAACATGTTTTGTTATTTTGAATTTTTTTTGAATGGAGAAAGAAATAAATCATTTCGATTTTAGGTTTTCCGAACGAAAAAAACTACAACTAGTTTTTATTTTTAATTTTCTTAAATGAAAAAAATAATTGAAAAAAATGATTCAGGCATATTATATAATAGTGTTAAATAAATAATTATAGTAATATATAAAAAATAACATTAATAATAACAATAAACATAGAAATAAAAATTAATGATTAAAACAAAAGGAATAAAAAATAAAATGTTATATTTGGATAATAAAAATATAAAAAAGAAAGAAATAATAAATATATATGAAAAGTTGAAAATTTCATAAATGGTCCCTGAAAGTTTGAAAATTACATAAATGGTCCTTGAAAGTCAAAAAGACAAAAATGTCCCTGAAACTAACGGCTCAAGTTAACGACCGTTATTTTCAGGGACCAAAATGTTACAACTTTTCGATTTTAGGGACTTCTGGTGTAATAAAATTCTTTCAGGAACTAAAACCGTAAATCCACATAAACCACAGGGACCATTGATGTAATTTAGTCTTTTTATTATTATATATTAATATTTTTTATTTTTATAATAATATTTTAATTTATTATATTAAAAAAATAATTATTACATATACTCATGTAATACATGGGTTAATAACTAGTATAAACTTATAAACAAATAAACAATTGTTAAATGCATGTGATATAAACATATATCTAGTTTATCAAAAGTTCAGTTCATCTTAAAGATTTATAGTGTTTCTTAACTATACATTTTGTATACTATATATCAATATAGGATGTCATAAATAATTATCCATAAACTTTTAAAACAAACTTAATTTTATTCTTTTATACGCATGTGAGATTAGCTCAATATAAAAAATTGTGTGCTTGATTTAAATTTAAACGTAAACATTGAACTCGTCCAAACATAAAATTCAAAAAAATATATTATTATCTAATTATTAATACAATAAGATTAATAATTTTTTTCTAAATAAGAAAAATCCAAAATATGTAATCTAATTCCAGTTTATAAATAATAACATAAACATTAACCTTTAAATAAAATATTTAATGTACAATTACAAATTTTTATTTCTCAATAACCTTTGGATATATTATAAAAATAATAAACAGGAATTCTCAAATTACAGTTCATGAATTATATTTGATTTTTTTATACCGAGAAAATATCATATTTGTAAGTTTATAAATTTTTATGTTTTAATTAAAATTTACAAAATATCAACTTTTTTTATCTTAAAAGTAAATTAGAGTGTTTAAAATGTTTCTTTTTTAATTACATGGATTAAATATGAAAGTATTTGAATTAGATTTCATATTTTCTTTTAATAATAAATTAGTAAAATTAGAAATCTAGTTATGGAAAAATGCGGGAAATCAAAAACTTAGATGGATGAGGTAGTGACAAGTGACATGAAATATTTTTTTATTAATATATATAGATTAATTAAAGTTATTATTGTATGATTCTAAATTAGGAAAAAAAGAACGGAAATATTAAAAAGCAATGCATTAAGAGGTTGACACGTGACAAGAAATGTAGTCTTTTATTATAATACTAGTTTATTACCCGCGTATTACGTGGATATTTCAACATACATAAAATATAATAATTTAAAAGGTAAAAATATAAATAACTTTTTTTAAACAAAAGTATCTAATAGTGATATTATTATTTATTATGACCTATTAATTTTATATATTTTCAAATATATATGGATAGTAATTATTTTTATATACTTTTTAAAACTTTTATTATATTATATTATAATAAATAAGTTAGTAGAATATTAGATTTTGTATGATTTGATTTGAATTTAAAAATAGATTATACTAGATTTGGATAGATATAGTTTAAATTTTTTTATTGTTTTTTAAAAACTATACATAATATATGTCATGTGTCAATTTATGGTGATGACATATGGCTTTATAAGGAAGGAATATAATTACTCTTTTATTAGTATTTGTAATTATAGATTTTGAACATACATCCTAAAATAAATGTTTGAACACAATAGACATTTTGTACTTGTAATGTCTTGTTTGGAAGCATTAACGTAGAGACACCTCCATGTTAAATGCTGCCGAACCATTTTGGGTGAGCTTCTTTTATTTTATAATATTTTAAATTAATATAAAAAAGGGTAGTCCACCTTGGGTTCCGAGTAAGTCAGTGACCGGTTTTACGATCAATATGAATGAGGTAAATACTGATTAAACAAATGGGGCCTAAATGTCTGGAAAGAAATACATAACATAAACTAAAATACTGATTAATTAAACTACATACGTGCTACACACACATAATTACCTAATAACATATACATTTGTTTATATATATATATATATATATATATATATATATATATATATATTTGGGTTCAAATGAGTACCACTAGTTTTGCGGAGTACCGGAGGTACCTCGCTTAAGATCATTTTTTTTGAAATTTTTTTTCATAATCATGTTTAAATTAATAATACAAGACTACTTGCAAAAAATCACACCTAAACACACACTACAACTATGTGAAACGTGTGTGTTCACATGAAGTGTGCTGTTGTGAACGTGTGTTCACAACTAAGCATGTTCACATGAATTTTTTCACGTTCACATGACTTTTAAGATGATAGAAAGTGTAAATGTATATAATTTTTTACGTATAGTCTTATATTATTTGTATCTAAATGAATATGAAAAAAAATTCAAAAAAAAAAACTTTTTTTCAGAGCAAGTTCACATCTGAAACTCGTGTGTTCACAGGTACTCACGGTACTCTGCATTTTTTAGGTACTCACACGAACCATATTCTATATATATATATATATATATATATATATATATATATATATATATATATATATATATATATATATATATATATATATATATATATATATATACATACATACAAGTTTATTACCCGCGTATTACGCGGATATTTTTAATATATATAAAATATAATAAACTAAAAGGTAAAGATATAAATATTATTTTTAAACAAAAATATATAATAATGATATTATTATTTATTATGACCTATTAATTTTGTATTATTCTATACACACATGAATAGTAATTATTACATAAATCGTAATTGGAGGAGCTCAACAAGATAAGAAGATGATGAATAATAATAAGAATAATAATAATAATAATAATAATAATAATAATAATAATAATAATAATAATAATAATAATAATAATAATAATAATAATAGAATTTTAAAAACTAAAAGTATATTAAGAAGTTTCATAAATGGTCGTTGTATAGGTAAAAAGACGATTTTACCCTCATATTTAACCTTTATTTAACGGCAGTTAGTTTGAGGGACTGATTTGTAGCAACTTTTCAATTTTTAGGATTATCCATGTACTTACTTTGAGCTAGGAACCATTTCCATAACCTGAGCCAAACCACATGGACGATTTATGTAACTTACTCAGCTCTTTAAAATATTTTAAACTTTTATTATATTATATTATAATTAATAAATTATTAGAGTATTAGATTTTGTTGGACTAGATTTGATTTGAATTTAAAAGGAGATTATATTAGATATGGATGGATATAATTTAAATCTTAAATTTATTTATTATTTTTTAAAACTATAAATGACATGTGTCGATTCATAGTGATTACACGAGGCTTCATGAGAGTTGAATATATTTACTCTTTTATTAGTATAGATAGATACTAGGTTATTACCCATGTATTACATGAGTTAATTTTAGAATTTGATATTTATATATATGTATAATATAATAATTATATGAATAATAAAGTTTGTTTAATTTTAGTCGGTTAGTTATTAAATTAATCCATATTAGATTTACATAGATTTGATTTGCTTTAAATTTTAAAAATAAAATCAGTAAATGACATGGCAAAAGGAGAGAACGACAGATAGCAAATCAAATGAGAGCATGTCATGTAACATTTAGTTAATATTGTATTTGAAAATATTTCTTATAATTTAATGACTACTAATTATATTTATTTAGTTTAGAGAAACTATCAACTAATTAGTGATCTTGTTTTAGTCTAATCGTCCTTTGGTGTTTGTCGGATTTGGAACTTTGGATAATTACAATGGAATTGTGTATCTTTCAAAAGTGAAAATTTGTTAGAAAACAATCTTTTTCAAATATTCAATTTTTTTATAAAATCATAATAATGACAGCTATAAAATATTAACTTGATTAATTATAATGTTTTGAATATTTTACAACTTAGTTTACTAGACATTATTAATTATTTATTCGATAATGACACGTAGATCTAAGGGTTTATTATGAAAAAAAACAATATGTTTTCATGTTTTATGTGTTTTCGTCCTTTTATGTTATTTTCTCCATAAAAATCTTTAATTAAGTTAATTTTTTCTTTTTGGTTTAATGAAATTTGGACATTGGAACCCGGTTATAATTAGTGAACCGGGATTTAAAAGACTGAAAAGTCGGGTTCTAGTGTCCAATTTTCACTAAACCAAAATATAAAAAACTTACTTGAGAACTTTTATGAAAAAAAATAACATGGATAGACGAAAACGCAAAAAACGTAAAAACATGTTGAGTTTTTTTTTCATAATAAACCCTATATCTAACTCATATTATCATGTATGTCATTATATGATTAACACGACTAGTACATTTGTCATTCTTCATCTTATCCTTTGATTTACATTTGTTAGTTATAGTAGTTACATATAATCATTTCTATTATTTAGTGGTTGTTTGGTTTTGCGTTTATAACAATATTGTTAGATTGTCGTGTTTCATCGATGCATAATTATTTATAAATGCTTGAATTGCATATATAGGAAATCATTTATTTGCGTCATCATCTTTTTCTAGCCATTTTGTAATAGCTAGTATAAGTAGTAGCAAGCCAAACACAGATACGATATTTTACCACTGTTTCACCTTCATCTTCTCAACAGCTAGAAAGAAAGGGAGCACCATCAGCTACCGGCCGTAGAGGAACACCATTGTTGATCTCATTAGGGCTCACAAGATTAGTAGTTCGTAAAGTCCAAGTTACAAAATGGAGGGGGAGGCGAAGGGGTGGGGTTGAATGTAATCATAACAGTATTGCTAACTTTTTGAAGATTAATTTATTTATTGATTGTATAAAACAAATTACAAAGTATTACAGGAACAAAGTTAAAACCTATTTTAAATACTTTGACTTTGAAGACATGATACAAGTGTTTTTCTAGCAGCTCACTAAAGATCCTTGCTAAGATAATTCTAAGCTTGATAATGCCTTAAATATCTGAGAACCAAAAGTGTTTAACATTGATCGGAGCTTATGCTTGTATAGACAGTTGTGCATTAATGTTATCAACCATATTGTGGACGTGTCAGTTTTGAAATGGTTGACAATGAAGCATTAAATAATGCGATAACTCGTCGTCCATAAATGAGCAATTGAGCAGACATTGTACAAAAGCATTATTAAAATAATAAAAATTTTGTATGTGTCGCCATTCTTTTTGCTAATCTTCATTGTATAGATAGCGCAAAGAGGTCTCTGTCAACTTGTCTTGTAATTTGAAATGTTCCCACTTAAATTTGGGAGGATATTTATTTCAAATTACCTTGGAGTTGGCGAGTTTATCTATTAGGGACTTAGTGACTAACTTTGTCTTGACTTTATGTAACTGCTTGCTAATCTTCCACTTTAACGATCAACTCTTTCCTCGTCTTCAGGTTGTGTATCTTCAAGTCTTGAGTCAAGTACAAAGAAAATTCCAAGTGAGTATTAAATGTACTGAGAATTTCAAACCAAAGAGTTGTACAAAGACGACAATTCTTAAGTCATTGAAACAGACTTCAGTGTTTGGGGTTAATCTATGATTTTCTAATTACAGATGAACGAAGGGGACCCAACAACCACCATTTCAACATTGCAACCATTCAGCTACCTTCACACCTTAAGTAACATTGTTTAGTTACCAATCAAGAAGGAGCATCCTGTTACCGACTGAGCCCACACCTAGTTAAGGTAAGCATCCTTGAAAAAACGTAAGTAGGAAAGGATTTAATGGTTTGTGGGTGTGTAGGATGTGAAACAGGGGCATATCTAGTATGTTAGAACCGGTATCACGCGTTACCACTAATACTGTCGACCATATATAATATATAAGAAAATTTCAGTAAAATTCACATAATATACGTAATTGACACCTATTATTTATATTCTGACAAAATGAAACCAAAGTTTTTAAGATCCGCCCTGATGTGAGACTAATGTCATTTTTCATAGGGAGAAATAGAGCTTGGTTTTGTCGTTCTGACTACTTGTAGACGAAATGAGATAGAAAGTAAAAGCAAAAATAAGGGTATAAACGAATTAAGTATTAAAACATATTTTCAATTACTAAACTTTAATGAATAGTTCTATTGTTTATTCATCTTAAAACCCATAATAAATATTAACTTTGATCATAATAGTGTACCTTTATTGTATTTATTAATATATTTATCTTACTAGTTTATTACTCATGTATTACATGGGTTAATTTTAAAAATTTATATTTATATATATGTAAAATATAATAATTCTATGAATAATAAAGTTTGCTTGATTTTAGTTAGTTAGTTATTAAATTAATCCATATTAGATTTACATAGATTTGATTTACTTTAAAATTTAAAAATAAAATCAGTAAATGACGTGGCAAAAGGATAGAGCGACATGTGGCAAATTAAATGAGAGCATGTCATGTGTCGTTTAGTTATTCTTTTAATAGTATAGATAGATATAACTTATAAAACAATTAATCGATACTATTTATTTTGGTATATTATGAAATTTTATAAATTTCTTATGATAACAAGTCATACATTTTATATGTTTATATTTTAAAAAACATTATTTGGAATTTTATATTACACACTTGATTATAAATGTACTTTTAATTTATTTAGTTTTTCATGAGTTTAAAAACATCCTACTTTCTATTTAAACCGTATGTAACACCCGCATATAAACCATAGAATGCCACACAATCATACAACGGTAATTTCCATGATAAAATAATAATGTTATACAAAAATTCAAGTTTAGTGCATATTGTCCTAGTTTTCATTTAGTTACGGCTTATAACAATTGTTTATCTTAATAGTCATGCAAAATACTAGTATAACAAACTTTGAGTTGGTACGCGTGCTGCCTACTTCTCATCGTTCGCTCAAGAACTACTTGATTCCTTATCTAATGTAATATAAAATTCGAATAATCAATTGTATTTATCTTTCATTTTATTTTATTTTAAAAATAATAAAATGTATTTATCTTTAAAACAATGAATTATTTTTTATTTTATTTTAAAAATAATAATATATATTTATCTTTTTAGATGAAATATGGTGATGCCGTGTGGCAATTTGTTTTCTTTTTTATTATTTATATAGATATATATATATATATATATATATCTATATATATATATATATATATATATATATATATATATATATATATATATATATATATATATATATATATATATATATATATATATATATATATATATATATATATATATATATATATAGGTTTAGGTTCAAAAGAGTCCCTTCAAAAATCCAGTGTACCAAGGGTACCCATCCAAAGCCACAAGATTAAATAAATCAATGGTTGTGATCAAAAAATGCTTTCCATGCGCGTCCCCCCCTTTTTTTTGGCTGGAAGGGTATTTTCGTAATTACAGCGACCATTCACATTACTTAATTCATCATTCACATTAATTGATCATTCACATTAGTTAATTGATCATTCACATTACTTAATTATTCATTCACAACACTTATTTGATCATTCACAACAATTATTTGACTATTTACAATTCTTTTACACTTATTTGATCATTCACAATAATTATTTGACTAATTGATCATTCATATTACTTAATTGATCATTCACATTACTTAATTGACCATTCACATTACTTAAATGATCATTCACATTACTTAATTAACCATTTACGTTACTTAAATGATCATTCATATTACTTAATTGATCATTCACCTTACTTAAATGATCATTCACATTGCTTATTTGATCATTCACATTGGTAAAATAATATCAGCACAACATGTGAATCTGAGCATTGTCAACTACTAACAAACAGTAACAATGATCATTCATGTAACGCTCAAATTCTCAAATCTATCAAACATTAATAACATCAACCAATGTGAATGATCATTCAGCTAATGTGAATGGCCATTCACATTAGTCAATTTCATCATTCACATTGGTTGTACCATATCAGCACAGCATGTATGCTGTGCATCGTCAACTACTAACAAGCAGTAACAAGATTAATGACAAACAGTAACAATGGTCATTCATGTAACGCTCAAATTCTCAAATCTATCAAACATTAATAACATCAACCAATGTGAATGATCATTCAGCTAATGTGAATGGCCATTCACATTAGTAAATGTCACCATTCACATTGGTTGTACCATATCAGCATACCATGTATGTTGTGTATCGTCAACTACTAACAAGCAGTAACAAGATTAATGACAAATAGTAACAATGGTCATTCATGTAACGCTCAAATTCTCAAATCTATCAAACATTAACAACATCAACCAATGTGAATGATCATTCAGCTAATGTGAATGGTCATTCACATTAGAAAATTTACCATTCACATTGGTTGTACCATATCAGCACAACATGTATGCTGTGCATCGTCAACTACTAACAAGCAGTAACAAGTAATGACAAACAGTAACAATGAACATTCATGTAACGCTCAAATTCTCAAATCTATCAAACATTAATAACATCAACCAATGTGAATGATCATTCAGCTAATGTGAATGGTCATTCACATTAGGAAATTTACCATTCACATTGGTTGTATCATATCAGCACAACATGTATGTTGTGCATCGTCAACTACTAACAAGCAGTAACAAGTAATGACAAACAGTAACAATGAACATTCATGTAACGCTCATATTCTCAAATCTATCAAACATTAATAACATCAACCAATGTGAATGATCATTCAGCTAATGTGAATGGCCATTCACATTAGGAAATTTACCATTCACATTGGTTGTACCATATCAGCACAGCCTGTATGCTGTGGATCGTCAACTACTAACAAACAGTAACAAGATTAATGACAAACAGTAACAATGGTCATTCATGTAACGCTCAAATTCTCAAATCTGTCAAACATTAATAACATCAACCAATGTGAATGATCATTCAGCTAATGTGAATGACCATTCACATTAGTAAATTTCACCATTCACATTGGTTAAATAATATCAGCACCTTACATTAGTCCTGTTAATTGTCAACTACATTTTGTGAATGATCAATCTTCTAATGTGAATGGTCAATTAAGTAATGTGAATGATTAATTAAGTAATGTGAATGATCATTTAAGTAATGTGAATGGTCAATTAAGTAATGTGAATGGTTAATTAAGTAATGTGAATGATCAAATAAGTGTACAAGAAGTATAAATAGTTAAATAAGTGTTGTGAATGATCAATTAAGTAATGTGAATGATCAATTGACTAATGTGAATGATCATATAATGTGAATGATGAATTTAAGCAATGTGAATGGTCGCTGCAATTACGAAAATACCCTTGGTACGCTGGATACGCTGGATTTTGGAGGGGACGCTGTGGAACCAAATTCTATATATATATATATATATATATATATATATATATATATATATATATATGGTTCGTGTGAGTACCTAAAAAATGCAGAGTACCGTGAGTACCTGTGAACACACGGGTTTAAGATGTGAACATGCTCCGGGAAAAAGTTTTTTTTTTAAAAATTTTTTCATATTCATTTAGATACAAATAGTATAAGCATATTTGTAAAAGAATTACACGCATTCACACTTCGTAGCCTCTTAAAAGTCATGTGAACGTGGAAAAATTCATGTGAACATGCTTAGCTGTGAACATACGTTCACAACAGTGCAGTTCATGTGAACTTGCACGTTTCACATAGTTATAGTGTGTGTTTATGTGTGATTTTTTGCAAGTAGTCTTATATTATTAATTTAAACATGATTATGAAAAAAAATTTTAAAAAAAATAATTTTAAGCAAGGTACCTCCGGTACTCCGCAAAACTAGTGGTACTCATTTGAACCCAAATCTATATATATGTGTATGTATGTATGTATGTATGTATGTATGTATGTATGTATGTATGTATGTATGTATGTATATAAAAGTTGATATTGTTTATATTCTACTTTTCATATATTTTGAATGGGCAAACCGCACAAAATAGCAACCTACTGTACGTAAAGTTTTTATTACAACAACCTACCAAAAATTTCGTCCAAAATAACATCCTACCATCTGATTTTTTTTAAAACATTGAACTCTAGATAATCTTTCCATAATAGCAACCGTTAATTACTGGGTGTGGTTGGGTGCTGACTAGGCATCCACGTAAGCTGCCATGTCAGCACCGGGTTAGCGCAAAATAGCAATGTACGCATAAAATAGCAAATTACTCCTAAAATAGCAACATACTACAAAAAATAGCAATGTATTAATTTTATATATTTTTTAATCCTAAATACTATTATTATCAAAAAACCGAAAATGTTTGTCATTTTCACGATAGGAAAAATTAAAATTTCGATTGGTTCATCATTTTCTCCGTTCAAAATAATTATAAAACGAAATTGCCGTCGTTTTTTACGTTCGAAAAAAATTTAAGATCAAAACAATTATTTTCGTTTGGAAAAAGTGAAAACATGAATGGTTCTTTTTTTCGTTTGAAAAAAAATTCAAATTCATAATGTTTCGTTGATTTTTCCCGTTTAGAAAAGTTTAAAATCCTAATTGATATTTGTTTTTTCCGTTTGAAAAAATTAAAAATTGCAATGACAAAATAGGGCAAATTGTTTGAAATAACAAGCTACTTATCTATTTTTTCTTATTACAGTATTTTACTTTATTATGTACCATTATTTGGATCCTACTAACCTAAACCTATTAGTTATGGCAATTTATGTATGTAACCGGTTACTTAGTCGGTTCCATTTCCTTTGAGAGAGAGAGAGAGAGCGATAGAGAGAGAAAGAGAGAAAGAGAGAGAGAGAGAGAGAGAGAGAGAGAGAGAGAGAGAGAGAGAGAGAGAAGATGGAGACCAAACCTCCAGCAAAGGGGAGGCGAGCTCCGATCCATCGGCGCTTTGTCGCACCCACCAGTTCCAGCCACCTCGCCGTCGTCCCAGCCACCATCTTGATATAAAGCCTTATCTGCAGCCACATAGCTTCCATGCTCCACGCGTTCTCCCCTTCGCTGGTTTCCATGTTATACACAGAGAGAGAGAGAGAGAGAGAGAGAGAGAGAGAGCGACGGCGAGAGAGAGCGATAGAGAGAGAAAGAAGATGGAGACCATTCGATTTTAGGGTTTCGTTTTCAAGGTAGGGTTTCGCTTTCCATCCCCATTCCTTCACATGTTAAGGTTTCGTTTTCAAGGTAGGGTTTCGCTCTCCCACTTGATTTCGTCAGGTTTTAGATTTCGTTTAGTTAGGGTTATATTTTTGTTAGGTTTCGTCTTTTATTTTGGGATTCCGAATTATTAGTTTATTTGATTTTCATGTTCAGATTCTTGGTTTGGTTGCAAATGGAGATTCTTTTTTTAGGGTTTTCCGGATGTGTTCTTCGTCAATTTTGTAGGCGTGGTTGGTTTATTCATTCCAGATCTGGTTTTGGTTTCTTCGTTCCATACTTGGATTTGTTAAGGTTGCAAATTCAGTTTGAAGATTTTTAAGGTTATCTAGAATCGGTTGTTAATGTGTTCGGAAAATTGATTTGATTTGTGTTCTTGAAACAAGTTTTGAGTATTCTTGATGATGTTCATATCTAGTTCTTCATGTTCTTCAAGTGACCGGCTACCTGTCAAACAGGTAATTCCATTGCCCAGAACCTGAGCAAAGTGTTAGTAGGATCCAAATAATGGTACAAAATAAAGTAAAATGTTGTAATAAGAAAAAATGTGTAAGTAGCTTGTTATTTCAAGCAATTTGCCCTGACAAAATATTTCAGTTTTATATATATTCTAATGGACAGTTGCTATAACTTTTTACCTATTGAAAAAAAAATTAAGAACATTTTTCAGTTTTAATAATAATAAAAATAATAATAAACTAAATTAAATTTAGGTTTAAGATTATAAAAGTTAATGCATCAATTTTATGCAGTACGTTGATATTTTATGAGTACATTGCTATTTTGTAAGTATGTTGCTGTTTTGAACAGACCCGATGCTGACATGGCAGCTTACATAGATGCCTAGTCAGCACTCAACCATGCCATGTCAAGTTGCTATTATGGAAAGATTATCTAGAGTTCAATCTTTTAATAAAAAAAAATCAGATAGTAGGATACTATTTTGGATGAAATCTTTGGGAGGTTGTTGTAATAAAAATTTTACATACAGTAGGTTATTATTTTGTGCAGTTTGCCATATTCTGAATCTTAGTAAAATTTATAATATCACATGACATCATTCTTCACAGATTGCATGTGCATGTCAAAATACATTTATAACCTATGTTACGATTGCAACAATTAGGTTTCAAAGGGTAAACCACGCATTTAAAACCAAGAAATTAAAAGTATGATGAATTAAATAAAATAAAAGGTAGAGTTAATTACAAAAATGGTATGTGGTTTGTATCAAAGTTTGGATTTAGTCCATGAACTTTTAATTTTACAAAATCGGTCATTATTGTCAATGTTTACATTTAAAGTTAAGAGTAAAGGACATTTTTAGTCCTTGTGGTTTGATGGTTTACCCGGATTCAGTCCCTTAACCATAATAAGGTCAAATTTCATCTCTATTTTGCTAATTTTGTGCACTTTTAGTCTCTCGTCCGTTAAACTTAACGACACAAACGTTAAATTTGTAAGAATGACATTTTTACCCTTTTTATTGAGACGCTTTTAGTCCCTATGGTTTTATTATTTACTCATTTATAGTCCAACATTTATTTTATTTTATTTTATCTTTATAATTATATTATTTATAGATATACTTAATTCATTATAAACACACTTATTTTATTTATAAATATACTTATATTTTAATATTTTATTTACATTTACTATTGTTCGTATTTTATTTAAAATTTAACATTTATTTTAATTAAAATTATATTAATTCTTTATATCTAAAGTTCATCTTCTTTATTAATTTTAATTTTTATAATATTATTGTTGACATTTATAGATGTAATTTTGTTATTTGTGTTTAACTAAATATAATATCGTCGATATTTTTCTATGCAAAGTCATTATTTTTTCAAGTATCTTCCAACCTAATCAATTACCGACACATAAATTATATACATATGAGAATATACTTAAAAAAATAATGACATTTGAAGATACTTGAATATATATATATATATATATATATATATATATATATATATATATATATATATATATATATATATATATATATATATATATATATATATATATATATATATATATATACACCTTTTAGTCCCTATAGATAAATTTATTTACACATAAATTATACACACACACACCCATATATATTTATATATGTGTGTGTGTGTGTGGGTTCAATGGAGAACCTTCATGCATCGAATAACCTTGAAGAACCTCCATGCACCACTACAAATGCATCATAATTCCCCCGTGATGCATCATTATTTCCACGTGATGCATCAAATTCCCTCGTGATGCATCGATTTCTACATGATATCTTTTTATTTTCTAGCGATGAATTGTGGTTCTCCAAGGTTTTTCGATGCATAGAGGTCTCCATTGAACCCACCCCTCTATATGTATGTATGTATATATATATATATATATATATAGGATTGGGTTCTTTTAAGAACCTTAAATAATGTGGGAACATAAGAACCAATTTCAGTCATTGGATAAATAAGATCAAGGGTGGATAATCGATGACATTGTTGTAAATATTTTCAAGTATGGTTGGGTCCACTAAGGGCAAATCAGTCATTTTTCCTCCTTCCTTTAATGCAACTTTTCAGAAAAGTTTCCATCTTGCTGTCATTTAATTAAACTATGTAATCATCAATGACTTTGTCATTAATTTTTTCTTTTTCTTCCATTTTTTCCGGCAAGAAGAAGCTCGATTCCGTCGCCGGAAAACCATTTTGTTTTTTTTATTTCACCTGAATCCATGGAGTCGATCGACACATTTCAACAGACCCCGTGTAATATTTTTCCAAATGGTTTTGCAGCCGATGAGGAGGTCGACGATTATTTTTCTCCTAATCCAGGTCATGTTTATATTTGATTCGAGTATTCGTTGCTTTATTTAACGTTTCTTCTACATAGAATATGTTGCATTCTACGTAGAATATGTTGCATTATACGTAGAATATCTTCCATTCTACGTAGAATATGTTGCATTCTACGTAGAATATCTTGCATTCTACGTAGAATATCTTGCATTCTACGTAGAATATCTTGCATTCTATGTTGTCTGTAACTCTATATATATTTTTGTATTCTATGTTGTCTGAATAGAACTTCTATAAACATTTATAGATTTTGAATTTTTTAATCTGTATTCTACTCATATTTTATGTTATATTATGATGTTCATATTTTCTAGTCTATTTTATATTTTGAAATCGCAGAATCGGGGTAAAGATGAAACGCTCAAGACCTTGCTAAACGACGAGAGCTCTGAGCAAGACAATAGGAAAGGCACGACAAAAAACATATATTCTACGTAGATTATTTTGTATTCTTTGTAGTTTTTTATAGATTGTCTGTAAATATATATAGATTTTTGTATTCTATGTTGTTTAAATAGATCTTCAATAAACATTTATAGATTTTGGATTTTTAATCTGTATTCTTCTCAGATTTTATGTTATCTTATGACAATGTTCATATTTTGTATCAGTGTAAATATATATAGATCTTCTCACATTTATAGTTTTTTACAGATTGTTTGCAAATTTATATAGATCTTAGGTAAGTGTCACATATTCTATATAGAATACCCCAATTCTACGCAGAATGTTCACATATTCTTCATAGAATACCACTAATCTAAGTAGATTGTTCACATTCTACCTAGATAGTTCACATATTCTACATAGAATATTGTTATTCTATGTAACTAGAATTGTTATACATTTTTTTTACATCATAGTTTTGAATTCATTGTTTTAATGCAATTTGTAAAAGATTCCATCATGGGCACCATTGATTGTGATTGTCGAATGTTCGATCAGATTGTGTTGCTTTGTATCTCCGTCATAGAATGTTGTATATTCACCATAGAATATTATGTTGACTCCATAGAATATATTTTAATCTACATATAAAGTTGTATAGTATTCATAGAAAAAAAAAGGATGAAGAGAAAAACTCTGGGGGTTTTTTTTTTTTTTGGAGAAAAAAAAAGGATGAAGAGAAAAACGAGTAGGGAATTAATTGTGTGTGGAAAAACGTGCAGCTCCTTTTTAAATGTTATCCCCAATATACCCCTTACCCACCCATTTTTCCAACAAAAAAACCCCTAAAGCCTTCTTAATTTCAAAAATGTCATCTTATATCTAAGCCATTGATTTCATGAAATCAATGGATGAGATTAGTTCTTAGGTTCCCACATTATTTAAGGTTCTTAGAAGAACCCTCCCCTATATATATATATATATATATATATATATATATATATATATATATATATATATATATATATATATATATATATATATATATATATATATATATATATATATATATATATATATATCCAAGACATAAGTTATATAATATACACATAAACATTATGTGTATTAAATTATATACACATAAATTATATACATACATACACACACACACAAAGATATATATATATATATATATATATATATATATATATATATATATATATCCATCACATATTATATAATTTATGTGTCGATAATTGATTATGTTGGAAAATACTTGAAGAAATAGTGACTTTGGAGAGGAAAAATATCGACGATATTATATTTACTTAAACAGAACTAACAAAATTACATATATAAATGTCAACAATAATATTATAAAAATTAAAATTAATAAAGAAGATGAACTTTAAATAAATTACTAAATAAAATATATAATTTTAATTAAAATAAAAGGTAAATTTTAAATAAAACACGAACAATAGTAAATTTAAATAAAATATTAAAACATACGTATATTTATAAATAAAATAAGTGTGCTTATAATGAATTAAGTATATCTATAAATAATATAATTATAAATATAAAATAAAATAAAACAAATGGTGGACTATAAATGGGTAAATAATAAAATCATAGGGACTAAAAGCGTCTCAATGAAAAGGGTAAAAATGACATTCTTACAAATTTAACGGGTTTGTCGTTAAGTTTAACAGACGAGAGACTAAGGGGGTGTTTGATAGCACTTATCAGACTCTGATAAGAGGTAACCTCTTATTCGGTAAGAGGAAAATACTGATAAATGCGTTTGATATGCAGAAGACATAAGAGTCAAAATTCTCTTATCATGTTTTATCTATCATAAAACTTTGATATGCTTCTTATCACCACTTATCACACCAAAAAAAATACACGTCTCTCCTCCCCCACCCCACCCCACCTCACCTCACCCCATCCTTACCCTTACCCCATATCCTACCTCACCTCACCCCACCCTACCTCACCCACCTACCCTATCCTAAACCCCCTACCCCTACCCTACCCTACCCCACCCCACCCCACCCTTAACATAGCATACCCTCAACCACCTAATTTCTCACCCTACCCTAAATACCCTTAACTTACTTATACCACCTCGTCCCCATCTCCACCCTTAACCCTACCCACCCCCACTCCCATACTTACCCTATCCCACCCCTACATTAACCCATCAAACCTACCCACCCCACCTCACCCTTCCTTATCCCACCCCACCCTACCCCTATCTCTTCCCACCCACCCCTACCCCTCAAACCTACCCATCTCACCCCTACCCTACCCTTGCCCCTCAAATCTACCCACCCCCACCCACCTTACCTCTCAACCTACCCACCCTACCCCTACACTAACCCATCAAACCTACCCACCCCACCTCACCCTTCCTTATCCACCCCACCCTACCCCTATCTCTTCCCACCCACCCCTACCCCTTCAAACCTACCCACCTCACCCCTACCCTACCCTTGCCCCTCAAATCTACCCACCCCCACCCACCTTACCCCTCAACCTACCCACCCTACCCCTACACCATTACCCTACCCTATTTACCCCACCCCACCCTCAACCTAACCACCCCTACCCTACCTCTTACCATATTTATTATAACGAGAAATATTCCAACACTTTTTGATAAAATTTTATTATTTTTCAATAACATATCTATATAACTTATAAACTTAGGTTATTTGGAAGTTAATAAACGTAACCTTATAAACTTGATTATAACTTTCAAACTTTATTTGTTATTTGATTCTTGAAAGCATGTTGGTTATATGTTTATTGAATGCATTTATGTTACTTGATTATAACTTATAAACTTGAATTGGTTTCTTACTTAAATCTTGTTAATGTTATTTGAATGATATTAAATGTTTACATAGATCACTTTGATTCAATGATATTATTCTTACTTGATATTTGACTTTAATCAATGATATCTGTTTGGTTTTAGGAATTAATATGTAAAATTAATAAAAATAACAGAATCAGATAATTTATAAACAAACAGACTTATTGAATTCTCTTATCAGATCTTAGTATCTTATCAGGACCACCTCTCATCAATCAGAAGTGGAATCAGACATCAGTCAATTAACCTCTTATGCAATCAAACAGCACCTAAAAAGTTCACAAACTTAGCAAAATATGGATGAAATTTGACATTATTAAGGTTAAGGGACTGAATCCAAGTAAACTATCAAACCACAAGGACCAAAAATGTCCTTTACTCTAAAATTAATCTCTTATCCTTTAACTTTAATTGAAATGCTCATTTTGTCATTGTTTATATTTATACTTTTGACTCTTTTGATGAGATATCATTAACAACTTCTTATTTTAATAAAACAATCAGATATAAAATATAATAAAAAATTAATATTATTAATTAAGTGGAAACAAATAGAACAAAAAATATTAATTTTTCTTGTTTTTTTTATTTTTAGTTGTTTTATGTTTATATATATATATATATATATATATATATATATATATATATATATATATATATATATATATTTGTGTGTGTGTGTTAGTTTTTTATTGTTATATACCTTTTAATCGGTTTGCGCCATTTTGTTTATATTATACACAGTTTTACTGAATTATCAAATTTTAATAAGTTTTATATTTTTAATAAACTTTTGCAATCATATATTTTTATTTACTTTGTTCGAAAAAATAAGTTTCATTTGGTTTGCGTAACTTTTGTGTATATTTGTTCGGTTAAACTGAAAATCTAAATGATTTGTTGTTTTATATGTTCAAAAAAAATTGAAAAGTGAAATAATTCGTCCTTTTTTCTATTGGAAAAATATATAGATTGATTGATTGTTTTTTCCGTTTGCTTAAATTATAAAAAATAAGAGTGAAATGATTCGTTCTTTTTTCAATCGAAATGCTTAACTAAATAGAAAAAAAACAATCAAAATTTTTAATTTTAATTGTTTTGATGGAAAAAATGAATAACCATGTAGATTTTTAATTTAACCAAACGTAATAAACAAACAATCTAATTTTTAATGTTTTTAATAGAAAAAGCAATTAACAATTGCGGTTTCTAATTTAATGAAACGGAAAATGACGAAACAATTTAATTCGATATGTTTTCGTTCAAAAATGGGTGTGCATATACATATACATACATACATATACTGTTGGGAATTCGTATCGGTTTTTCATAAAAACATAAACTTTAATCGTATTAAATGCACAACGGAAGCTTTTTAAAATTTACGAATTCCGTACATGAATCATCAAGTAAAACATAAGATAAGTGACATGAAAGCATTAAAAATCCGTACCTTTGTATCCACCGGTGATGACACGATTGAGCGGCGCTAGGTACGCAAAACGGGGAAAACCACGTATTAATATGTGTGTGTTTGGTAAGGCTGCATTAAACACCACATCGTATATCTATGATCACAAATCACACATATATCTCCATGTCTATGTACGGTGACCGTGTGTGAGTATATATATAGGGTTCTTTTAAGAACCATAAATATTGTGAGAACTTAAGAACCTTTTATGGCCTTTGGATTAATAGAATCAATGGTTGACATATTGGATGACATTTTTGTAATTATTTGGAACTTTGATAGTGGAGAATCTTGAAAATGTGTGAAAATGGTATTTTTGGAAGAAAAAAATCTGTTTTTTCTCTTTCTCTCTCTTACTTTTTTTCATTTTCATTTTATTTTTCTTTCATTATAATTGATTTTTAAAGTAAAAAAACGTTTTTTATAAAAAAAAATATTTTTTCTATATAGAAAATTATATAATTGCTAAAAACTAACGTATTTTGCATAGAAATATTATATGACTATATAAAATATTTTTTTTTTATATACAATATGTTAACGAACATTATCTATGTACAATCTACGTAGAATGTCATGCATTCTACGTAGAATGACATGCAATCTACGTAGAATGTCGTCTAGAATGTCAAATATCATATATTCTACGTAGATTACCTGATAAAATATATCAAAAACACATTGAAACAAAAAAATAAAGATTTTATTTAGACATTTTATCAAACACTTGGTATGCAATTGATATAAAATATACCAAAAAGACATTGAATAGTAATGTTAATCTTCATAAAAAGTTATAGAAATGTATAAAAAAACATAAAAATATATGAAATATATAAGAAACATAACATTTCACATAGATTATGTGTGATTTTTTACAAGTATTCTTGTATTATATTCTATTTAGCTTATCATATAATCTACGTAGATTATCATGTAAAACATCCAATAACTATTACAATCATTATAAATCTAATATCTTACAAATAATCTTCATTATCAAACATGAAAAATGAATCTGTCATATTTTATGTAGAATATCGACGAACATATTATATGTTCAATCTACGTAGAATGTCATGCATTCTACGTAGAATGGCATTCAATCTACGTAGAATGACATTCAATCTACGTAGAATGACATGCAATCTACGTAGAATAACATGCAATATACGTAGAAAGGCATGCACTCTACGTAGAATGTCGTGTAGAATGTCAATTATCATATATTCTACATAGATTACATGATAAAATTGTTGGAATTAGTGTCCAAGTCACAATTATTTGTAAACATATTGTTATCAGGTTGGATCCTTTTTTTGTGCATGCAATGAATTGTAAAGAGAAGATGATTAACTTAAATATATAATGTTAATTAGTTTGTTAATTTATTATGTTTAATAAATTAATTAGAAACTAAATAATTGATTATATTTGATTAATGGGTTAGTTTGTTAATTTATTAATAGTTAATAAATTAACCGGAAGCTAATAGAATTAATTGAGGAAGTACAGGGGCTAAACTGCAATTACTTGATAGTCAATAGGGCACCCCCTAAACCCTTATAGGGGGTCGGCCACCAATCCATCCCACATGGATTTGGGATAAAAAATTTGTAGGTTTCTAAAACCTATAAATAGGCAGCCCCTGCCTGCTTCATTCATCGCTCATTCGATTCTAAGTTCTTTAACGATCACAAGGGATACCAGTTTTTTGGGACTCTGAGATCTGAGCTTATAAAGTTATAATTATCTTTTCTTTTGTTCATTGGGTGTGAACAAATAGAGGCGATCTTGCTTTAGACGCTTGTTGCTAGATTCAGAGGCTGTTCATGAAATCGTTCTTCGTGGAGAAAATTGCGAATTTTCTCAAGGTTAGTTTTTCTTATTCATCTCTTTATTTTAATAATTAGTTGTTTAGCTTGTTTGGTTAGATCCTTAAGGTTTTATATTCTTGCATAGTTAGTGAAACACCCATACAACTAATACGAGTATTTCGATACCATTATACATTAATTTATACAGAGTACTTGCGGAAATACGGTCAATTTAAAACTTTTAATACTTTAACAATCATCAATGCGATTCCAAACACTTTGCATATAGCACAACAGAGTGTCTGAAATCACGGAGTAATGTAATTGGGGTCACATTGTTAAATCATCAGTGTGATTACAAACGAATTAATAATCATTAACTAATTCGCGTAAGTCAAAAATGGAAGTCTGCTACTCCCACCCCAGTCATCAACAAAATATGGAGCTCCTATCCGTGCTCCAATCAATGTCTAACAGTTTGGCCCAGCCGGGCCTTTGCCCTTAACAGCTAATATCAACTAACGGGTAAACAACAAAGTTGTTTAGTGAGTTTCTAGATTAAAGTATCATGCGATATATGAATGATGCCATGCAATGCCATGAATTTAACTAACAATCTCAGGAGGCCAACTAATGGCTAATAAGCTACCACATTGCGGTTACCACACACAAGCTTACCGTACAATGGGTTTACAATCTACTGCTCGATTACCACAGACACAGGCTTATCGATATGCAGTTTACTGTGATGTCATACGATTACCACACACAGGCTTATCGTTTTACAGGCAATAATGGTTACCACACTCAGGCTTACCATTATGATTCCGCTAGGTTACCACACTCAGGCTTAACGTCTCGGCGGAGAGGTCAAATGAATGTTCAACAACTTATAAATCGAGTGATAATATGATAACAATAATATGTGATGGCAAGGAATGTAAATGACAAGAATGATACGAAAGCGATAACATACAATTCAAGATATGCATATAAATACATTAATGCTAGAACTCACAGTGGTGTACAACAAGCTCTCGGCCTCGAAACCGAGTTATAATCGTCAAAATATGATTAATAGTCTCCAAGGGACCTTAACCCGTCAAACCCCTACAAATAGGTTCATAATGTAATATTTATAAGTCTCATAGGTTATAACTTCTTAACATTGATCCGGATACATTAGTCGTAAGACTTAACTAATTTCGGCATTAAACCTCAATAAATATTTTGGTCTAATTATTCTCCTTAATAGATGTCATAGACTATTATGACAAAAGATCTCATAGAATAAAAATAATTAAAATTACAATTTCGGTCTAAGGCCATCCGAAATTCGGACCATGGTCATCCGAAATTCGGGCCATCCTAGATCCATACTTAGCAAATTTTTCAGAATATTTCAAGGCTGAACTGCACTTTCTGCCTTACGGATTTAATGTCAAAAATACTAAAACTTCTCTATATTTATTATAAAGAGTTGTAAAATTATTCCCAACATATATATATATATATATATATCTTAACCCATTTTAACCATCAAAACATCATTTTCATCTTTTTAGATTACATAGGATTTATATGAACTCAAATTTGGGGTTTTGAGATAAACCCACCAAAATACATAAAAAAAACTTGCCAATATACTTTTAAATTAATGGATCTAACGTATTTCATCATTTTCTTTTCAGATCTAGCCATTTCTGAGAGATCCTCATAAAACCCATCAAAATACATAGAAACTTGTATAATATACTTTTTAGATAATGGATCTAACATATTTTATCATTTTCTTTTCAGATCTAGCCATTTCTAAGAGATCTTCATAAAAACCCATCAAAATACATAGAAACTTGTATAATATACTTTTTAGATAATGGAAACATATTTCATCATTTTCATTGAAGATCTAACCATTTTTAAGAGATCTCCATAAAAACTCATTTGAGTTCTCATCTTCTTCATATGAAAATGGTGGAGAGAATAGAAAAGTAAGAGATTTATAAAAATAAGAGTTGGTACCTCTTGGATCTTCAAAATCGTATTAAACTTCCAATAAAATCAGATTTTTCTTTCTTTCTTCTTCTCTTTTTATTCTCTTTTCTTTCTCCTCTCTTTTCTCTCTTTTTCTTGGACGAACACACACACTTGTGTGTGTGTGTGTTGGCGTAGATATAAAGCAAGAATTTGCTTTTTCCTTTTTTTTTAACTATTTAATATTTACCATTTAGACCCTACAATTATTTCCATTTCTTTTAAGGTCCTTTCTTCATAAATCAATACTTTATTTATTATAATTTGCACCACCATTTATTTATGTCTCAATATTAATTAATATTCCGAATTTGTATTTCTTCGTAATAAATATTAATTATCAATTTTATTAAATAATCGGGTCGTTACAATTCCTCCCCTCTTAAAAGGATTCCACCCACGGAATTAGGTTCTTTCAAACAGAGCGGGGTATTTGGCCATCATTTCAGTCTTCGTCTACCAAGTCATCAGAGATCCACGGTGGTGCTTCCAACAAACGAGTACCATCTCGATCTCCTTATTCCTTAGATTAATTACTTTGTCGCCGATAATCTTTTCTGGTTCTTCAATATATCGCAATTTCTCATCAATTTGCACATCATCCAAAGGAACGGTCACCGTAGGATTGATCGGACTTCTATTCAAATAGCTAACATGGAAGGTGTTATGAATTCCTGCCAACTCAGCGGGCAACTCTAATTTATAAGCTTGGGCTCCGATACGCTCGGTAATAGGAAATGGTCCAACGTATCGAGGACTTAACTTCCCTCGCTTCCCGAATCTCATAATTCCCTTCCACGAAGATACTTTCAACATCACGGAATCTCCCACTGCAAACTCAATATCTTTATGACGTTTGTCCGAGTATGTTTTCTGTCGATCTTGGGCAGCTTTGATTCGCTCACGAATAATCTGAATTTTATCATGCGTCTCTTGAAGCAATTCGGGACCCGCTAACGGTTTCTCGCCTGCTTCACGCCAACACGTCGGAGTTCGACACTTCCGACCATACAACGACTCATACGGGGCCATCTTTATCGAAGAATGATAACTGTTGTTGTAGGCAAATTCCACAAGCGGTAGGTGCGTATCCCAATTTCCACCAAGCTCGATCACGCACGCACGTAACATATCTTCCATCGTCTGATTGGTACGTTCAGTCTGGCCATCGGTCTGGGGACGAAACGCCGTACTCAAGTTAACACGCGTTCCCAACTGATCTTGCATACTTTGCCAAAATCTCGAAGTAAATCTCGAATCACGATCCGAGACAATAGATTTTGGAATCCCATGACGTACAATAATTTCATCGATATACATTCGCGCCAATCTTTCCAAAGGAAAGTTTTCTCGTATCGGCAAAAAGTGCGCGGACTTCGTCAGTCGATCCACAATAACCCATATAGCATCATGTTGTCGTTGGGTCTTCGGAAGCTTTACCACAAAATCCATCGTGATGTGATCCCACTTCCATTCAGGTATCTCGAGTGGTTGCAAATTTCCAGATGGTTTTTGATGTTCGGCCTTGACTCGCAAGCAAGTCAAACACCGTTCAACATGATTACCAACGTCTCGCTTCATTCCGGGCCACCAATATTCGGATTTCAAATCCTGATACATTTTAGAACTCCCGGGGTGAATTGAGAACTTTGAATTATGACCATCTTCTAAAATTGTCTTGCGCACATCACCGATCTTAGGCACCCAAATGCGATCTCTAAACATTTTCAAACCGTTGCTACCATCGGTTAACAACACACTTTGACCAACCATTCTTTCAGACTTAATATTTTCCTCTTTAAGGCCCTCGATTTGCCACTTCCGAATGCCGTCAAGGATAGAAGAAGTTACAACTACATGCGTTAACGCATAACAAGTTGCTTCCGGATATCTCTTTCGGCTTAAGGCGTCAGCCACTACATTGGCCTTTCCGGGGTGGTAAAGGATTTCACAGTCATAATCCTTAATCAATTCCACGGCACGTCTCTGCCGCATATTTAACTCTTTCTGATCAAAAATATGTCTCAAGCTTTTATGATCAGTAAACAATTGGCACCTAGTACCATATAGGTAATGCCGCCAGATTTTTAAAGCAAACGTGACAGCATCTAACTCCAAGTCATGAGTCGGACGACTTTTCTCATAATCTTTAAGTTGTCTTGATGCATAAGCTATCATTTTTCCCCGTTGCATTAACACGCAACCTAATCCATTTATCGAAGCATCGCTATAAACATCAAAATCTTCGTTCCCTTCCGGCAACGCCAGAACCGGAGCATCGGTTAGTCGACTCTTCAGAGTTTGAAATGCTGCATTTTGTGGCTCTTCCCATACAAACTTTGCATTCTTACGTGTCAACGAAGTGAGTGGGACGACTATTTTAGAGAAATCTTGAATAAATCGTCGGTAATAGCCGGCCAATCCAAGGAAGCTACGAATCTCAGCAGCATTTCTCAGCGCTTCCCAACTTTTAATGGCCTTGATCTTGGAGGGATCCACAGAAACACCCTCACAAGATATGACATGCCCTAAAAATTGCACTTGTCGTAACCAAAACTCGCACTTTGAGAATTTGGCATACAACTGTTCGCTGCGAAGAAGTTCGAGCAATCGCCTCAGATGAACCGCATGATCTTCCTCCGTCTTGGAATACACCAAGATGTCGTCGATAAACACTATAACTGACTTGTCAAGCATTGGACGACACACACGATTCATCATGTTGTCTTTGGGTCTTCGGAAGCTTTACCACAAAATCCATCGTGATGTGATCCCACTTCCATTCTGGTATCTCGAGTGGTTGCAAATTTCTAGATGGTTTTTGATGTTCGGCCTTGACTCGCAAGCTAGTCAAACACCATTCAACATGATTACCAACGTCTCGCTTCATTCCGGGCCACCAATATTCAAATTTCAATTCCTGATACATTTTAGAACTCCCGGGGTGAATTGACAACTTCGAATTATGACAATCTTCTAAAATTGTCTTGCGCACATCACCGATCTTAGGCACCCAAATGCGATCCCTAAACATTTTCAACCTGTTGCTACCATCGATTAACAACACACTTTGACCAACCATTCTTTTAGACTTAATATTTTCCTCTTTAAGGCCCTCAATCTGCCACTTTCGAATGTCATCAAGGAGAGAAGAAGTCACAACTACATGCGTTAGCGCATAGCAAGTCGCTTCCGGATATCTCTTTCGGCTTAAGGCGTCAGCCACTACATTGGCTTTTCTAGGGTGATAAAGGATTTCACAGTCATAATCCTTAATCAATTCCATGGCACGTCGCTGTCGCATATTTAATTTTTTGTGATAAAAGATATGTCTCAAGCTTTTATGATCAGTAAACAATTGACACTTAGTACCATACAAGTAATGTCGCCAGATTTTTAAAGCGAAAGTGACAACATCTAATTCCAAATCATGAGTCGGACGACTCTTTTCATAATCCTTCAGTTGTCTCGATGTATAATCTATCACTTTTCCTCGTTGCATCAACACACAACCCAACCCATTTATCGAGGCATCGCTATAAACAACAAAATCTTTGTTTCCTTCCGGTAACGCAAGCACCGGAGCGTCAGTCAATCGACTCTTTAAAATCTGAAATGCCTCAATCTGTGGCTTTTCCCACACAAACTTTGCATTCTTACGTGTCAACGAAGGGAGTGGGACGACTATTTTAGAGAAATCTTGGATAAATCATCAGTAATAGCCGGCCAATCCTAGGAAACTACGAATCTCAGCAACATTTCTAGGCGCTTCCCAACTTTTAATGGCTTCAATCTTGGAGGGATCCACAGAAACACCCTCCCAAGATATGAAATGTCCTAGAAATTGCACTTGCCGCAACCAAAATTCACATTTCAAGAATTTAGCATACAACTGTTTGTTGCGAAGAAGTTCGAGCAATTGTCTCAGATATACTGCATGATCCTCCTTCATCTTGGAATACACCAAGATGTCGTCGATAAACACTATAACTAACTTGTCGAGCATTGGACGGCACACACGATTCATTAAGTCCATAAAGGCCGCAGGGGCATTAGTGAGCCCAGAAGGCATCACTAAGAACTCATAATGCCCATATCGGGTCCGAAAAGCAGTTTTCGGCACATATTCCTCACGAACCTTAAGTTGGTGATACCCTGAACGAAGGTCTATCTTTGAGAAATAAGCAGCTCCTTGTAGTTGATCGAACAAGTCATCAATACGAGGCAAATGATACTTATTCTTTATAGTCACCTTGTTCAGTTCTCTATAATCTATACACATTCGCAAGGTTCCGTCTTTCTTTCGTACGAATAGAACCGGAGCACCCCACGGCGAGGTACTCGGCTGAATAAACCCTTTCTCTAACAATTCTTCCAATTGTGCCATCATTTCCTTCATTTCCGATGATGCTAAACGATACGGGGCACGCGCAATTGGTGCAGCTCCCGGCACCAATTCAATCCGAAACTCTACAGATCGATCCGGTGGCAATCCCGGTAAGTCATCAGGAAACACGTCGGGATATTCATTAACCACTGGTACATCCTTGAGGTTTTTCCCTTCTTTCTTAGTATTCAACACACAAGCCAAGAAGCATTGACAACCCTTATTTAAATTTTTCCGAGCCTTAGCTACCGAAATCACTGCGGCTTCCCTTTTTCGTCTATCCCCATACACAAATATTTCTTCGCCTTCCGACGTGAATAGACGAACAATTCTTTTCGCACAAGCAATAGTGGCAAGATTATTGGCCAACCAATCCATACCAACTATTACATCAAATTCTTTAGTATCTATGGGGACAAGGTCGATATCAAAATTGTGTCCATCTAAGGTCAGCACACAGTCATAATATATTTGGGTGGCACAGACTGATTTCCCGCTTCCCATATCAACGGATAGAGGGAAAGGCATCAAAGAAGGTACAACATCTAACTTTCGTGCAAATGATTTAGAAACAAAAGACACACTTGCACCGGAATCAAATAATACTACAGCAGGTAAAGAGTTCAGGAGAAAAGTACCGGTTACGACATCCGGCACATCCTGCACCTCGGTAGCTGTAATCTGATAAACCCTAGCTTGAGGCTTAGGTGGGTTCCCCTTTGATTGGGAGGAACCACCCACATAATTAGGTTTTGCGACCGAGCCCTTACTTTCAGACGTTGCCAACCTCTTCTTTGGGCAATTCCGAGCAAGGTGGACCACCTGGCCACATTCGTAGCACGCATCAGTTCGTTTAGGGCACGCAGGACGTATGTGTCCCTCTTCTCCACAACCATGGCATACAATAGGGGACAAACACTCCCCACGATGAAGTTTCCCACAACAGTTACATGTAGGCACAGAATTGGAAAACTGGGATTTGGACTGAGAGTTGTTGGAGCTAGCAGGCTTCTTTGAGTGCCTCGACGATTGGGAACGTGAACGAGAGTCCACATTTTTTGAGAACGATTGTTGGGGTTGTTTAAAAGTCCCCGGCGAAGACTCAACCTTCGCTTTCTTCGATCCCGCTGATTCCTGCTCCCTACGGAACAATTCATATTCTCGGAGTCGCGCATACTCCACAGCTTTCTCAAAAGATTCCACCGCGCTGACAGTTACCATCTCGCGAATTTCACTTCGCAGTCCTTCCACAAAATAGTCGGTCTTTTGCTTTTCGTCCGCAATTACCGTCCCCACAAACATTGCTTTCGAGTTAAACTCGATCAGATAATCATCAACCGACAAGTCTCCTTGCTGAAACGTGAGAAAGTCTCTTTTAATCTTCTGTACCGCAACAGCCGGACAGAAATACTTGTCAAACCTGGTTATGAACTCTTCCCAGGTCATCTTAGCCACGGCATCCAAGCCCAAAATCTCCGCTTCGAAATCCCACCAAGTTAAAGCAGGACCAACAAATTGTGCAGCCGCGTACTGCACCTTTTTGTCGTCGCTGACGTCGGTGACTCGGAACAATTTTTCGATTGCCTTGATCCAGTCCAAGGCCTCCACAGTAGTTGCCCGTCTATTGAACGCTGGAGGACGACAACCAATAAAATTCTTGTACGACATTCCCCTTTTTGACTTAGAGGAGCCGTGCTTCCGTTCTTTATCTTTCTTGGGCCTTTCCGCCCTACTTCCACTTCCAGCGATTTCAGTATTATCGTTACTTGCTTGCTCCCCCTCAGCATTATTTTTCTTTCCCTGCACGTTCTGGGAAGCAAGTAATTGGGTCATTAGCTCATTCTTCTGGCGATTTTGCTCCAGCATCTGAGCCATCATCTGCATCATCTGGTCCTCTCTAGACCCTCCACCAGTACGGAAACTGGATTCATTTTCATAATCTGGAGACTGATCTCTGCCTCCCCCATCATTTGAATGTTCTACCTCCTGGTGTAGAACGCGATTCGACTGGCTATCCGACATTGTCTGCAACAAACAGTTACAGGTCGGTTCAACGCTTCTTTCACACCAAAGTGTGCATTTAACATTAATACGTATACACAATTATACTTTCCTTAAGTTAAAACCTTAAAAGTCTACCCATTAATATCCCATCCTAGGCCTAGGTGGGTCAATACAAGCATCTGAAACCGTGCTCAGAGTAGAGTATCGTCGACTATACTCTGTCTATGAACCTGGCTCTGATACCAAATTGAAACACCCATACAACTAATACGAGTATTTCGATACCATTATACATTAATTTATACAGAGTACTTGCGGAAATACGGTCAATTTCAAACTTTTAATACTTTAACAATCATCAACGTGATTCCAAACACTTTGCATATAGCACAACAGAGTGTCTGAAATCACGGAGTAATGTAATTGGGGTCACATTGTTAAATCATCAGTGTGATTACAAACGAATTAATAATCATTAACTAATTCGCGTAAGTCAAAAATGGAAGTCTGCTACTCCCACCCCAATCATCAAAAAAATATGGAGCTCCTATCCGTGCTCCAATCAATGTCTAACAGTTTGGCCCAGCCGGGCCTTTGCCCTTAACAGCTCCTGAAAAGAAATATCAACTAACGGGTAAACAACAAAGTTGTTTAGTGAGTTTCTAGATTAAAGTATCATGCAATATATGAATGATGCCATGCAATGCCATGAATTTAACTAACAATCTCAGGAGGCCAACTAATGGCTAATAAGCTACCACATTGCGGTTACCACACACAAGCTTACCGTACAATGGGTTTACAATCTACTGCTCGATTACCACAGACACAGGCTTATCGATATGCAGTTTACAGTGATGTCATACGATTACCACACACAGGCTTATCATTTTACAGGCAATAATGGTTACCACACTCAGGCTTACCATTATGATTCCGCTAGGTTACCACACTCAGGCTTACCGTCTCGGCGGAGAGGTCAAATGAATGTTCAACAACTTATCAATCGAGTGATAATATGATAACAATAATATATGTGATGGCAAGGCATGTAAATGACAAGAATGATACGAAAGCGATAACATACAATTTATGATATGCATATAAATACATTAATGCTAGAACTCACAGTGGTGTACAACAAGCTCTCGGCCTCGAAACCGAGTTATAATCGTCAAAATATGATTAATAGTCTCCAAGGGACCTTAACCCGTCAAACCCCTACAAATAGGTTCATAATGTAATATTTATAAGTCTCATAGGTTATAACTTCTTAACATTGATCCGGATACATTAGTCGTAAGACTTAACTAATTTCGGCATTAAACCTCAATAAATATTTTGGTCTAATTATTCTCCTTAATAGATGTCATAGACTATTATGACAAAAGATCTTATAGAATAAAAATAATTAAAATTACAATTTCGGTCCAAGGCCATCCGAAATTCGGACCATGGTCATCCGAAATTCGGGCCATCCTAGATCCATACTTAGCAAATTTTTCAGAATATTTCAAGGCTGAACTGCACTTTCTGCCTTACGGATTTAATGTCAAAAATACTAAAACTTCTCTATATTTATTATAAAGAGTTGTAAAATTATTCCCAACACACACACACACACACACACACACATATATATATATATATATATATATATATATATATATATATATATATATATATATATATATATATATATATATATATATATAGAGGGAGGTTCAGTTGAGAACTTTTATGCATCGAGGTACAAAAGAACCTATATCATCCATTAGATCAAAAAATTGTATGGATTAGATTAATGGCAAAAGGGTAAATAGTTGGACAATTTTATGCATATTGTGCATTATATAAACAAAGAAAGAAGGGCATTTTGGGGAATGTGCATACCTCATTAAATTTAATATTTCAACAAATAATCAAACAATAAATGCTAAATAAATTCAATTGATACATTTCCAAATTTAAAAAAATTATACAAATTCAAAAAAGATGATGGAGATCAATGCATTTCATCGTTAATCGTGTTTATCTATGCATTGTGTTAAAAAAACGCATTTAACAAAAAAAATACACAAATTCATTTATACATCGTGTTCAACTTGTTCATCATTCTTTTATGCATCGTGTTTGTCGTTCATATTCTTCATTCAGCTATGCATCATGTTCAACTTGTTCATCATTCATCTATGCATCGTCATTGTTCATCATCCATTTATGCATCATCATTTTTCGTTGTTCATCGTTCATCATCAATTTATGCATTGTCATTGTTCATCATGCATCTATGCATTATCATTATTCATCGTTCATCATCCATCTATGCATCATGTTCTTCATAATTATCATTGGTTACCTCTCTTGTTCATGTTCATCATCATCGTTGTTCATCGTTATTCTTCGTCTTCAAATCATCATCACTAAGAAAATCATGAAGAACACGATTAGAGAGAGAGAGAGAGAGAGAGAGAAGAGGAGGAGGAAAATGATGAATGTAGTTAATATGAGATTTTAATTCAAAATGTAACTCCTAATTATCATTTAATGATTTTTAGAAATAAATTAATTATCATGTCTTTAGTTTTCCCTAAATGCCATTTGTGCACCCTTGGTGGATTATCCGATGCACAAAAGTGCCTCGAGGTGCCCCGATGCATAAAAGTTCTCAATTGATCCTCAATCTATATATATATATATATATATATATATATATATATATATATATATATATATATATATATATATATATATATATATATATATATATATCTTAACCCATTTTAACCATCAAAACATCATTTTCATCTTTTTAGATTACATAGGGTTTATATGAACTCAAATTTGGGGTTTTGAGATAAACCCACCAAAATACATAAAGAAAACTTGCCAATATACTTTTAAAATAATGGATCTAACGTATTTCATCATTTTCTTTTCAGATCTAGCCATTTCTAAGAGATCCTCATAAAACCCATCAAAATACATAGAAACTTGTATAATATACTTTTTAGATAATGGATCTAACATATTTTTATCATTTTCTTTTCAGATCTAGCCATTTCTAAGAGATCCTCATAAAAACCCATCAAAATACATAGAAACTTGTATAATATACTTTTTAGATAATGGATCTAACATATTTCATCATTTTCATTGAAGATCTAACCATTTTTAAGAGATCTCCATAAAAACCCATTTGAGTTCTCATCTTCTTTATATGAAGATGGTGGAGAGAATAGAAAAGTAAGAGATTTATAAAAATAAGAGTTGGTACCTCTTGGATCTTCAAAATCGTATGAAACTTCCAATAAAATCATATTTTTCTTTCTTTCTTCTTCTCTTTTTCTTTCTTCTTCTCTTTTTCTTCTCTTTTCTCTCTTTTCTTTCTCTTTCTTGGACGAACACACACACTTGTGTGTGTGTGTGTGTGTTGGCGTAGATATAAAGAAAGAATTTGCTTTTTCCTTTTTTTTTTTAAAACTATTTAATATTTACCATTTAGATCCTACAATTATTTCCATTTCTTTTAAGGTCCTTTCTTCATAAATCAATAATTTATTTATTATAATTTGCTCCACCATTTATTTATATTCCGAATTTATGTCTCAATACTAATTAATATTCCGAATTTGTATTTCTTCGTAATAAATATTAATTATCAATTTTATTAAATAATCGGGTCGTTACAGTTAGGTTATTTAATTTTCCGCAAAGTTTTAATTTAACCTAGCAAGGGTATAGGAAACCCAACAGTGGTATCAGAGTCAGGTTAACCTAACGAGGTTTGCACTAATTTTGAGATGATAATCTTGTTCTTAAATTTTGAAATTTGTTTTGATTAATTTTTGGAATTTTGATTTAATTTTAATGGTGTTTTTAATTTTAAATTAAATTGTTTAAACTTAAAATTAATTCTTAAATATTAAATAAATCCGAAAAATTAATTAAAAATTAAATTTTCGAAATTTTTGGAGTAAAATTCGTTTTTTGATAATTATTTAATTTTTATAAAAGTTTTTAAATATTAAACTAATTGTCTAAATTTTGAAAATTGTTTTTCATATTTATCTTCAAATTTTTGGATTTTTAAAAGGTTTTAAATGGATAAATCTGAAATATTAAATAAATTATTATTTTATTAATTTAGGATTTTATTAATTTAATTAAGGGTTTGATTTTTGGGGTTTTAGATAAACATGCCTTAGATAAGCTTGATTTTCTAGGTTTATCCTAAATCCTATTTATCTAGAAATTACCTTAATTTAAATTAAGTGCTTATCCTAAAGGTTTTAGAATATCATAATTTATTAGGATAAACTTGTATTATCCTAGGTTTAAATTTTGTGGATTTATATGGTTATATATATAGGTTTCGGATTTAATATATATATTTAATAATTAAATGTTTCTTATTTTATTTAAATATTGAAATCGAAATATATATATAAAATATAAATATTAATTTAAACCCTAATATTTTAAATTGTTTAAAATATACCCTGAATTTTAAAATGTTTAAAATAGACCCTTTAATTTAAAAGGTATAAAATTAAACCCCTAAGATTTAAAAAAAATTTATATATGTATTATTGATTTTATATATATATATAGATGAGATCATTGCAGAACCTAAATTTAGTGTAGAACTGTAGAACCAATATCGTCCATAGATTAGAATAATCTAATGGTCTTGATTAAAAGAGTTAAGTTTGGAATTAGTGAAAAAAAGATTGGTAATAGTGATATTTTAATTCTTGGAGGGGTAAAAAAGGAAAAGATTGGAAATAGCAAAAAGATTGACATTAGCAAAAATAAATATCTTTTTTCTTTAAATTAAAATAACATTAATATTACTAATTTTTAAATCAAAAAAATTATACCATAAAAACGAGAATTTTATACTCTTTAAAACGAGACCGGTCATGATATATTTTTTTCGAAAAAATTTTACGTGTTTATTTTTCGTAAAAAAAAATTACCCATACCATGATGCAATATATCATGGTGAGATAATGAGATCATTCGATATCGAATGAACACTTTGATATCGTATATTTAACGTCAATGCAACACTGCATATACGCTCATTATTAACAGAGCTAAAATAATAGTCACAATTAGTAGTCAAAGTTGGTGGATTTAACGAGAACGGTTATGATATATACTTTTTATTTTTCGTAAAAAAATTTTTACCCAGAACACGATGCAATATATCATGGTGAGATCATGGGATCATTCGATATCGAATGAACACTTTGATATCGTATATTTAACGTCAATGCAACATTGCATATACGTTCATTACTAACAGAGCCAAAATAATAGTCACAATTAGTAGTCAAAGTTGGTGGATTTAACGTGAACGGTTATGATATATATTTTTTTATTTTTCGTAAAAAAAAATTTACCCAGACCACGATGCAATATATCATGGTGAGATCATGAGATCATTCGATATCGAATGAACACTTTGATACCGTATATTTAACGTCGATGCAACACTGCATATACGTTCATTATTAACAGAGATAAATAATAGTCAAAATTAGTAGTCAAAGTTGGTGGATTTAACGAGAACGGTAATGAATATATTTTTTTGAAAAAGTTACGCGTTTATTTTTCGTAAATTTTTTTTACCCATACGACCATTCGATGTCGAATGAACACTTTGATATCGTATATTTAACGTCGATGCAACACTACATGTCCATTATATATTAAAAGAGTAAAAAAAAAAGTCAAAGTGGACAGTCAAACTTGGTAGGCTGCTATTAATTCAATGTTAATTGTATAATTACCATCTTATCCCTAGTATTATATTATAATCTAATGGTTTAGATTGGTTCTATGGTTCAGCACTAAATTAAGGTTCTGCAATGATCCCAACCCTATATATATATATATATATATATATATATATATATATATATATATATATATATATATATATATATATATATATATATATCATTTAAATCTAATTACATCGTCAGTCAATTGATAAATCGGCTCACCCATAGTGAACAAACTATAAACGAGGTATAAGGCGAGTCGCTCTGCTTCCCTAAAGGAGTAGGTTTTTAACAGCTTCGCGCTGACCTACCTCCTCCGCTTCGCTGTGCGTTCAATGGAGCAAATCCCGAACGGATGGTGTCCGGTTTTTAACAGCAAATACCGAGGACTTTTGATAGGATGGTGTCCAGATTAAAAGTATAATCTAAAGTACTAAAACCAAAAATCCCGTTTTAGATATATCAAAAGTGAATTAGTATGCAAATCCATGAAAAATGCACATCTCCTGTATGCACTGTTAGTGGAGCGTGTGTATTGACCGGCACACTAATGAGAGACTTATTAGGAGGTGATGTAGGACTCGCGATTCCCGGACTGATCCGTGCCGGGTCTTACGCAGTTTTGCATGATTAGATTCACCATCTTATCCGTGATCCTCGGCAACCCAGTCACGGATAGTAGTTGAGCATAACTGAGATTAACATGCCATTGATAAGAATTAATGAATCTCAAAAGATCTAGGAATTTCATAAAGATTGAAATCGACAAGAGTTTGTCCACCTAAAAAAAATCCGTGGCGTGATTACGGCGACCCTTTTCATAAAACGAATCGAAATTATGGATCCTAGCCTTAATTCAAATTGGGTAAATTGTTTAAGGAATACTTCATACTAACTAAAACTTTATCTCACAGATGTCTACTTCTACTGGTACTCCCACTCCTGCTCCCAACCACGCATCCAACTTCTCACTCCTTTCCGTTCTGGGTAGGGAAAAACTATCCGGTCCGAACTATGTGGACTGGATGAGAAACCTCAGGTTTACGCTGAGGTACGAGAACAAGGAGTATGTTCTCGATGAACAAATTCCCACACTGAATGAGAATCTCACCCAGGAGGAAATGGACGCACACCAGAAACATTACGATGATGCAAACAAAGTGTCCTGCATCATGGCGTCATCCATGGTTCCTGAGCTTGCTAAAGCCTTCGAGAATACATGGGCCTTTGAGATGAATCAGCAGCTGCGAGAGATGTTTGAGGCTAAGGCGAGCAAAGAGCGTCTTGATGTGGTAAGATCCCTCATGGCCTGCAAACCAAAACCTGGAACATCTATCTGCACTTTCGTCCTTGAGATGAAGGGGTACTTCGACCGGCTGGAGGCTCTCAATATGGTGTTTGACTCTGAGTTCTCCACCAATATCATTCTTTCTGGACTGCCCACCATCTATAATCAGTTCGTACTCTCCTATCAGATGAACATGAATCAGAAGGAGACGTCAATTATGGAACTGCATAATCTGCTCCGAACCGCTGAACAGGGCATCAAGAAAGATGAGACCCATGTGGCCCTTGTGCTTACTGTCGGTAAGGCCTCAAAGAAACGGAAGTCATCCTGGAAGGCCCCAAAAGGAAAGTCCAAGAAAGGGTCTCAAGGGAGAACAGAGTCCGGTATTGTGCCTACTAAAGATCCGAAGGAAGCAGTATACTTTTACTGCAATGGAAAGGGGCACTGGAAGCGAAGCTGCCCATCATATCTGAAGGACCTTAAATACGGCAAAGTCGAAAAGGCCAGCACCTCAGGTATGTTCATGATCGAACTCCATAACACTTCTATCTCTACTTCATGGGTTCTTGATACAGGATGTGGTACTCACATTTGCTATGTATTGCAGGGACTAAGGGAAAGTAGAAGCTTGAAGCATGGTGAGCTGAACCTAATCATGGGGAATCGAAAGATCACGCATGTGAAGAAAGTCGGAAGGTTCCAGCTCGTGCTTAGATCAGGAGTAGAGATTAGCTTAAATAATTGCTGTTATTCACCCGATATGAATCGGAACATCATTTCTTTGTTTGCCTTGTATAAAGATGGATACAATTTCAGCTTTGATAATAACAATGAAAGTATTTTGGTTTATTTGAATGATGTTTTTATATTCAAAACTTGTCCTTATAATGGCATATATGAAACTGTTGAGTGTGATAACAACCTATTATTTAATATTGATTCTAACGAAATTGATAAGTCCAAATTGTGGCACTGTCGCCTTGGGCACATTAACAAGAAACGCATCGCCCAACTCCAAAAGGATGGAGTGTTGGAATCGTTCGACCTAAAATCGGATGGTGTATGCGAATCCTTTTACTGGGCAAGATGACAAAATCACCATTCACAGGAACGTGTGAAAGAGGTGAAGGATTATTGGATTTGGTCCACACAGATGTATGTGGGCCATTCCGATGTGCTACAAAAGGGAAAAATCGGTACTATGTCACCTTTACAGATGACTATAGTAGATTTGGAAATGTTTATTTAATTAAACATAAGTCCGACACTTTTGAGACATTCAAAAGATATCAAAGTGAAGTAGAGAATCAACTGGGCAGAAAGATAAAGGTTCTCCGCTCCGACAGGGGAGGAGAGTACCTTAGTATCGAGTTTCTCGATCATCTTAGAAGCTGTGGAATAGTTTCCCAGTTAACTCCTCCTAGAACACCACAACTCAACGGAGTTGCGGAGAGGAGAAACATGACCTTGTTAGACATGGTCCGATCTATGATGAGTCGAGCAACACTTCCAGTAAGTTTCTGGGGTTATGCATTAGAAACTGCGACACATATTCTAAATCTAGTACCCACCAAGAAAGTTTCAAAGACACCTTACGAGATGTGGGAGGGAAAGCGTCCTTCCCTTGGTCACATCAAGATCTGGGGTTGTGAAGTCTTCGTTGGACGAGAGACCTCTGACAAACTCAGTCAAAGATCTGAAAAATGTCTATTCGTCGGTTACCCACAAGAGTAATTTGGATATCTATTTTACAAACCACGTGAAAACGTAGTGTTTGTATCTCGAAGAGGAGTGTTCCTCGAGAAGGAGATAATATCTAAAGAGGACAGTGAGAGTAAGATCGATCTTGATGAGATTCAAGATACTACCGATGAAGAACCAACTGCAAACACTGACCATCAACATGAGGTTGAGATGCCTGTTGAACCCAATGACATATCCTTACCTTTGCGCAGATCCGGTAGAGTTAGCAATCCTCCTGAGTTCTACTATGGTTTCCATATTGAACAGGATGATATGATTAGTGATAGTACACTAGTCAACTTAGATGAACCAGCTAACTACCGGGAAGCGATGGCAGGCCCTGAGGCAGCTAAATGGAAGGAAGCTATGGATAGCGAGATTGAATCCATGTATGGCAACCAAGTTTGGAACTTGGTTGATCCCACACCCGGTCTAAAGGCGGTGGGTTGTAAGTGGATATTCAAGAAGAAAACGGATATGAACGGAAAGTACACACTTACAAAGCTAGACTGGTGGCAAAAGGCTATACTTAAACCTATGGGATTGACTATGAGGAAACCTTTTCACCGGTATCTAAGATTAAATCCATAAGAATAGTTCTGGCCATAGCTGCGTTTCATGACTATGAAATCTGGCAGATGGAGGTCAAAACCGCTTTCCTTAACGGGAAATTGACAGAGGATATGTTTATGACACAACCTGAAGGTTTTGTAGACACCAAGTATCCTAAGAAAGTGTGTAAGCTTCAGAAGTCCATTTATGGACTTAAGCAAGCTTCTCGAAGCTGGAATCTTTGCTTTCATGAGAAAATCACAGAGTTTGGATTTTCTAGAAGCGAAGATGAGTCCTGCATATATGTCAAGGTCAGTGGGAGCACTGTAGTCTTCCTGGTATTATATGTCGATGACATATTACTTATAGGAAACGACATCCCAACATTACAAAGTGTAAAAGATTGGTTGGGAAGATGTTTCGCTATGAAGGATCTAGGAGATGCAGCTTTTATTCTGGGTATAAAGATTTATAGAGATAGAACGAGACGTCTAATAGGACTAAGCCAGGATACGTACTTCGACAAAATACTGAAAAGGTTCAGTATGGAGAAGTCTAAGAAGGGGAACCTTCCCTTTGCTCATGACATAAAGATTAGTAAAGACATGAGCCCGAAGACACAGGAGGAACGAGACAGAATGAGTCGAGTTCCATATGCTTTGGCCATAGGATCTATAATGTATGCCATGACATGTACGAGGCCTGATGTCTCATTTGTTATAAGCATGGTGAGTCGACATCAGCAAGACCCTGGTGAAGGTTATTGGACGGCGGTCAAGAATATTCTTAAGTATTTAAGAAATACTAAAGACAGGTTCTTGGTTTACGGTGGACAGGATGAACTCAAAGTAACCGGTTATTGCGATGCGAGTTTCCAAACGGATAGAGATGACTGTCGGTCACAATATGGTTGGGTGTTCTTATTGAACGGGGGAGTCGTAACGTGGAAGATTTTGAAGCAGGAAACCGTGGCAGACTCTACCTGCGAGTCAGAATATATTGCGGCCTCAGAAGCCTCAAAGGAAGCCATCTGGTTGAAGAATTTCATTGGAGATCTTGGAGTTGTCCCAACGGTTCAAGACCCCATCGAAATATTCTGCGACAACGAAAGTGCTGTTTCGTTGACTAAAGAACCGAAGGATCATTGAAAGTCCAAGCATATTGATCGAAAGTACCACTTTGTTCGTAGCAAGGTTGAAGAAGGACATGTGATTGTGAAAAGAGTGCGATCAGAAGAGAATCCAGCTGATTCGTTCACAAAGCCACTTTCTCAACCGAAACACTGTAGTCATGCTGTTAGCATAGTATTACGAGATAATGTAAAGTTTAGTAGTTAGTTTTGAATTTGATACATTGTAACAATGATTTGAAATTGTAATGGATTTGGTGATTAAATAATGGGGATTTATTTATTTGCAAAGTGCTGCCATCTTCTATTAATTTATCGTTGTGTTTCCTTTTGCATGTTTAGAACCAACTCCCAGAGTAATTAATTTTATTCAAATACCTCAGTCGTTCGTACTACCGGGAGTTAGTATTGAATAAAGACTGTCATGGAATGTTAGTAGACTGTCAAGAGTTTGACATAGCATAGAGATTGCTGCAACATTCATGGGTACTTAATGGAGATTTAAGTATAGGATACTCGCACTTGGAAAGATACTTCATGGATCAAATCATAAGTATTTCCAAGATGATAATATCCTCTATTCTTCAGACGGAGATGCATTGAAGTTGCGGTTTTCTAGCCGTCATACCTTAGTGCATTCAAACGCTGTGCGTAACTGCCAGTTATAACGGATGTATCTAGTTACGATGTTATTAGTTAGCTAACACTGTGTATGCGAAGTTTATTCGGTCCTTTTTCCTATATGGAAAAACGATATCTATGGGCCCTCTGATGATTAAACGTTGACTCTAGAGTGTCGGGCCCGACCGAGACAAAATCGAAGTGTTCAATTAATAAGTCTCATATAGTCATAATAATCGGAAATCAGAAACATAATTTTGAAACCAAAGATTGATTATAATCCATGTCTTAGTTTCATACGATATCAGAGAACGAAGGAATAGTTGATCCCTTATCTAAAGGATTAGCTATGATATGATTCAGAGTTCGGCAGCTGTATCGAGTAGCTAGGAAGGCTGGTAATAGGATGTGTTTAGACAAATAGTTGACAACTTGTCCAAATGGGAGACTGTTGGAATTAGTGTCCAAGTCACAATTATTTGTAAACATATTGTTATCAGGCTGGATCCTTTTTGGGTGCATGCAATGAATTGTAAAGAGAAGATGATTAACTTAAATATATTATGTTAATTAGTTAGTTAATTTATTATGTTTAATAAATTAATTAGAAACTAAATAATTGATTATATTTTATTAATGGGTTAGTTTGTTAATTTATTAATAGTTAATAAATTAATCGGAAGCTAATAGAATTAATTGAGGAAGTACAGGGGCTAAACTGCAATTAGTTGATAGTCAACAGGGCACCCCCTAAACCCTAATAGGGGGGTCGGCCACCAATCCATCCCACATGGATTTGGGATAAAAAATTTGTAGGTTTCTAAAACCTATAAATAGGCAGCCCCTGCCTGCTTCATTCCTCGCTCATTCGATTCTAAGTTCTCTAACGATCACAAGGGATACCAGTTTTTGGGACTCTGAGATCTGAGCTTAGAAAAGTTATAATTATCTTTTCTTTTGTTCATTGGGTGTGAACAACTAGAGGCGATCTTGCTTTAGACGCTTGTTGCTCGATTCAGAGGCTGTTCGTGAAATCGTTCTTCGTGGAGAAAATTACGAATTTTCTCAAGGTTAGTTTTTCTTATTCATCTCTTTATTTTAATAATTAGTTGCTTAGCTTGTTTGGTTAGATCCTTAAGGTTTTATATTCTTGCATAGTTAGGTTATTTAATTTTTCGCAAAGTTTTAATTTAACCTAGCAAGGGTATAGGAAACCCAACAAAAATATACCAAAAACACATTGAATAGTAATGTTAATCTACATAAAAAGATATAGAAATGTATAAGAAACATAAAAATACATTAAATATATAAGAAACATAACATTTTACATAGAATATGTGTGATTTTTTACAAATAGTATTGTATTATATTCTATGTAGATTATCATGTAATCTACGTAGATTGTCATGTAATCAACATAGATTATCATGTAAAACATCTAATAACTATTACATTCATTATAAATATAATATCTTACAAATAATTTTAATTATAAAACATGGAAAATGAATCTGTCCAATCTACGTAGATTGTACATAGAGTATGTTCGGCGATACTCTACATAGAATGTCACGCAATCTACGTAAAATGACATTCAATCTACGTAGAATGGTATGCAATCTACGTAAAGTATCGACGAACATATTCTATGTACAATCTACGTAGAATGTCATGCAATCTACGTAGAATGACATTCGATCTACGTAGAATGTCATGCAATCTACGTAGAATGACATGCCATCTACGTAGAATGACATGCAATTTACGTAGAATGACATGCAATCTACATAGAATGTCGTGTAGAATGTCAAGTATCATATATATTCTACATAGATAACATGATAAAATATACCAAAAACAGATTAAAACAAAAAAAATAAGATTTCATTTAGACATTTTATCGAACACTTGGTATGCAACTGATATAAAATATACCAAAAACACAATGAATAGTAATGTTAATCTACAAAAAAGATATAGATTTGTATAATAAACATAAAAATATATGAAATATATAAGAAACATAACATTCTACATAGAATTGATTATGAATAATAATGTTAATCTACATAAAAAAATATAGAATTATATAACATTCTATATACACACATAGTATTTCTATGTAGAATAGATTAATTTTTTAGCAATTAAATAATTTTTTATATAGAAAAAAATTTATCTTTTTTTAAAAAACGTTTTTTAATATTAAAATCAATTCTCATAAAAGAAAGAGAAAATGAAAAATGAAAAAAAAGTAAGAGAGAGAAAGTGAAAAAGAAATGCATACAATAAAAAAGTTGGAGAGAGAAAGATAATATTTTTTAATCCAAAAATACTCTTTTGATCCAAGGGCTCTAAAAGGTTCCTAGGTTCTCACCATCTTTAAGGTTCTTAAAAGAACCTCTCCATATATATATATATATATGTATATATATGTATATATATATGTATATATATATATATATATATATATATGTATATATATATATATATGTATATATATATATATATATATATATATATATATATATATATATATATATATATATATATATATATATATATATATATATATATATATATATATATATATATATATATATATAGGGTCGGGATCAATGGGGTACCATGTTAGACTGGGGAACCGGAGTCCATGCATGTTTGGTTATAAGTTTAAAAGGGTAATATAGTCAAAGGTTTATCTTAAATAATAAATGACAACTAATAAATTAATGGATCCCATAATTATAGGAATTTACTTCCATAACAAATCTATAATAAATTTCAAAATGACTTTTAGTGAACATGTTCAATTGGATTCGACAATGGGTTTTAGTGAACATGTTCAATCGGATTCGACAATGGGTTTTAGTGAACATGTTCAATCGGATTCGACAATGAGTGTTAGTGAACATGTTCAATCGGATGTGTCAAATAAAGGTATTTATTATTTTCTTCAAACCGTTCGTGAATGTTCAATTTGATTTACACGTTATTGAACATGTGCAATCGGGGTTTATTGTGTTTTTAGTCGTTGTTAACAGTTTTTGTGATAAACCAATATTGACGGTATTGAACATGTTCAATCGTGGTTTATAGAGTGTCATCATTGCAAATGTTCAGTATAGGTGTAAGGAATGATATTAACTTAAATGGAGATTTTCATGGGATACACAGAGATTTTCATGAGATACACAATTTCTTTGATTCTAATTTAAACTTTTTAATACCATTTTTACCCCCAACATTAATTAATGTGGGAAAGATTTTTAAGCAAAATTTATATTATATTTTAATAATTTTAATGACAAATGATTGGCTATAAATGGTTCCCCGGTACCCCAGTCTAACATGGTACCCCATTGATCTTGAATATATATATATATATATATATATATATATATATATATATATATATATATATATATATATATATATATATATATATATATATATATAGAATCAGGTTCATCAGCGTACCTATGAGATTCCAGCGTACCCTAATGTGAATGATCATTCACATATATTTTTTTTGAATAAACATGTATAAGACAACATTATAAGACTTTTTTTCAAAAGGAGCAACATCATAAATCTTGTGAATGATAAAAAAAGATCGTGTGAATGGCCATTCACACCATTCACATTGTGTGAAATGACCATTCACATGGATGACCATTCACATAAATATGCATTGAGCATTCACATAATTTTTTAGGACACAGAAAGTCTGAATGTATGTGAAATTCATATATCATGTGTATAACATTAATTTAAACAAGGTTATGAGAAAAAAAATAAAAAAAAAAGTTTTTTAAGGTTGGTACCTTCGGGTGCACTTGATTTCGAGAGGTACCTTTTTGAACCTGAATCTATATATATATATATATATATATATATATATTGATAGAATATTTCTAATTTTCTGTGTTCTACCGACACTGTGTAAACGCGTGCAAACGTCCAAACCATTCGGAGCTTAGACGACATCGTTTCATTTTGTGTTTTCATGGAACTAAATAATAGTTTATATAACATGACAAATAAATAGAGGGAGCAACACTCGTTTATCCTAAACATACCGCGTTCTCTAACATTTCAATTTTTTAAAATAGGTTTACTACGAAATAACAAACATGTTTAGATGGTTTTTACATTTTCATCTTTTCATGGATTATTTTACAGAAAAGTTCTTTATTATTTTCTTTAGTTTTGTGAAATTTGACTATTAGAGTCCGGTTATAATTGGTAAGCCGGGTTTTTATAAACTGAAAAACTAGATTTTAATAGTCAAATTTTACTTGGTTTTAATAGTCAAATTTAACTATTAGAGTACGGTTATAATTGGGACGAAAACGCAAATATAAAGTGTTAAACGGATACAAGCCTTTTAGGCACACCAAACAATAAGAGGTGGTACGTGATCATCCAAAATGGAATGTCCGACCTCCAATGGATGACCAACCTCCTAAACAGACAAAAACATCAGGCTCCAATACAAACACAACTTCATCGGATGCTTAATATCCTGGACCTAATGAAGTTTAGTTACAAGAACTGCTTACTTGACCTAAAAATAAAGGAAAAAATCAGCATCCGATGAGCAGTTGATCGAACTTTTTAACAAACGTAGCAATGTACGTGATAAATAAACAGAATGGTATCGGGAAGGAAAGCTTCAATCCTAAAAGAAAAACATAAAAAAAACAAATTTATATCTAACTAAATAATAAATAATAACTAAACAAAAAAAAACCCAATTGTTTATTTAGTCTGACAGGTTAAAAAAATCTTTACACAGTAACTAAATCCAGTATGTCAATATACTTAACCCAATAAGCATTATTGAATGATGCTTTGATTTGTGTCGTTTTGAAAAGAAGCAATTTTCAAGGTTACAAACGAAGTTGTAATTGATCGACTTCAAAAGATGAAAAATTACAGAGATAACTATAAAAGAATCTTTCTTAATTAATTGTCCTTTTATTCATTATCTTTTAGTTTATTTGATATTTTTAGATTATTTATATTATTTTAAATAAAATATAGCAATTTGATAATTTGACCAGCTGGATCGTCCAATCTAATTAATTTAATTTTCAAATTGAAAACACTAAAAAAAAGTCAAGCAATGGGTGACTTGAGATGCTAGGTCTCCACTGAACTTCTTTGGTTTCATTTTGGTCCTAAGGTCTAAAGAATAATAATGTTAGTCTGAAGAACAATGACTTTTAGATGTCATTGATTAGTCAAAGTGACCAAATATGTGAATGGCTATGTATTACAAGGGGTGTTAAAAATATCTGAATCTGAGTAACCGATCCGATGATTCGAAATTATCCGAAATTTCGGATTATTTGAATTTTGGATATTCGGATACGGATTTTGAATAACTTCGAATTATCCGAAAATCTGAAATTTTTATTTCTCTAAACTTTTTTGCCAAACATTATTTGACTAATAATAGTTATATTCTTACGTTTAATGTGTAAAATGCAACTTTAACTTATTTATAACTTTTAAATGCAGTTTAATATCTTTTTTTGACGTGTTTTTTTTGTTGTTTTAAATTTAAAAAGTTTTATATATTTTCGTTTGTGACATAATTACTTTTTTTACATGTTAGTAGTTATATAAAATTTTATTTTATACATTTGAATTCATTTTATAATTTCAAGTTTAATTAAAAAATTAATTTTTTGGATAATCCAAAATTTCGGATATCAAAAAATCGGATACAAATTCAGTCATTCGGATAGTAATTTTCATATATCTGATTTTCAGATTATCCAAAATTTAAATATCCGAAAATCGGATAATCTAAAAATGAACACCCTGTCACACTATGTACCATGTCATGTTAAGTTATAGTTGTAAAATACTAAGTTGTGTTACCAACAGTTAGTTGATTAAATCTTACTTTTAACAAGGAAATTATGTAAATAGTACAAGAAAGCATCATGTGAATCTCTTTTATTCTCCATGTATGCTGGGATTTAATAAACAACTTTTATTTATCGAAAAACCACGAAAAACAAAAAGTCTTAACTAATTTATTATTTATTAATGGTGTCTTAAGGGCATTTTCATAATGTTAATTCATTAGTCATATATTAAAGAGAAAATTTCGTAAAAGGATAACAAAAAAATCACATTTTTCCTTTTTTTTAAGAACAAAATTTTTTCTCACCCAGTAACCCCAAAAGGATTGAAAGTTTAATTTTCGTTAATCCAGGGTAACCATTGTTAGAGATCATAAAAATTATTATGACTTGGCAAAATATGATAGACGTGGATACGTATTCATATTTCAAAAATATCGACCGACGAGTTATGTTTTTTGGGAGACAAAACGTTGATCGATAAAATACAATTTGGAGGTAATTTTGGGTTAAAATATTTAAAATGAAGTTATTCTGCTCATCAATGAAACACGATTTAGAGGTAATCTAGGGTTAACATTTGAAATCGAAGCTACTCTGTTCATCAAGGAAGTTCAATTTGAAGATGAATGAGGTAATCTTGGGCTGAAGTTTAAAATCGAAGCTATTTCTTTGATCAACAAAGTCGATCTGAAAGAGCAACGAAATACAATTTGTATGTCACATGGTTTTAAAAATTTCGAATTGTAAATTATTCCATTCATTAACGAAGTACAAAGCATGTTATAAAATTTTGAATTCGAATATATTTAGTCATCTTGTGTGGTTTATATTACATCGCATAAATATTGAAGCATCTTATAAATACTTACATACATGTTTTTGTGTTTTGTAACAGAATTAGTGTTGGAGTTCATTTTGGGGGAATATTCAAGAAGGATTTGAATACCTCAATTAGGATTTGAATTTTAAAATACTTGTATATCATGTTTGGTTGAAAAAAAAAGAGGAAGGAATCTAATTTCATTTAGGTGGTAATTGGTTCGTGTGACAATATTCGATGGAATTTGAATTTAAATTTAGTTTGTATCATTTTTTATAACTAATGTAAACTGTTAAATTTGATATATTTTCCATCAAATTTCATTGTTTATAGAAATTTGATATTCCTTCCGACTTATATATGAATTAAATTCCAATCTATACATGAATTAGATTCCGATCGACACCTCTAACCAATACTAAAAATCATCTTCTACATTTAACATCAACCAAATTAATAACTAAAATTTAATTTCTAATTTTTTCGAATTCCATCCCGCAACGTCACATTAGTATTTGGTATTCCTCCAACCTCCTCTTATCATCATCCTCTTCTACCCCTAAATTGAAACATTGATTTTTGGTTCCCTAAATTTAAACATTGATTAATCAAAACAAGAGATGCTTATGTGGAATGACACATCCTCAATTCCTCATGTATCTTTTAGGGGGTGTTTGGTTCGCGGATTTCCTGGGATGCATTGGGATTTGCATTTAAAATCATGTGTTTGGTTTGCAGATTTCAGTAAGGATTTAAAATCCCAGGATTCCTTAAATCCCTCCATTATTTGTTATTTAAATTCCCAACCTCCCCCAAGGATTTTAATCCCAGTTGCCTTGCATTTTCAGATTAGAAAAATTTTTCTATAAGATAATGCAAATTCTTTGACAAAATCATGACAAATGCAAATGCTGCATAATGCAAATCCTTTAACAAAATGCAAATCCCAGAAGAAAAAATTTGCGAACCAAACGCCCCCTTAGGAGTCGTTTGGTTAGTGGAATTGAATTCAATGTAACTGAAATTGAAATTTAGTTTGTTTAGAATTTTAATAACCAAAATAAATGGTTAAATTTAGTTTAGTTTTTTATTATATGTCAATTTAATAGTCTTGTCCGTTTGGCTCATTGGGTCAAAATTATCACCCCTAACGTTGGCCATGCTTCTTTCTTCGCGATGATGCATGGTTCCTGACTTCCTGTCAAGCTTCTTCTCCTGCAATGAAAAATGCCGAAAATGATGCATGGTTCCGGTCAAGATCTTTTCCGATGCAATGATAAACGAAAAGGATTCCGGTCAATTTCTTCATCCATGCATGTTCGGTCTGAAGTTTTTTTTTTTACCAAGCTTCTTCTCCGACGATGATTGGTTCCAATCAAACTTGTTTTTCGGCAATAAAAAATTTCTGGAAAAGCTTCTTATCTCGTAGTGAAAAAAAGATTTTAGTCAAACTCTTCATTCATGTTCGTTCTAGAAAAAGATTCTGGTCATACACTTCATTTCATGAAGAAGACGATTAATATAAAATTTTGAATTGAGTTGAGTAGATATAATATTTTCCAACTAATCTATGCACGATACATCACGAGGTGCCTCTGATATAAGCATCGCATGATGCACCAATAATGAATTTAATCTAAGCGTTGTTATTGGTTCTCGTTACATCAAATTTCTTCATTGAACCTCCACACACATACACGCACACACACATATAAAATTATTTTGACGGGCATTGTTATACGTACACTCCCCTCTTCTTAATTTTTACTAATCACACACCCCCTTACTCACATTATTTTTGTTAATAACGTGAAACCCAATGATTAAAAGATAATATTATCGATCTCACATTAAGAATCGGGGTGTGTAATTAGCAGTTCAGGGTTGTGCATTTAGAATTACCCATTTTGACAAAACTACCCTTTAGATGACTTGATATGATACAATGTCTAGGGGTGTTCAAAACCGGATATCCAAATTTTCGGATATCCGAGATTTCGGATAGTGAATTTTGCTATCTGAATCCGAAATTTCGGATATCGGATTATCCGAATATCCGAAAATTCATATTTTTTAATTTTTTTAAAAATTAAATCAAATATTTAAATATCTAAATTACAAATTCATATATCCAAATAGATATTAAAAATAAATATATCACAAACTAAATGTATCCGGAATTATTTTACTCAAAACGACTAAAAAATATAAAAAAACTAAAATTTATAAAAAAATTAGTTAATAAATCTATAATACTAAGATAAAACTAAAAAATATACATTAGAATAATAATAAACACTCAATATTATGTAAAGAATCAATACTAATAATATAAAAAAAATTATTATTTTATCCGATATCCGAAAATCTGGAATTTTACAATCCGAATCCGAAATTTCGGATATCCGAAAATCCGGATATCCGAAATTTTGGATATCCGAAAATCCGGATATCCGAAATTTCGGATAGTTTCAGATCGGATTTACGGAATTTTGTTCCGAATGGCTCATATTCGGATTTTTTTGAACACCCCTAAATGTCATTGGTACTTAATGTATTAAACACTAATTTTCTTTATAGAACACATTCATATACACACACAGTCAAGTTTTATGAAGTCACGTATTAGAGTAGAGTCATGGAATTACATATTAAATGTACAATTCATTACAATAAAATAGTTTATTTCATACAAAAATATGATATACATATGTTTTAAAAAATGTATTATGATTGACCAGTTCATTTCATTTGAAGTTCATTACGGAAAAATATTATATTTCATGTAAAAGTGAAATATGCATATGTTTAAAAGTGCATTACCAATTCACATCGTTTGAACGTATACATATTGTTTATTTATTGCACTTTTACGTGCAAAAGATTTTTTTATTGTAATGAACTTTAAATGATGTGAATGGTTAATCGTAATATACTTTTGAACATGCATGTATATATTGCACTTTTGTATTAACTAAATTTTTTATCGTAATAAACATATACATTTAATATGGGGCTCCGGGACTGCTGTCTAATATAGAACTTCATTAAACTCAACCATATGTATGCGTACACACACACACACATCATATAGATCATATGAGAAATTAAATGTTAGTGATAATTGTGAGAAACGTTCAATCAAAAAACATATATTTTAAGTCAACGTGTTATTTCGTGATTTAACAAAAGACAAAATGATCATTTTCTTTTTGATTCAGCATTTTTTGTTGATTCACAAATTATACATTGATTCAATACATTTGTTCTTTTATTCAAAATTACTCATGAATATTTGTATTATATAACACACACACACACACACATGTATGGATGAGCATTTGGACCGAACCGGCCCAATATTTGTAATACGGGTTTGGTCCAGTCCAACTTTTTGGTTCTTGGACCGGTTGGAAATGGTAAAAGTTTTATAGATGTTTTTAATGTTTTGTTTACCTTTCTTCCTCAACTATTTCTCTTTGTGAAATTATCAAGTTTATCACAATTTCTTTGGACAAAATAAAATATCAAACATACCTTACTTATATTAAGTTATTTATATTTTATCTCTATAAAAAAATATTTACATCATTAAAAAGGCTTTTACATGATTATATATTTACGAAAGAGCTCAATAACTATTATATATATTTTTTTATATGATTTGAAAATAATATTTAGAAATTTTGTTTCTTTATGGACTACAAAACATAACAATATAACATACATAATTTTAAGTTCCGGTTTGGGCCGGGTTTAAAAACCGAAAACCGGTGGACCGAACCCGGAAAACCGAAAATAGTGATTTTTAAAGAAACCGAAACTGGACCAATTTCATTAATAACGGTTTGGTCCGGGCCGGTTTTCAGATTTTTTTGGTGTGGACTGGTTTTTTTGGTCCAAATGCTCGTCCCTACACACATACATATATGTATATGTATATATAATGTTAGATTCTATGGAGAACTTGCATGCATCGTAAAACTAAAGAACCAACTGATAGCCATTGGACCAAGGTCATCTCGTGATACAACATATGATGCAACATGCATGTGTATATGTTGATGCAACATCTCAGATGCATCTACCGAAGGGTAGTTTCGAAAAAAATATATATCTAGATTATTCAATTTTATCTTTATATTAATTGAATATTCCATTAAAAATTCTAAAGAAATTTAATTAATACACTCCCAAATTCAACAAACACTATACAAATTTAAAAAGATGGTGAAGATGTCGATGCATCTTTCATTTAAAAATTATAAATTTCTTTTGCATGAACTAATCTATATATAGGATGAGGATCTAGTAAGCATCGTGAGCACCAATCAAAAATTGACAAATCAACATCACTTAAAGCTTATGTATGTTACGAATGACTTATTTTCATGATTTGGAGCCAGGGCCGTTCCTATCATTTCTGGGGCCCGGGGTAGATATTTATAAAGGGCCCCCCTACACATATACATATAAAAAAAGTTTAGTAAAAGAACTTACGATTTGATAATGTTGACTTTGTTGCACCGTGAATAATCCCAAGTCTTCTATAAACTTCTCAACATGCCATCAAAAAATAGAAATTCATAAAAATTTGGATCTTCGAGCATTTTTAGATGCAAAATCATTAATAAGTGTATCAAGATCGATAATATCTAACATATCTTTCTCTATACATAACGTGGCCAAACCATTCAACATTTCTTGTGACATTGTTGATCTCAAATAATTCTTTAATAATTTCAATATTGAGAAACTTCTTTCGGCCGAAGCAACAGTGACGGGTGTAGTTAACAATATGCGATATGCAATACTAACATTTGGATAGCAATCGGCAACTTTAATAAACTCTAAATTTCAACCGCCGACATCAAAGTGTTTGGCAAAGTGATTTGTAATACTTTAGTTCCGAAAAAAAATGCATCTAAATCCACATCAGACACATTATTACAAGAAAATGTATTTGCAAAATTATCACAATGTTTTCTTAATTCATCGTCATCCAATGATTTCAATTTCTTTGAGTCATATAAAAATCCAAATACACTTGCAAATGTTTTTAGTTGTTCAAATCTATCATGTAATGATCTAATTGCCATATCTAGTTGTTCAAATGTTTTTAGTTGTTCAAAAAGTAATCAACTCTAAAGGACTCTTCTTGCGATTGGATCCGATCTTCGTTATTAGTTTCATCAAATTGTTTCTTTCTAATAACACGACGTCGTACCGAAAATGTAGGTTCGATATCCATATCACAAGCAATTGTTTTAGGAATATTCATGCTAGAGATAAACCCGTCATTTCTATATTTTTCAAAATATGTTATTATACTTTCTATGTGATTAACGGTATCATCAATGCATATAGATTTAGATTGTAATTTTTTACTCACTGAATTAATAGCAAATAAAATATCATACCAAATAATCATACCAAGTAAAATTCAAAGTTGTTTAAAGCACTAAGTAAACTTCTCCTTCACTTTTTGATTTTGCATCATCACATGATTTACATAATTCTAACATAAGAAAAATGTCTAGATGTTTTATCCTTAGGAAACACAAGATTTAGTTCTCTTATAGGTCCCTTTTCAACTAAAATATTCCTTAATTTATTATCTAAACCATCCCATAATCTAGGATCATATATATCTTTTACATTGCTATTTTCATTCAAATTAGTATTATTTTCATCTAAATTAGCATAATTTTCATCTAAATTGGCATTAGTCTCATCTAAGTTGGAATCATTTTCATCCAAATTAGCATTATTCAAGTTATCACGACATTCATTCAAGTTGACTTCATTTTCATCTAAATTAGCATCATTTTCATTCATGTTGACTTCATTTTCATTCAAGTCTAAATTTATTTCATCTTTATTCAAATTAGAATCATTCTTATTTAAATCATCGATCTTTTCATTTAAAACGTTAGAAGAACTAGTTTTAAGAAATTTACATATAGACCCTTTTTGAGATTGTATAAAATTTTCATTTTCTTTTCTTTTCTTTCTTTTTTGACTTCCAGATAGATGTTTTTTAGGTAACATTATAAATTTATATAAAACTAAATAAGTAAAGAGTAAAAACTACAACCAAACAACTAAAACAACTAGCAAATTAGCAGTTAATGATTTGCAATTTGCAATTAAGTGACTAACAAATTAGCAGTCTAGCAAAAAAAAAAACAAATTAGCAGTCTAGCAAGTAGCAAGTAGCAACAAGCAATTAGAGCAAATAGCAAGAAGCAAAAAACGCATATGATTAGAGACGTATAAAGTATTAAGGAATGAAAACACCTTTGGTTGAAATGAAATCTTGATTCATTGACAATTAATTGTTGATTCTTGATTTCACGACCAAAGAACTCTCAATTCACAAATCACAATTGTTTGTAAACAGGACTGCTCTGGGCCTCTGGTTACAAAAAACAAAGAAATGAATCAAAAATTCAAGAGATTAGTAGATTACTAGATTAGAAAAAATAAAATAAAACATTACATATACACAATATACCTTTAGATTTGTGAATTGCAAATTTGCAATGAACTGTCGAAGCTTCCAAAGTCCAAACTGATTACTGATTACCGACTACCGACTACCGACACCGACCAAGAATCAACACAACAGGAGGTTTAAGAATCGTTCTGTGAATGAGTAGTATGATTTAGCAATTAATCAAAAATCTGAGTACATGTACTTTGAAGACTTGAAGTATAGCGATTAATCGTTCGAAGATGAAGAGACGAAGAGTACATGTGAATGAATGAGTAGCCGGCCGCTCACAACAATCGAAATTCGAAGATGAAGAGACGAAGTTGCAAGTTGCCAACGGTAAACGATTCCCACGCCTTGAATTTCGAAGCGGCCCTTGAAGTTCCCCATGGATTTCGTTATTTCGATTTCCCGTATTCGCTGAATTTTGAAGCGGCCGTTGAAGTTCCCCATGGAATCCTCTGCTTGAAGCGTGCATTTCCCTAATCTCCTTGAAGCGCACATCAGATGCTACACAATTGGGCTGGGTATAAGCATAAATTTTTTTTTTTGGGCCCCCTATGTTTGATGGACCCTGGGCAGGAGCCCAAGATGAACAGCCCAAGAGCCGACCCTGTTTGAAGCCAATGAACCCAAATGAAACTTGTTTATGTTTGATTTATTGAACGTAATGAACGCAATGATGTTTTTACATATATAAGCTTGATAATGTAATGAATCCAATGAATCTTAGTATATTAAAGCCAATGAATGTAATGTGAACCTTTTGAAAACTTATTTACTATTGCTTTAAAACATGTATATACAAAAAAAATGTGTAGATAAAAGCTTATTTCACTTAGTGCTCACGGTGCTCACTATTTAAATGGTGCTCACTGGATCTCATCCCTATATATATATATATATATATATATATATATATATATATATATATATATATTCAAGATCAATAGAGTATCATATTAGATAGTGGTACCAATGTACGATATTAAATGAACATGTTCAATACGATAAAATATTTAATTTCATGTAAAATTGCAATATGCACATTAGGGATGAACACAGTTAGGACGAAACCGACTAAACCGAAGTCATTCGGCCGGGTTAGAAAAATAGTTTTCGGCCAACCGGTTGAAAAAGTTTTCAAACCGAGTTTACTGGTCGGCCGATGGTTTGTAACGTCAAACCGGCCGTTTCGGCCGAACCGGCCAAGTTAGATTATATATATAAGTTTGTTGTGTTTTTTCATCAATTTTTAAAATATTAAAATAAATGTCTATAATTCTTTATAGAATTACGATACAATTGTTAAATCAAATGTCAATTAAATGCAACATCCATTTAATTTGTAACAATTTGTCTGTTTAATTTTAGTTCTTTACTGATTACAACAAGATATTGATCGTATTTTATTTTATTTTTATGTTGTGTATTAATATATCAACTAGTTTATTACCCGCGTATTACGCGGATATTTTTAATATATATATAATATAATAAATTAAAAGGTAAAATATAAATAATATTTTTTTAAACAAAACTATATAAATATATATGAATAGTAATTATTTGCTTATATTTTTAAACTTTTATTATATTATATATTATAATTAATAAGTTAGTAGAGTATTAGATTTTGTTTGATTTGATTTATATTTAAAAGTAGATTATATTAGATTTGTATAGAATTCAATTAAATTTCTTTATTATTTTTAAAACCCGTAAATGTCACGTATCGATTCATAGTGATAACACGTAACTTCACAAGAAAAGAGTAAAGTTACTCTTTTATTAGTATTTATTATAGATATATAGATTAGCTAGATTATTAAGTGTACTATTTATATCAATTCATATTTTCATTCAGATTTTTTAGAATTGATAAAAAGAATTAATAATTTCTTATAATTGCTACTAATAAGTAATAATAATAGAAAATTCTAAGAATAAAAGTAGATTTTAAATACTATAAATTAGTTTAAATTTGAAAATCAATACTTTTGTAGAATATTTATGAATGAAAACATATGAAATATATGAAGGAATAATTGTATCTAATTTGTCAGTATTTTATACTTAATATGATTTAACTAAAAAAATTATGTTATATTAATAAATAAATATTTGTTTTAAGATATAAATTATACAAAATTATTACAATTATAATATGCATGTTTTGAATTTTAAAGACAACGATTCATAATATAAGGTGATGGACAACGAGTTTGGTGGACTGCGATGGTGGTGGTGGCGGTCTGACGGTGGCCGTCGCAAAGAGAGAGACAGAGTGTGAGAGAGGAAAAGAGAGATATATGGAGAAATATTAGGAATGAATAACTATTAGGAAGGTGGTTAAATCTTTTGATTTTAAATTACTAATTTATAACCTAACTTACTTCTTAGAATTAATAGTTAAGATATTCCAAAAATGCTCTCAATGATCCCTTATAATGCGTTGATAGTCCTTCTGATGCATGTTATTTTCGTGATGCATGTTATTTTATTGGTGCTCACGGTCCTTATAGGATGAGGATGAGGATCTAGTAAGAATCATTCATATATTAAGCACCATGAGCACCAATAAAATAAGTCATGCATCTTACGAATGACTTATTTTCATGATTTGAAGCCAGTAAACCCAATGAAACTTGTTTATGTTTGATTTATTGAACGTAATGATGTTTTTACATATAAAAGCTTGAGAATGTAATGAACCAATAAAATCTTAAAGTCAATGAATGTAATGAAACTTTTAAAAACTTATTTTATATTGCTTTGAAACATGTATATATAAAAAAATGTGTCCATAAAAGCTTATTTCAATTGGTACTAACTGTGCTCACTATATAAATGGTGTCCAGTAGATCTCATCCCTATATATATATATATATATATATATATATATATATATATATATATATATATATATATATATATATATATATATATATATATATGCAGAACCTAAATTTAGTGTAGAACTGTAGAACCAATATCGTCCATAGATTAGAATAATCTAATGGTCTTGATTAAAAGAGTTAAGTTTGGAATTAGTGAAAAAAATATTGGTAATAGTGATATTTTAATTCTTGGAGGGGTAAAAAAGGAAAAGATTGGAAATAGCAAAAAGATTGACATTAGCAAAATAAATATCCTTTTTCTTTAAATTAAAATAACATTAATATTATTAATTTTTAAATCAAAAAAATTATACCATAAAAACGAGAATTTTATACTCTTTAAAACGAGACCGGTCATGATATATTTTTTTCGAAAAAATTTTACGTGTTTATTTTTCGTAAAAAAAAAATTACCCAGACCACGATGCAATATATCATGGTGAGATAATGAGATCATTCGATATCGAATGAACACTTTGATATCGTATATTTAACGTCAATGCAACACTGCATATACGCTCATTATTAACAGAGCTAAAATAATAGTCACAATTAGTACTCAAAGTTGGTGGATTTAACGAGAACGGTTATGATATATATTTTTTATTTTTCGTAAAAAAAATTTTACCCAGACCACGATGCAATATATCATGGTGAGATCAGAGATCATTCGATATCGAATGAACACTTTGATATCGTATATTTAACGTCAATGCAACATTGCATATACGTTCATTACTAACAGAGCCAAAATAATAGTCACAATTAGTAGTCAAAGTTGGTGGATTTAACGAGAACGGTTATGATATATATTTTTTTATTTTTCGTAAAAAAATTTTACCCAGACCACGATGCAATATATCATGGTGAGATCATGAGATCATTCGATATCGAATGAACACTTTGATACCGTATATTTAACGTCGATGCAACACTACATATGCGTTCATTATTAACAGAGATAAATAATAGTCAAAATTAGTAGTCAAAGTTGGTGGATTTAACGAGAACGGTCATGAATATTTTTTTTGAAAAAAAATTTACGTGTTTATTTTTCGTAAATTTTTTTTACCCATACGACTATTCGATGTCGAATGAACACTTTGATATCGTATATTTAACGTCGATGCAACACTGGATGTCCATTATATATTAAAAGAGTAAAAAAAAAAGTCAAAGTGTACAGTCAAACTTGGTAGGCTGCTATTAATTCAATGTTAATCGTATAATTACCATCTTATCCCTAGTGTTATATTATAATCTAGTGGTTTAGATTGGTTCTATGGTTCTGCACTAAATTAAGGTTCTGCAATGATCCCAACCCTATATATATATATATATATATATATATATATATATATATATATATATATATATATATATATATATATCGAGATCCATGGAAAACTATATTAGACTGGAAAACTAGAAAACCATATCAAATGCACATGTTCATTATGATAAAATGTTAAATTTCATGTAAAATTATAATATACATACGTTCAAAATTACATTATAATTAACTAATTCATATCATCTACATGTTCGTTAAGACAAAATGTTTAATTTCATGCAAAAATGCGTAATATACACATGTTCATGCATATTGCACATTTGAACATGTGCATATTGTTATTTTGCATGAAATGGAACATTTTATCCTAATGAACATGTAAATTATGTGAACTAGTCAATAATAATGCACATTTGAACATATGTATATTGTAGTTGTGCATTAAATTTAACATTTTACCGTAATGAACATGTGCATTTAATATGGTTTTCCAGTCAAAGATGGTTTTCCATAGATCTTGAATCTATATATATATATATATATATATATATATATATATATATATATATATATATATATATATATATATATATATATATATATATATATATATATATATATATATATATATATATATATATCTCGCAAGAAATTGCATGACAATTATGGTGAAAATGAAGGCCACAAATCCACAATTGTCTCTTTGTTGTTGCTTCATTATGAACTAACTTTTACAGATGAGAGAAGCATTTTTAATCATGATGTCTCCTGAAGATATAAAGTTGAAGCAGAAGAATCGCTTGAGATGACCGACCATCTTCCAAAAGCCTAATAAGCCCACAAAAGTGAAACAAATGTTTTTAGATTACTAAATATTTAGTTTTAAGAGTTTGAAATCATTAAATCTTAATTTTCTTTGTTTTTCTGACCTTAAAGTATACATTTTTCAAACTTTAAAACTGTTAAATGTTAGTTTTAAAAGCACGATCTCAAAATAGACATGATGATGCACATTGCATTCTCATACTATTTATCAAAAATAAAAACTTTAAAATATGCAAGAAATTTGAAGAAAATAGCACAATCGTAAGATAGACATGATTACCTTTCATTCTCATTCAATGGATTGTTGTTTATGAATATTTATAGATGTAATCTATTATATATTTTAGGTAGCGTTTGATTTCTTAAAATGTTTATGAAAAAATTGGATTTCGTTTATTACCATATTTCTTTTGAAAAGGAAAAATGATTTATTCGTTCATTAAAGAAAGACAATCACGAAAGTTGAATGATCTAATTGGGAGCTAAATTGAAGCAAAGAAGAAGAAACACTTCAAGTTCTTTCCAACGGGGGCACCATCCTCATCATATATAGTCAGTCCAAGCTATGAAGTCGTCGCCTTAGCCTCTTTATGCTCTTGAGTCTCATGTAGGTGATGTTGTTATTGCTCACCTCCCTTTTGCGCTCTCTATGTTTTTTTGGATAAATGCGAAAAATTACCAATATGTTATTATGGTTTTTGCGCATTCGTCCCTCAATATTAATTTTTATCCAGAAAAATCCTCAAGTTATTTTTTTCTATTTTTGTGAAATTTAACTATTAAAGCTCGGTTATAATTAGTAAACAGAGTTTTTTGAAAACTGAAAATAGGGTTCTAATAGCCAAATTTCACTGAACCAAAATGAAAAAGTTATCTTGAGAACTTTTTTGGAAAAAAATAATATGAAGGGACGAAAACGCAAAAATTGTAAAAAATATTGGTTATGTTATAATAAAACCCTAAAAAATACAGTAAAACAAACATCCAACGAACAAACCAGCTATACAGATAGAGGGATTCCTTACCTCTCCTAGTAACAGATTGACCTTTGAAGAAAAAGAAAGGATAAACCGACAATTTAAGAAAAACAACTCATCCCAGAATCTCATACATTGTTTTAGAGTCTAACTAAAATGAGGCCAACATAATCGGTATTTATACGTATATAATCAATGGTTTTTAATAGATGTGAACTTCCATCGGTACAACCAAATATCTTTATCAAAGATTAAAATAGAATCCAAAAAGTAAAACCAAATTAATAAACAAAAGTCAAATCTAAAGTTTAAAAATTGTAAAGATAAAATGAGTTAACTTGTAGGTAGACAAACTAGGCATAAATTAAACCCGACACAATAATAAAGGGAAAAAAAAGGTCGGCACGATTTGACGTGAAAAATTGTCAACATGAACCCAACAACCTGAAACACGACTCGATTATCAGACTTACCTTTTATCATGTAAATAAAAAACCTTTAGAGTGTTTATTGTATTCGAACAAAACTCGTCAAAATTTGAAAACTGAGTCACGTGTAATGTTCATGTATATCTCATAGGACAGACTAATAACAGTGTTTAATGTAGTGGACGTTCTGCATCTGTCTCTTTTAGATAGTATGCATACAATATTACACGTGGGATGCTAGTGACACCATTTTGTGTGGTGACCATTACACATCTGCACATGGGAAGATGACACGCTGATTAGTATTTCGAATCCTACGTTTTTGGATTTAGTCAAATAATGGATTGTGTCACATCTCAGATTTTGTAATATGCATGATATGTCATACTTGTTCAACGAATGTGTACTTATGTGTGTATGGATGTGTATATTTGTTTTGGAGTTCATTAAGAATATAGTTTACCCAATTGCGGGTTAACATTTTCAAGATAAGTGCAAAAGATTTGTATCTTAGCATTAGGAAGCTTAAAAGCTTTGTTTTGAATAATTAGGTTGTGGTTGGATGAAGTTTAGAAGACTTCAGTTTCTGATTGATGATCACAACCGAACATACGTTGGTTTAGTCATAATGAAACAGTTCTTAGTCATCACAAATAGGCGTGTTCTACCAGTTTAATACAAGTTAATTTACCAAGGTTGTTGGAAGTTGATGTGTGTTATTAGCTTTAGCTTTCGTTACATTTAGCTTTAGAAGTGTAGTGTTGTCTTTGTATCGTAATCAGTTCTCATATGAAGACATCTTTAAAGCTAATCAGTTACCAAAGTAGCCTCAACCTAAGTCTAAGAGCAAAACTTAATATTAGGTTAACACTGATGCATATTTGATGTTGATTATCGATCAACAACAAAGAATTAAGGTAGATAAGACTTAACATAACTTATCTACAGCCACTTTCAGCTCAAGTTTGAATCATGTATAAGACGTGATAAACTTGAATATATGGTAGAATGCCTTATATTTATGACCCCACCCGAAATACATAAATGACACAATATCATGAAAAATTAGTACATGTGTAAGTAGATATGCATCAATCTAAAAAAGTATAGGCCAAACTAAGAACTAGTTATAATGACATCTATTCTGATACTGAATAAACAAGTACTGAAAAATGAAGTCTTTTTATGAGTAGTGATCACATAAATACTGAATGAAAAGTTAACCACTTTGACTAGTGAAGTCAATTTCAAGATTGTTTAATAAAGAATGGAGAATTTCTACATTTATTAGGGTTGAACTAGATAGCACATGTTCCATGTTGAAGTAAATGGAAGTAAATTTTCAGTAAAGGGGGATAGAAGATCAACTTGATAGATGCGAGATCATAGTTTCTTTCGATAAGATCTTGTGACTTTTCTTCTAAGGAATTGTACGTCTCAAGATTAGGAATAGTTGGGTATCAACATATCATCATTTACTGAAGTCGTCAGTTTCGGTTCATTGAAGTTCATCTGAGACTGATTCTTGAGATTCTGATGAGTAATAACTTTATCTTTATATTTCTCAGTTTGAGATGATTTGATATATACAGTGTATCATGTTGCTATTTTCAAGTAATTTCTACTTATATTAGTGCCAAATATTAATTTATAAGTGGTCAAATGCATCAAAATAGCTCAAAGTCTCAAATTTGACTAATAAAAGTAAAATATAGAGAAATGAAAAGACTTTATAGTGTAAAATAAGATCTAGCAACGGAATATGTAATATTAATATTATTTTGGTGTTTTCAAAAGATTTTAGATCTGTTGTAAAAATAATCATTGAAATTTGACACCAAATAAAGGTTTGTTGCTAGATATTGTAAATTCTACATAATTGATGACTAAAAGAGGATTTACCATTGTAGAAAAATATGAACTTTTAACAATGTTCAAGGGTCGTATGTGGAATTCTTGAAAGATTTGGGGGCTAAGTTGTCAATAAATCAAAAACTAAAATACATTGTTAGTATTGGTAAGTAATTACCCCATTATACAATAAGCAAAAATTTTCTTGGTCAAAACACTAGTCATAAGTGCGTTTATCTAAAATGTGTCTCTCACATCTATAATAGAATATTAAGTTTAATTGCGATTTGTTAATGTGTTCAAGAGATGGAAAAAATAAAAAAAAAATATTAATTTTTTATTATGCTAACATGCACTAGAAGAAGCTTTTACCAAACACTAATCTATGTTGAGTTTTGCTAATGTGTGCATTTATATATTTTATTGGTTATATGTATATTAGATATTATTGTAACTTTTTATTACATTAACTTAAAATTAATTTGTTCAAATTTTATTTTTAAATATATTTAAAAAATATGATAACTTCTTTTATGTATATCATGATTATTCATTTTTATAGTTTATTTTATTATAATTTACAGTAATCATAATTCTTAGTTTATCGCAACGTCTTATTTTGGTTTTTTTTATTTCACTTAAAAAATCAAGTTTATTTTATATATTATTTAATATAATGTTTAACAATTTTAGTTAAAGCCAATTAATAAAACAAAGCAATAAAACTTTATTTTTATCATTTATAATAATAACATTATTTTTTTAATCCATTATTCACTAACGAAATTATTATTCATAAGTGAGTTTTTTTAAATTTGCACAATTTTATTATAATTTAATAAAGGTTAATTTTTATTATCATGTATAAATAGTTTGTTTTATTAGTTATATTCTATCAAGTATTAAATAATTAATTTTATCATTAATATTTTATGAATAAATTTTTTCTACATATAATATAACATGTGATCCATATATTATCAATAATATTTTTCTTACATATGAGAATATTACATGTATTAAATTGTTAAAACATTAAATTTATTTTATAGTAGTTAATAAAAAAAATATTTATGTTTACGGTATTTTTTTAAATTATCATACTATGTGTAGTGTATGTCACAAGAGAAAATTAATATTGAATATATTATAATTTAAAACTACAAATTTACATTTACATCAGTCTTTATAAAATTAATTTATTATAACTATGATTGTGAGTGCGTATCTATTTTACATAGATACTTTTGTACTTTTTTCTAACATGACAATATTAATATACTTCAACTAAAATCAAACAAAAATGCAATCCAAATTAATATATGTAATTTATTGATTTGTTAACTAAAGTATAAGAATCTACTAACGAAAGAACGATCAAAATATATAATTTTTAAAGTATCCATATAGGAATTAGTAACAAAGTTTTATATATCCATTCTATTGATTTATTTTTTAATTAAATCAAACTTTAAAAAAACCAAAGTAAAAATATATATTAAACCTAAACTTGAAACATGAAAAAAAAATATTTAAATTAATACATTTTTATATATCTATATATGAATTAGTAATAAAAAAAACCATGTAACTAAAATTTGATAATAAAATAAGATTAAAAGTTTTATTTTCTTAATTTGTTTTTTATTTAGAAATATAAGTTACATTTACAACACAAGTGTAGTGTTTTAAATCAATGTACATCAAAAGTTTAGGCTTGTTTCTTCAATTCATTATAATTTATATTTATTGGAGTTTTTAACCTTTTTAAAAATTTAATTTAATTTAATATGATTTTACCTTATCTTTTACTTTATTAATAAAAAAATATATAGCTACACATCCGTCGCAACGCGTGGACACCACATAACTTGTTGTTAACAATGGGATAAAACACCTTTAGAACTTGATGGACTCTCATTTCTTCATCTAAACCTTCTATAATTAACCCACGGTTCCTTCGATTATCATTCTCCAAATCAGAATATTTACTCCAATGACCAAATTGGTGTTAGATTTGTGATGTATTTGCTCAACCAAGTGTTAATCTTGAGCATTAAAGTAAGATTTTGAGCTTTGGTTTAGTGTATATTTAATTTTGAGTATGTACTTGAACCAAACTCTTAGGGTGTGTTTGGTACAGAGAAAAGAAATGAGGAGATCTGGAAATGCAAATGGAAATGGGGGATAAATGGAATTGGAGAGAAATGAAAATGGGTGGAGAACAGAGAAATAAAGATGAGAAATGGTGGCTCGGGTGGAGTAGAGACACAAAATAGTCAATTCTCATCATTTCTCTACCAAATGGAGAGAATTGCAATTCTCCATATTTAGCCTTCAAACAATTCCCAGAGAATTCAATTCTCCGCCCAAAAATTGAGAGCATTTCTCCCAAACAAGAGAAAACACAATTCTCTCCCATCAAATCTCTCTACCAAACACCCCCTTAAGGTGTGTTTGGTATGGGGAATTTGAAGGAGAAAAATGGAAATAGAAATATTTCCATTGTTTGTTTGGAAGTGAGAATTGTAACATGAGAAACCAAACAATTCCATTTCCCTATATTTGATTTTCTCTTAAATGGAGAGCAATGTAGAGAATTGTCAATTCTAATTCTCATTCTCTAAACCAATTCCATTTCTCTTTCCTATTCCATTTCTCGACATTTTTATTCTATGTACCAAACGCACCATTAGCTTTTAGTTCAATTAAAGATTGAGGTATGCATTTTAATGTTCTTGATGATTTTTGGTCAAATTATGATGGAGATTGAATAGAATTGTTAGAGCATGTTATAGGTATGTTTTTTATGGTGAAATTACCTTCAAATGGTCTAAAAGGATCTGCAAATATATAAATATATTGTCGAATGAGTAGACAGAAAAAATATGACATGTCATCATCTCGATCATCAAAATTAAGTCAACTTTTAAAATCAACTGTTTAAATTGTTAAGAGTGACCCTAATGTTCGGGTTTGACTCCAAATGTAGACAAAAACATAATTTTAATAGTAGGATTAGATGAATGTGTTATTTATGCTTATTTTTTTCACAACATTTTTTTATTTTCGGTTAGCTTATTTCAATGTTTGCTTAAATATTTGAACTTAATGTTATTAAATATTATATTTTATTTTTTAAATATTTCATTCTTTAATTATATCACAAGAATATAAATACTATACAGTAGTAACTTAATTTTGGTAGGGTCCTGTTACAATGTAAACATTTTTTCTAAATTAAATAAGTAATTAATTTTGAACACACTACTTTCATAATTATGTTGACTAATTAGCATTTATATTAATTAAAAATTAATATGTAATTAAAAGATTTTAAAACAACTTATGATAGTTGAACATCTTAATTATTTTTTTAAATATTGAGTATTTATTTTAATTAATTTAATAATAAAGTTTATTGATTTGTGTTATTATTATCATTATTTCAATAACGTAAAATAGTTATAAAAAAAAAACCATAACAACAATAAATATGAAATATAATTGCATAATAATAAATATAGACACAAATTTGTAATTTGTGTAGTAAAGTTTTATAAATAAATAATTACAAATGTATTAAATTATAAAATAGATCAACCCAAAAAATTTAATTATTAATCATTAGTTTTAAAATTTTTATTATTACAGATTATTAACTATATATTTGATATATTTCTAAAAGTTATTAGCTTTTTACACCATAACAAACGCAATTCGTACGCAATGATCAAAATAATCTTTTAGAAGATTTAATAAACCAATTTGATTAAATTAATAAAATTAAGTGACTATAGTTATCAAGTATTTTCGTCGGATTTGTCGGATCGTGAGTCTACAATAAAAAGAAATACAAAAAATTATAAAGCTTTTAAAAAAAACTACAAACATACATAGTATTAATATAAAAAACTATAAAAATTTCTAATGTTTTTAAATATATTTATAAAGTACTTTATTCATTTACTAAAATAAAATTACTATATATTTAATTAAATATATCATGTAGTTTATTGATTTATTTTTCCATTAAACTAAAATATAAAAGTACTAGGTTAATACCGATGTATTACATGGGTTGATATAAAACTATAAAAAATGTATTTATAAAGATTTAAAAATACTAATAAGTTAGATTTTAATTAATAGATTTGATTTGATTTGAATTTTTACATGACAATTAAGAAGACGACAAGTAACAAATTAAAGAATAATCTGACAAATGACGGTTTGTTATTCATTTAATAGTATTTATAGATTGTAGATTATAAATATAGACAGATTATATAGATTTATAGATAAGTAAAAAGTGAAAAAAAAAAGTATAGAAAGGATATAAAATTTTTGAGTGAAAACCTTAATTATGAAAGATTCGGATAAAAATTTGGACATATGTATAGAAGGATCAATAACAAATTATTATGAATTTTATTGATTTATTTTTTAATTAAATCGGAGTAAAAAAAACATATTAAACCTAATTTAAATTATGCAAAAGAAAGATTTGAGTTAATAAATGTTTACGATATCATATACGAGTTAGCAATATAAACACCATATAACTAAAACTTGATGATAAAATATGATTAATAAATAATATTTTTCTTATTTCAAGTCTTTATTTATTTTGATATTTAGATAAATAAGTTGTATACACTACATATTACTTACAGGCCTCGTTTGTTTTTTATTAAGAGCCCTTAAAAAGATCAGAAGTTTAAACTTCGGATCTATAATAAATTAAGACTGTTTGTTTAGGTTTAGACATAAGAGGTTTAAACCTCTAAATTTATCTCTTAAACTTAAGAGGAAGACTTAGGTGTCATTTGTTTTTTAAGAGGTTAAATGTTTGAAGTCTGAAAACCACGTCTGAAATTAAGAGGAAGCCTTAAGATCTGAAATTAAGAGGCTCTTAAATTTAGTTCAGACAACTCTTTTTCTCTTAATTTTAAGAGGTAAATTCAGATGTTGCAACCTCTTAAGTCTAAAACTAAACAAATAATCTGAATTCATTATAGATCTGAATTTTGGACTTCAGAGCCTTTTAAGAGGCTCTTAATGAAAAACAAACAAGAAGTCTTAATTTCAGATCTAGTCTGAAAATAGACTGTTTGTTATATTTTATAGTTAAGTGGATTTCAGCTTTTAGTTCAAAACAGATTATTTGTTACATTTCAGACTTAAGAGGTTAGAACATCTGAAAATCACGTCTGAAATTAAGTTGTGGACTTCCGTATGAAGTCTAAAGTCTTAATTTAAGAGGTTGATGTAAGTTGATATATTATATTTAACTAAAATATTAAAAACCAAATTAATTAAATTAAACACTTAAGGTCAGCTCTTAATTTCAGACTTATCATATCTTAATTTCAGATATGATTTTTCAGATTTCAGACTTCGGATCTTAAGTCCACCTCTTAATTTCAGACGTGGTTTTCAGATTCCAGACATTTACCTCTTAAAATAACAAACACAACCTTAGGTGTTATTTGTTTTTTAAGAGGTTAAATGTCTGAAGTTTGAAAACCATGTCTGAAATTAAGAGGAGGCCTTAAAATCTGAAATTAAGAAGCTCTGAATTTTAATTCAGACTGCTCTCTTTCGCTTAAAATTCAGATGTTGAAACCTCTTAAGTCTGAATTTAAACAAACAATACAAATTAGGTGAAGATCTGAAATTCAAATTTCTGACCAAATTCAGACCATCATAATTGCAAACAAACACACCCTTAAGATCACCTCTTAATTTTAGATTTCAGATCCTAAAACCACCTCTTAATTTTTATATGTGGTTTTCAGACTTCAGACATTTGACATCTTAAAAAATAAATAGCACCATAGTGTTTTAAATCATTATATATCACAATTTTAGGTTTAATTTTTCAGTTCCTTTTGGATTTGCGTTTGAAAAGATGTTGTAGCATTTTAGAAACTAATAATCAAATAATAGTTGTAACAAAAATTGTTATCAGAATTGTAGTGTTTGGTTTAGTTTTTGTTGTTTGCTATCATAATTATCTCAGTTTTTAAAGTGTTTGGATTTACATTTTAACTTGTAAAATGATCAAATAATCATTTATTAAGCAAATAAGGTACATTTTTTAACTTATGAAAAAGTGTGATAAGATTAACTCTAAACGCAAATAATCACTTATTAACGCATGCAATTCAAACACTTTAAATTAATTATTTACGTATTGTAACGTAATAATCTAATAATCTTTATCATAACGCAAAATCAAACACCCTCATAATTCGCTGGATTTTTTAAGTTGCTAGAAATGTATAATTTATTGTAATGTTGTATTATCTTATTTTTACTTTATTATCAGGGTCGTCTCATTGATTTTGGAGACCACATGCTTGTGATTACAATATAGACTTTTAAACAATAAATTGGTCATTTGAGACTCAATTTTAATTGGTAAACTGGAAATCGTGAACCTCAAAAAAATGATTAGTGAGAAATTAATATGAATAATACGAATCAATAAAATTTGACATGAATTCTATTTTAACGCACACATGCACGTGTATGCGTCAAATGCAGAAAATTTCTATTGGCTTGAACTTAAAATTTTATTATGACCGTGAGACCCTATGAAATTAGGAGCCCTGTTCGGTCGAGCCTTCCACGCACCCAAAAATCCGCCCCCGTTTATTATTAAAAATGCATAGCTATATCGTTGTCGCAACACACATACACCCCATACCTTATTTATACCTTACTTGTAAAGTATTTCTTTTCTGACCAGGAAAAGAAAACGAAGATATGTTGGTTTATTTAATATCAAATATCCATTAACTTTTAAACAAATAAACTAATGAATTTAATATTTTATTCCAACTTTTTTAAATGCTTGATGGTGATACATTAAAGTTTATGGCCCGAATTAAACGACATGTCCCAAATTCTTGTTTGCTTATTTTTATATCTAAAAACATATCTGTTGTTAACTATTCAAGTATTATTCTTGTTCTATAACGTAGAGATCGGTTCGGTATTAATTAATTGTAACTTTAAAATAACATAAAATTTTTTATATTAGCATTAAAGTTTTATTTAATTTTAAAGAATTACCATGAAAATTCTTGTAATGCTTTTTCATATTTAAAAGACTCATTCAAACTTAGTCAAATTAATTTTTAACAATTTTATATAAAAGATAAACAAGAAATTACTTATACTTAACAAATTCCATTTTCATTTTCAAAAAGCAAGCTCTAAGCAGTTGAAATCTGAAATAGTAAAACTTATTATTATTTTTTAGGTATTTTAAGTCTCAACCATTAGATCATGCTTGGAGAATTCGAAATACCTCAATTATATACGGTAAAACAGATGATTTATAATTTATTTGATCATATTGCATATATTTTATGAGTTTTGTAAGTTTAAAACTGTAATAATAAGGTTAATAATCATTTTATAAAGAATTGTTCTATTAATATGTTATGGTATATAGGAATTGTATACATTTAAACCTCAAAACCCTTAAAAAAAATTCCCCATAAATATGTAACATCTTTTGCTAAAATATTCAAAATAAGACACATGACGTCATGACTTTCAAGCAACATTAATGTAAGCAGACAAGACTTGTCTATAGTCAACATTCAATAAATCCCCTTTTAATTTTGTTTTGTTGGTTGTTGACGGGACGCTAACAAAAAAAAGTGATTTATACAGGATAAAAATTTGATCATATCTAATATATATATATATATATATATATATATATATATATATATATATATATATATATATATATATATATATATATATATATATATATATATATATATATATATATATATATAGAATATGGTTCGTGTGAGTACCTAAAAAATGCAGAGTACCGTGAGTACCTGTGAACACACGGGTTTAAGATGTGAACATGCTCCGAAAAAAAGTTTTTTTTTGTAATTTTTTTTCATATTAATTTAGATACAAATAATATAAGCCTATTCGTAAAAGATTACACACATTCACACTTTCTAGCCTCTTAAAAGTCATGTGAACGTGAAAAAATTCATGTGAACATGCTTAGCTGTGAACATATCACAACAGTGCAGTTCATGTGAACTTGCACGTTTCACATAGTTATAGTGTGTGTTTTGGTGTGATTTTTTGCAAGTAGTCTTATATTATTAATTTAAACATGATTATGAAAAAAAATTTCAAAAAAAATGGTTTTAAGCGAGGTACCTCCGGTACTCCGCAAAACTAGTGGTTATATATATATATATATATATATATATATATATATATATATATATATATATATATATATATATATATATATATATATATATGGGATCATTGCAGAACCTTAATTTAGTGTAAAACTATAGAACCAATCTAAACCATTTGATTATTATATAACACTAGGGATAAGATGGTAATTATGCAATTAACATTGAATTAATAGTAGCCTACCAAGTTTGACTGCCCACTTTTGACCATTATTTTGGTTCTGTTAATTTTGAATGTACATGCAGTGTTGCATCGACGTTGAATTATATCGGTCATGCTACATTGCATCGTGGTCTGAATAATTTTTTTTTTACGAAAAATAAACACGTAAAATTTTTTCTAAAAAAATATGTCATTACTGTTCCCATTAAATCAACCAACTTTTGACTACTAATTTTGACCATTATTTTGGTTCTGTTAATTTTGAATGTACATGCAGTGTTGCATCGACGTTGAATTATATCGGTCATGCTACATTGCATCGTGGTCTGAATAATTTTTTTTTACGAAAAATAAACGCGTAAAATTTTTTCGAAAAAAATATGTCATTACTGTTCCCATTAAATCAACCAACTTTTGACTACTAATTTTGACCATTATTTTGGTTCTGTTAATTTTGAATGTACATGCAGTGTTGCATCGACGTTGAATTATATCGGTCATGCTACATTGCATCGTGGTCTGAATAATTTTTTTTTACGAAAAATAAACACGTAAAATTTTTTCGAAAAAAATATGTCATTACTGTTCCCATTAAATCAACCAACTTTTGACTACTAATTTTGACCATTATTTTGGTTCTGTTAATTTTGAATGTACATGCAGTGTTGCATCGACGTTGAATTATATCGGTCATGCTACATTGCATCGTGGTCTGAATAATTTTTTTTTACGAAAAATAAACGCGTAAAATTTTTTCGAAAAAAATATGTCATTACTGTTCCCATTAAATCAACCAACTTTTGACTACTAATTTTGACCATTATTTTGGTTCTGTTAATTTTGAATGTACATGCAGTGTTGCATCGACGTTGAATATACGATATCAAGTGTTCATTTGACATTGAATAATACCGGCCATGCTACATTGCATCGTGGTCTGGGTAATTTCTTTTTACGAAAAATAAACACGTAAAATTTTTTCGAAAAAAATATATCATGGCCGGTCTCGTTTTAAAGAGTATAAAATTCTCGTTTTTATGGTATAATTTTTTTGATTTAACAATTAATCATATTAATGTTATTTTAATTTAAAGAAAAAGGATATTTATTTTATTAATGCCAATCTTTTTGCTATTTCCAATCTATTCCTTTTTTACCCTGAAAGAATTAAATAATCACTAATGTCAATCTTTTTTCACTAATTCCAAACTTTATGGTTTTAATTAAGACCATTAGATTAATCTAATCTATGGACGATATTGGTTCTACGGTTCTACACTAAATTTAGGTTCTGCAATGATCTCATATATATATATATATATATATATATATATATATATATATATATATATATATATATATATATATATATATATATATATATATATATATATATATATATATATATATATATATATATATATAAAATAAGGTTCCCTGCGTACCAAGAAAAAACCCACGTACCCAACATACCCCACATATGTAAGGGTATTTCTGTAATTATAGTGACTATTCACATTACATAATTGATCATCCACATTACTTAATTAATCATTCACAACACTTATTTAATCATTCACATCACTTATTTGACGATTCACAAAAATTATTTAACTATTTATAATTCTTTTACACTTATTTGATCATTCACGACACTTATTTGATCATTCACAACACTTATTTGACTCGTTCACAATTTACAACGCTTATTTGATCATTCACAATAATTATTTGACCATTCACAGTATTTATTTAATCATTCAAATGAATTATTTGACTATTCACATTATTTATTTCACCATTCACAATAATTATTTGACTATTTACATTTTTTCTACGATTATTTGATCACTCACAACACTTATTTGATCATTCACAACAATTATTTGACCATTCACACTTCTTCTACACTTTTTTGATCATTCACAACACTTATTTGACTATTTACACTTATTTGATCATTCACAAGAATTATTTGTCATTCACAGTATATATTTGATCATTCACAACACTTATTTCATCGTTCACATGAAATATTTGACCATTCACGCTATTTATTTCATCATTCACAATAATTATTTGACTATTTACACTTCTTCTACACTTATTTGATCATTTACTAGAATTATTTGATCACTCACAATATTTATTTGATCATTCACAACACTTATTTTGTTATTCACAAGAATTATTTAATCATTCACAGTATTTATTTGATCATTCACAACACTTATTTGATCATTCACAACACTCTAATCAGTTATCAATTTTGAACAAATTTGATGAACACTACAAAATCCTGCATATCATGAAAACATCAATAAACTAAATCAAAATTTTAATCAAACCCTAAAAAATCATGAACACGTCAATCTACAAATAAAAAAAAATCATAAACAACCCTATAGAATGGTGAGTATGTCGACCCCCTTAATCAAAATCCTAAACAAGCTCAATAAACCTTACATAATCATTAACAAACATTATGTATTGTGTTCAATTAGAGTTTTGAAACATAAATCAGGGACAATAAGAGAAAGAAGAGAAGACGACTAGACGATAGAGCAGTGATTGAGCAAGATGAACCAACTCAATTGTGATCATATTGATGAAATGGCTAGAGGGGGATGAAACTGTTGTCAGTAAAATCACAAGGGATAAGCACAATAATGATGATGAATCAAACTGATTAGGATATGTTTGGATTAACGTTGGAAATGACTAACCGATGAAACAGATGATGATGATGAACCAAAATATACCAATGAAACATCGCTTGGGATGTGAGAGAGATAAGAGATTTTTAGAGACAAGAGAAAAAGCAAGTGAGAAATTTTAAAGTTTATTTAGTTACTTAATGATAAAAGTAATATAATAATAAAAATTACAAAAATAATCATAATCAGCAAATTAAATTAGAGATTAAAAAATTTAATAGAATGGGAAAACCGAAATTTTATAAAAATTCGAATGATTTTTCAAAAATAAACCTAATTCATTTATGCACATACACAACAGTTGACTGGTCAAACAGGTTACAAGTTAAAAATAAATGTTTAAACATGTAAAATTAAAAGTTTGATGGCTAAACCAATACAAATGTGTTAGCGCTTTGTTCGGTAAATAACAACGTAGAGTGATTAAATCAGGGAAAAAAATGAAAGCTTGAATGATTTTTTTACGATAATAGCCCTTATGATATTGGAATTTTATATTGAGTATATATGATTTTTTTTTAATTTAAGCAGTATATAAAATCATTCCTAATTATTTAGAGTTTACTCTTATTATAATACAACTTTAATTTTCTAAAAATATAAAAAAGTACATTTTCTTATAAACTTGTTTTACAAAAATGGGTTATTTACACATTTATTAAATTGAAGCTTTTTTATGACATGAATGCTATTTTAAAAAAGAAACATAAATATTTTATGACATGAAATTAGTTTTTGATATTTCAAGATATTATTATCCTTTCATTCTATTATCATACACATATTTTTACATATGCAAAGATTATCGAATTTTTCAGTCTAAATTATTTTTTAATTTGATACAAATCAGTTAACAATGATACAATGACGTGTGAAAATTTTTAAAATTTTTATTTTACTTTTCAGGAAAAATGAAAACTTGTTTACTTAATAAAAATTCATAAATTTTCATTTCATTTCTTAAAATAACATTTTTCATACTCTCTATCTTATTTTTCTGTTACATACCTTATATTTATTTATAATACTCTTTTTTTCTCTCTTACTTTTCAATCATTTACCCTATTTTTCTTAGTTTATACACTTATATTATTTTTCTTAAAACTAAACTAAATCATCTAAACAAGTTTTCACTTTTTATAGAAACCTTTTTTTTTTCTGAAAACTATAACTTGAAAACTGAAATTAAAAAATGACTAATTTTCGTTAACTAAACGCAACCTTAATATTTTTAGTAATGCTAGAGGATAACATGTCTTAAACAACAAAATCTAAATAAAATAGTAAGTGATAGCAAACTAAAGTTCTCTTATTTATCTCTTAACGTAATCATTAATAGATTAATTTATTTTTGAATTACTTATTAATTATTTAATTAGAAAAAAACAAATACACCTAAAATCATCATTTGTTTTCATCTAAATAAAATAGTAAGTGATAGCAAATATTTTAAAATGAGAGAAATATGTTTATGTCTCAAATGAACATTTTAAATAATTTAATGACTAAAATGCATATTCTTTTGTAATTTAGTAGCTTAAATGGAATAAATCTAATGATTAAATAATCTAAATAAGAAATCGGTTTTGTATACGTGATATCCATGTCATTCAGATTGTTACATCCGATAACATATTATTTATTTTTCTAATAGTTCATTATTTTTATTTATTTATCTTTCCGATACCAACCTTCTAAACTAAAAAATAAACTATATAACAAAAGAGAACACAAATTATCACATGGTATCACCACATTTCGTTTAAAAAGATAATTACAATTTATTATTTATAAAATAAAATAAAATAAAAAATAAGTACAATTCATTATTTTTGATATCTATTCTAATAAATATAAAAGATAAATACTATTTTTTTAAAAATAAAATAAAATAAAATATAATTGATTATTTCTAGTTCTATAAAGATTTAAAATATATAAAATATAAATACAATATATTATTTTTATCTTTAAATATTAAAAAATAGCATCCAAATTATATCTTATATACACACACAGACACACACACATATAGAGAGAGAGAGAGAAAGAGAGAGTTGGGATCACATAAGAACTCTTCAATTCCGTGAGAACCCTCCAAAATGCACAAATTTATACATCAAATGCACAAATTTAAAAATTAAGTATATATTTTAAAATCATTATTGGTTTTCAATATTAATAAATATCATAATCTAACATTAAAATTATTTTTAAAATTTGAATTAATCAAGTTTTACACTAAATGCACAAATTTGAACATTAAATGCACAAATTTTGTCAAATGCATGAATTGAATTCGTACATAAAGTGGACAAATTTATCATGATATGCGTAAATTTTTATATCAAATGCATAACTTTATCAAATTTATCAAATCTTTATATTAAACGCACAAATTTTAGAGAGGTTCTCACGTTCTCACGGTAATGAGGAATCTTGCTGGAACCCAACCCTATATTATATATATATTTATATATAATAAATACTAATAAAGAGTAACCATACTCAATTCTGTTGAAGTCACGTGTCATCACCATGAATCGCCACGTGGCATTTATAGGTTTTAAAAATAAAAAAATAAATTATATCTATCCAAATATAATATAATCAACTTTTAAATTCAAATCAAATCAACAAAATCTAATACTCTACTAACTTATTAATTATAATATAATATAATATAATATAATAAACGTTTAAAAAAATATAAGAAAATAATTACTATTCATAAATATATTTAGAAATATATAAAGTTAATAAGTCATAATAAATAATATCATTCTTATATATACTTTTTGTTTAAAAAATAATATTTATACCTATAACTTATAATTTATTATATTTTATATATATTAAAAATATCCGCGTAATACGCGGGTAATAAACTAGTATACTAATAAAAGAGTAAATATACTCAACTCTAATATATAAATACTAATAAAAGAGTTCCCATACTCTTCTCTTGTGAAGTCACGTATCATCACCATGAATAGACACGTGACATTTATGGGTTTTAATAATTTAATTTAATTCGATCTAAATATAATAAAATCTACTTTTAAATTCAAATCAAATCAAACAAAATCTAATACTCTACTAACTTACTAATCTATACTATATATAATAAGAAAACCACTTGGAGTTTCTGGACCATTGGATGAAAAGAAATCAATGGTCCAGATTAATGACAACTTATAATTATTTATGAAATGTCTGTTATACCCTTAATTAAAATCAATAATTATACATATGCCATTATTTTAAGAGTAAATTACAAAAATGGTCCCTGTGGTTTGCTCAAAATTATGAAAACGGTCCTTCAACTTCCAAAGTTGCAGTGGCAGTCCCTCAAACCACATTTTACTTGCAGAATTGGTCCTTCTGTTTCTAAAATTTTTAAAAATGACGATTTTGCCCTTCTCACATTACAAGTTTGGTAATTTCAATTTTGATCCTTTTTCTTAATTTTTTACTTTTGGTTTTAAATTTGAAATATTAATTTAATAAATTATGACGTGATTCATTATCAAATATATGATTATTATTATTCTCATTATTATTATTATTATTTATATCAATTTATTTTGTAAAATAATTCTATATTTATTTACTAAAATTATTTTTTTATTAATTAATTTTTGCATCTTTTTTGTATTTAGCTTATTTATTAAAGTTTTATTATTTATATATTGGTTAAACTATTTGTATAATTTTATTATTTATATTTTTCCATCAAACTTTTTCAATATGTTAATAAGTATTGAATTTAAGTAATTGATTTATATGTACTAATTCATTACGTTTTGATTTAAATTTTACTAATTTATTATTTTTGATTTAAATATTTTTTATGCTAATATGTTTTTATTTAAATTTATTATTTTATTTGTTTGGATTTAGATATTTTGTTATGCCAGTACGTTTCGATTTCTATTTATTATTTTATTTGTTCTGATTTAAAATTTTGCTACGTTAATAATTAAGTAAAAAATTAACAAAATATTTAAGTGAAAACGAATAAAAACATATAATATACAAACTTGTAAATCAAAAAGATAAAATATTATATTGAAATCAAAACGTGTTGGTATAACAAAATATTTGTAATCAAAAATAATAATAATAAAGTAAATTTAAATCAAAACGTATTAACATAACAAAGTATATTACTTTAATTAAAATAAAATAAAAAATAAATATAATTCATTATTTCTAATATCAATAAAGATTAATAATTATTAAAGATAAATATAATATATTATTTCTTACATATTCGAATATTAATAATAGATAAGATTTAAATTTACATCCAATTTATATCTTATATATACTTATCTATATATCTAAATAAAAATATAAAATATATATAAGCATTATATATTATGTAAAACTAAAATTTCAAATTATATCGACTATATATAATTATAATAATAATAAAATATAATAAAGATTTAAATAATAAGTTGTTAAACTAATATTTCAAATTTAAAATCAAAAATTAAAAATTTAAGGAAAGTGACCAAAAGTGAAATTAAATTAAATAGTTGAGGGACTAAACTTGTAATTAATAAAAGGGCAAAATCGTCATTTTTGAAAAGTTCAGACACAAAGGGACCATTTCTGCAAGTAAAAATTGATTTGAGGGACCATCACTGCAACTTTGAAAGTTGAAGGATCATTTCCGTAATTTTACACAAACCACAGGGACCATTTTTGTAATTTACTCTTATTTTAATTCATTTTCCAAATTTACTACATTACCTTAATTACATCAAAATTTTGATTTTAATTTTTTCATTAATGAACTAATATTTACTTAAAATAAATATGTGTCATTATTATCCTTAATGATCATAGTTAAATTCAAATGTAAAATTTTGAATATAAACGTAGAAGTATAGTAAATAAAGTTAAAATTTTTTGTTAATTATTTTGCTAACAAGATTAAAAATTTAATTGATAAAACTTCAATTGTGAATATGATGAATTTTGATTGTTGATTTTCAGATACTTCATTTTTATATTTTATCATTTTCAAAATACATACAAATTCACATAATTGAAGTTTTTTGTTTCTTACATTGATATTTCATATTTGAAGTTAATAAAAATTAAAAGAAACATTTTTTGCAAACACATATTATCTGTTTTTAATAATACATTATAATAATATTTTTTTAATTAATATCAAACAACTAAGTATTTTTTATCTTTAATTTAACTAGTTTTCAGTTTTTTTTATTTTAATTATATATAAATTTTATAATAATTTATTTTAAATATAAAAAAATATGTATTTTCTAAATCAACCCATGTAATACATGGGTTGATTAACCTATATATTATAATAAAACAAAACAATTCATGTCACATGTCACCTCTACAATACAAGAAAATTTCATTTTTCCACCTCTTTTTCTAAATTTAATACCTTAACTTAATCGCATTAAATTTTGACTTTATTTTTTTATTAGTTAATTAATAATAAATTAGATTTTGTAACATTTAAAATTAATGTTTACGTATAATAAACATCTATCATTATCCATAATAATCATAATTAGATCCAAATGTAATAATTTGAATTAGTTGTGAAAATTATTATTATGTATAATAAAGGAAAATATCAAATGTTGCGTGTCACCTCTACGTTCACCAAAAAGATAATTACAACTTATAAAAAATAAAAGATAAATACAATTTAATATTTTTAAAAAAGATAAATGTACTCTATTTTTTAATCTGCAAATAATAAAAAATAAACACAATTATTATTTTTGTATTTTTTTATTTTTACTCATATACATTTTTTATAAATAAATTTATATAAAAATATCCACGTAATACGTGGGTTATAAACTAGTTATATTATAATATAACAAAAGTTTAAAAAATATAAGAAAATAATTCCATTCATATATATTCATATATTTTTGTTTAAAAAAAATAATATTCATATCTTTATCTTATAATTTATATTTTATATATATTAAAAATATCCGCGTAATACGCGGGTAATAAACTTTATACTAATAAAAGAGTAAATATACTCAACTCTAATGAAGTCACGTGTCATCACCATGAATCGACACGTGACATTGATAACTTAAAAAAAATTTGAACTAAATCTATCCATATCTAATACAATCTACTTTTAAATTCAAATCAAATCAAATCAAATCCAACAAAATCTAATACTCTAATAACTTATTAATTATAATATAATAGAATAAAAGTCTAAAATATTTAAAATAATAATTACTATTCATGTGTGTTACAAAATTAATAGGTCATAATATATAAAAATATTATTTTTATATAATTCTGCTTAAAAATAATATTTATATCTATTAAAAATATCTGCACAGGTAATAAACTAATATATATACACACGCTTATCTATACATGTAATTAAAAAACATATTATTTGTTTATTTATAAACTTATATGGTTCGAGAGAGTACCATCCAAATGCAGCGCACCAGAAGGTACCACTTTTAAAAAAACTTTTTTAAAATTCTTTTTTCATAAACATGTTTTAATTAACATTATGAAGATCGTATGTAAATTTCACATACATTCACATCTCCTAGCTCCTAAAAAATGATGTGAACACACACTTACATAATTTTGAAGACATGTGAACATGCATTTATGTGATGTGTGTTTTCATGCACTTAGAGTGTTCGGATTTGCGTGAAATTCACATATGATCTGTGTAATGTTAATTAGAACATGTTCATGAAAAAAATTTTCAAAAAACTTACTTTTAAGGGTGGTACCTTCTGGTGCGCTGCATTAGAGGTGGTACTCACTTGAACCTAAATATATATATATATATATATATATATATATATATATATATATATATATATATATATATATATATATATATATATATATAACAAATAAAAATCATGTAAACAGTAATACAGTATTAATAAATTAAATTAAATAAAATTTTATTTATTATAAAATGTATATAAACATTATATTTAACGTAAAATTAAAATTTCAAACTATATCAATTAAATATATATAAATTTAGAAACAAAAAATTTAAAAGAATGTTAAAAAAAAGTAACTGCTATTCATATACATAACAAATAATTATATTTTTGTTTTATTTTCTATTAGAATTTAAGATTAGATGGTTTAATTTTGGGATAATTGTGCAAAAAAACCCTAAATTTGTCAGGTTTTTGTGATTAAAACCTCAAACTATTTTTCGTTGTATAGAAAACCCCGAACTAACTAAAAATAAGTAAATCAAGGTTTTATCAATGGTTAACCGGTTGAAACCGGTTATTAATCCTACGTGGACCGATAAATAACCTACGTGGCATAATTTTTAATTGTTGAAACCGGTTGCAAATTATTACACGTCATTTAAACACTCGTTGATGATACAATCTCGTTTAAAAATTACAATTAAAACTTATCAACGGGGGTTTAAATGGTGTGTAATACTTGGCAACCGGTTTCAACAATTAAAACTTATTCCACGTAGGTTATTTACCGGTCCACTTAGGATTAATAATCGGTTTCAACAGGTTACTTATTGATAAAACTTTAATTTACTGAATTTTAGTTAGTTCGGGGTTTTATATACAACAAAAAATGATTTGAGGTTTTAATCACAAAAAACTGACAAGTTGATAGTTTTTTGCGCAATTATCCCTTTAATTTTCAATAAAAATACATACATTTTATCTAAATAATTTTTTATTAAAAATTATTCACGTTATACGATGAGTTTCTACGAGTTCTATCTGTTACGATATCACTATCAGCTATGCCAAGTTGTACGATATATATACATCAAAAAATATATATATCAAAATTATTGAGTAACTTTTTATATGTGTGTCCACATGTGCAAGTGGCTATTATTGGTGGAAAGAAGAAAATGAATCTGGAACATACACACGTGGGTCTATTTGACACGTAGGAAGGTCGATTCAATAATACTTTAAGCATTTAATGTATGTTTTTTTAGTGATAACCTATACTATATAAAATAAAAAAACCACTTAAAGTTTCTGGATCATTGGATGAAAAGAAATCAATGGTCCAGATTAATAACAACTCATAATTATTTATGAAATGTCTCTTATACTATTAATTAAAATCAATAATTATATCTATGTCATTTTTTAATTCATTTCCAATTTACTACCTTAACTTAATTACATTAAATTTTGATTTTAATTTTTCATTAAGGAATTGATATTAAATTAATATTTACCTAAAATAAATACGTGTCATTATTATCCTTAATGATCATAGTTAAATTCAGATGTAAAAATTTGGATTTAAATGTAGAAGTGTAGTAAATAAAGTTAAAATTTTTTGTTAATTATTTTGCTAACAAGATTTAAAATTTAATCGATAAAACTTCAATTGTGAATATAATAAATTTTGATTGTTGATTTTCAGATATTCCTTTTTTATATTTTATCATTTTCAAAATACATACACATTCACATAATTGAAGTTTTTTGTTTCTTACATTGATATTTTATATTTGACGTTAATAAAAATTAAAAGAAACCTTTTTTGCAAACATATATTGTAACACCCACACCGAACCCTGAAATGCCACGTCAATACAATACACAGGTGGCACATCTTAATAGCTCAATCATGCACATGTCACAGGATAACTGAAATCTCTGACAATTTAAAACTTTTATTAAACATCATTAACACACAATCCGTTAATTTACATAACCCAAAAGGTGATAACATAATCAGTACTGAACAGATCACTACACAAAACTAGCACAAAGCCTTCCCGATAACTCTCGATCCCGGATCAACAAGAACAGCTACTAATCCTGTCACGGATACCCTGAACGTGGAAGACTCGAATACGTAAGCTCGAAAGCTCGTGAGTACTCGAGGGTTAGACTCTGCACAGTAAACACATAGCATGCGTACACATAGCACATACACACAGCACAAACTTTATCTCTGTCCCTGGCAATCAACATCATAACGCATGAATGAACACACATCATGAGATCCGAAGCCCTGCACACAATATCATCGAGGGGGACCCTTCCCCAGCTAACGACCGTGTACACCGGTGGTTAGCCACAACCCTGTAGCACGGGCGCGAACCGGCTACATGCCCTGCCGTGTATACACGCCCCATGGACTGTTAGGGACACTCAACCCGCGTGATCACACATCGCGAATCACCATCCGTATGAAACTCATCACGGACCCCCAGACTGGATCTCATCTCATGCACACATATAACACATATGTGGAAAATAGAATCATACTTGTGGCTCGCGTGCCTGCCTCGCACACATTGCACAATATACACATACAACAATAGCCACACAACTATGACTCGTAAAACGGTCCCGGGTTTGAAAAGGAACTCGGGTACTCACCTGGTCGATCCACTAATCCCGAAATCTCTGAATCGGCTCGGCTCGCTGACCCGTCCCTGAAATCACACAGATCCCGATTCTCAATATAACCGGAAAACAGATCCGGACACAACACTTTAACATAACCGGACCCAATAATAATTACAACCGAAATCCCGAAGCCTAGACAAAACCCAACCCGAAAACAACTTCGACACATCCCGAAAACCCAACACAATATAACCCAACATCTCAAACGGATCCCGACCTTAATTTCAAACAAAACCCGAAACCCCGGCGAAAACCTGATTTAGACTCAAAAGCAAACCAACGAAACCCCGGAAACCCAACCCGAACATGACCCAATAACAGTCCCAACGAAACCCAACTCAAACCCCACGCAGAACCCGGCCCAGCAGCTAACCGCGCCGCGCCCCCTGCATACCGCGCCGCGCCCCTCGTCCCCTGTGCGTCGCGTTGCGGTCCCCTGCGCGTCGCGCCGCGACCATGCGCTTGGACTCACCCATGCTCTTCGATTTCCATGGCTGAACCAGAGGGGTTTCAACCCTCCTCTCTCGATTTCCAGCAACAAAGCATATATAATTCATAAACAACAACCCATAACACTTCCAGAGATCAAATCCCACATATACACATACATATTTCAAGGTTTTAGCTACCAAAACTCATAACTCTTACCTTGGTTGAGCTCAAGATCAATAAGGAAGAAGATGATAGAAGCAATTTAAGGCTTCACACTAACTTGGAGCTTTAAGGATGATATTTGCTGCTGGAGAATTCCACAAACACACACACAACACACTTTAGGGTATCCTCTATAATGGATAAGAAGGAAGAAGGATAAGCACATATACGTACGTTTCTATCTCAACCGGTCCCGAACCCATTAACCCGAACCCGATATCACTTTTTCACAATTAATATCATTAGAACCCATTTAACTCCACGAACCCAAATATATAATTAATCCACTAATATTATAACCCGGAGACACGTAACTCGCAAACCCGACACGTAGAATCCACTACTCGGAATCTCACTGGTCCACATGTAACACCCCAAATAATTAAGAGGTAATTATATTCCTAATAATGTTGAATTAATATAAGTATGAGATTATTTATTATTAATTGGAAATAATAATAATATTGACTAGAGAGGTAACTAACTTTATTGAGACTTATAAGATAGACAGAATGTAGTAATGTGGATTGTAATTTAGAAAATGAAAGATTGAGTTGGAGGGGTATGTATTGCAAATAGGTGATAGTTGAAGGGTTGGGGTGGCCAAAGGCCAAACCCCTACCCCTTTTTTCAGCATAAAACCGTCCAACACACACACACACAATGGTGTGTGTGTGTGTGTTCTTGTTCTTTTGAGAGAAAGAGAGAAAAGAGAGTAGAGGTGTGGATAGATTTTGAAGATTGAAGTGTTTTGAAGCTAAAATCTTGCTCATTTCGTTGATTATAGAAGGTATAAACACCTCCTTTGTTCTTCTTCTTCATTTACTTTCATTTCCTCTATTTTTGGAGATGAAACCCTAAATGGGTTTATGTTGAAATGTTTATTAAAGGCTCCAATCTTTTAGTATGTTGTTATATGATCAAAATGGAGCCATAATATGTAATTACATTGGTAGTTTGAGTTAGTTTTGGTTGGAACCCAATCTAGGGCTCAAATGAGCTTTAATGGGTTATGGATTTGAGTTTTGTGTTTTAGTAAGTGAATGATGTTCAATATTGAATCATATATGTTGATATGTTGTTATGGAATCAAAATGGAATTAAGTAGAAGCTCATATGGAGCTTTGAAGAGGTGATTTGGGTTTTAACCCACTTATTAACTCAAAAGAGTTCTTATGGAGTAATTGGCAATCTTTTATGATTTAAATGTGTGAAAGGGTATAAAATGGTCTAAATATGTTAGATTAATGATTCCATGTATTGGTTGGGGTTAAACTCGGGCAAAGGCTCAAGATTGGTGTTTGGAGCCAAAACCGCACGCCAAGTGTTCGGTGAAATGCCACAATGAGTTCTTAACCATTGTTGGGTTGAATTGAATGATTAAATATAAATTGAATGTCTAAACATAGCCCAAATATGTTATTTATATCAATGGAATTAAATAGAAGCTAGTAGGAACTCATTTGAAGTTTGAAAGCTTGGTTTGGGTTTTGGTCATTTAGAACTCCTTGGGAGTTCGTATGAATCCATGAAGTAATAGCATGCTTAGTTATGTATAGATATGTTTGGAAGAGTGTTTCAATTGTGTTATTAAAGTGGTTTGCATGAGTTGGGAAAACCAAAGATGTGCAAGAACTCAATTTGTGTTTTAAGTCGAAACCGCACGCCAAGTGTTCGGTGAATGCCACAATGAGTTCCTAATCATCTGTCGAGATGGAATTTAAATGCTTGAATATATTATGAATACCTAATAATGCCTAAATATGTCCAAATATTGCTATGGATGATTAGAACTGAAAATGAGCTCAAATGGAGCTTAGTGTTGTCGGTGGAGCTTTCGGTCATTTTTTCCGGACTCGTCGGAGTCCGTATGAGCTCCATGTGAATCTGGAATGTTATATGAAATCATTTTATATGATTAGAGGTGTCTAAGTGACCTAATATATGCTATTAATGAGTGTTGGTAAAGTCCCTCCAAAGTTACGAAAACGTTTATGGGATTTTGGGGGTTGGGTGTGCATTTTTGACTAATCAAAATGATGCTGAGCCTGTCCAGGAGGTGGGTAGCGGCGCGACTAACTCCTTGGTCGCGCCATGACCATGTTTCTGGCCCAAAAATGGATTTTCCTTGGGTGGGGTTCGATGCTTGGGTCTTAATACGTTCGTTGGCAACCTCTAAATTAGTGTGTTTAAAGGGTTTGAGAGGGCCTTGGATTGAGTCCGGAACTCCTAGGCCTCATATGACTTAGTACTTTTGGTTTGATAACCCAATACCCTAGCCCACTCTAGGGGGCTTTATCTTGTGTTCGGGGGCTTACGTTATATGCGTTATGAATGCTTCTAGGTAATTTGAGTCGAAGGAGCTATTAGCAAGTTTAAGACCATTCCGGGCTATTGTGGCTTTATTGAAAGGCTTTGGAATTTCTTAACCAAGCACGTGTGCAGTTTCTAGGACTAATGGAGATGAATGATTACATGTTATTGTTGTTCTGCATTTGTTTTGGGGATTGGCATGCTACTTGATATGGCATATTCACAGTTAATAGGATGGATTCATGAGCTCTATTGAAATGATTGTCATGATCATGCATTGAAGCTGAATTGTCATTGCTAGTTGTATTTGTTTGGTTGGAGTTTGTGGTGCCATCTCTATAGTATGCTTAACAACATAACCTTATTTGTCATGGTCACATGATTGGCGATGGCATGTCTTGTTGTTTCACCTAGTCGGTTGGCCCTATTCCACTTGTGAGTGCTTCCTATCAGCTGGGTTTGCCTGGTCCTTTAGGTGTATAGTGGTCGGCATTCGTGGAAATCTAATTGATTAATGATTTGGCATAAAAGGACTATTCAACCGGTAGGACGTATTAGTAATGTTAAACGACCCCGATGATATGTTAGACCATTTTGCGAATGAGTAGTAGAACCACATAGATGTTTTCTTTAATTGGTCTTATGGACATGGTTAGACTCTACCATGATCAGATTGAACCCGAAATTGTTGTGGAATGCGTTTTGGACCCCTTTGGATTATCCATGAAATATTTCGGGCCATTTGGAATGCCAGATGCCGACATACTTCTTGCAACCGTCGGAAGTCCCGTACTTGCTAGGGACAGTCCCGTACTTGCTAGGGACAGCCTCGTACTTGCTAGAGGCAATACCACTCCCGACTTTGACAGGGAACCCTAGACGACCATGGGGTATGTGGTATTTGGATTTGGATGGGATTATCTCGTGTGAGGACAGCAACGGGCCGCCTGCGAGCGATGATTTTGACACGTTGGGCTGCAAGCATGAGTTATATCCTAGTGGCGGTGTTGACATCATGTGAGGACGGCAACGGGCCGCCTTCGTGGCGATGATTATGACACGTTGGGCCGCAAGCATGTTTGTTCACACCTTTGAATTGGAGTTATTAGTAGTACGTACTGTGGTAATGTAACGTGCCGATTTGGTAAGGCATCTTTGCAAAAGCGTTACAACGTGCTACTATGACACGCGTTGGAATCCCCACTTTGGCTCGACTATGTCTAGCGGTGTAGTGGATTCCAAGAGTTGAGTTGGTCCTCACCTTGACTCGGCTAGGCCGGGCGGTGACGGTGGAATATGTGACATTGGTAAATATCGTGAATGCTAATAGTCCTTAGTGAGATGAGTCATCTTGTTGAGAATTCGAATAGGTAAATACTTGGTGTGGGACACCGATAGTCCTCAACGAGGATGAGGTGATCCCATTCTATCTTGGCATTGGCCATCCTTGGCCCCTATATCTTTAGTTGATTGAAATTATGTGTTGGATATACATGGTTAGCATGTTAATTGTTATTTATATTAATCTTGGAATTCACTAAACAACTTTTGTTGTTTACCCCTTTAGTTGTTAACCTTTTGCAGGTTTGAGCTATCGAGCGGGAAGTTTATATTCTTCCTCATTATTCAGAGTGTAGACTCGAGACTAACGGTATGCTTTGGTGATTGTGTTGGGTTTGGGTTAGTCGACCTCTTGGCCTTGACTATTCGTTTGCAGGATCATGACCTGTAACCTTGTAGATTCAATAGTTGTTTATTCGGATGCATCACTTATGATGCATTAATTGTAAAAGTTTTAATTCTACCCTAATTCCGCAAGTATTGATGTATAAATTATTGTTAATTACACTAAAATATGTATTATTGTTGTATGGGTGTTTCAATTTGGTATCAGAGACGTGGTTCATCGACTGAGTATAGTGCACGATACTCACCCTTGAACCATTGGATGATGCTTATATTGACCCACCTAGGCAAATATTATGACAACAAACATAGGTTTGAACTCTGGCCTAGGATGGGGATACTTTGGGTAGACTTATGCAAATTTTGCGTGATGATATGTACAATTGAAGTATATATATATTATCTATAGTCGACATTGGGTTCGACATTGTCAGTTTTAAAATGGTAATTTTATGGAGGAGATTTGAGAGTGAAATATGAATAAATGTACCCTAGTTGTTGGGTATAAAATAATTTGAAGACGTGTGTACCCACGTCATGTATTGAACCTTGAATGTATAGGCGTAGCGACCGATTGGGTCGATTGAGGATAAGAAGCTTGACATGAGAGTCTTGTGTTAGCCATATAGGCTTAATGTCGCTTGGGCTATAATGAAATATGCTTATTGTGTGATTTATGACATTAAGGTCATCTAATATTGTATAAGAAAATTGTGATATTCCTTCCTTCAGGTGTGTTGTGAATTGTACTCGACTCCGCGAGTGTGATTTGTCTTGTCAGGACCGCGAGGTCCATTTTCCAATGGGATCTATGAATATAGTTCCTAATGAATTAGTTTGGCCATTATGTGTGGTTTACCCGAGGGAAGTTGATCCCTATGTGCGTTTGTAGGTCACTCTTCGTTGAGGTGTCTTTTCTGCCTCAATATTCGAGATTTAAATCTCGACATTGATTTTCGAAGCGTATAAAGTTTCATAAATGAGAGTGTTTGAAGGACGACCTAGTGTGTCATAAATGTGGAGAGATATGACATATTCGACCTAGATGTCCAATGTGGTGATTAGTTGTCGGGAACGTGGTTATGTGGGCCACATGATTCACGAATGCCTTTGATGGAAGGCTAATTTTGACGAGGCTGGAGCTACAGCCGAGTATGAATCTTCGTAGTGGAAGCATTGTCTTCCAATTATGACCTCCGTAACGTTTCCTTGAGACGCTTTTATGTTGTTGTTGCGTCCTATTTGAATCATTTTGACAAATTGTCGTTAAGATGGAATTAATGCATGTTTAATAAGTTGGTTTAATTAGGGAGCCAACCTCAATCTTGTGGTAGTATGACATAATTATGTAATGGTAGACGTGAGGTCTAGTCAAATGGTGCTGATAGCACCCCGACTTTATATAAGTAATGAATTTTATTGCTAGTAAGCAATAACTAATGTTGATTAAAAATTGATAATCCGGGTAAATAAGTGGCATTTTAACTACCACCCGGTTGGTAAGCCAAAACCTAAATGAACTTTAAGATGCAAAAGTTCCTTGTAAAATTTTAGTTGCTATGAGTAGCATTAGGCGGTGTCAAATTTGATGGCAACGCCTGGGAAATTATCCCCAATAGAACTAATTTTGTATTTGAAAATGGAAAAAAATTTGACGTTTAATGGTAAATTCCTGGAAAATTTAGGAGTTGCGTTAGCGCAACGGGGTAAGTAGACAATTTGTGCCTCCAAGATTAGTCAAATGACTATAAATGAGGTTAAACCAATAATGATTTTTGGGGTTTGGCGGCAATTGTTTTGTCAATGAGTGTGGTTGAATAGATGACATGTGTCATCACATTGAAGTTAAACGTGAAAATTTGCGTGTACTCCTACATTGTGAAAGGGGAGTATATTGGCTTAAAATATAAGAACCAACTTGTCCAAAGAAATTGAATATTTGGTAATAAACCCTTAATTTGTGAGTAAGGGTGGATGAGCTCTAAGTTGAAATTGAGCAAACTATTGTGGACTAGCTCTAAGTCCCAATTGAGCACTTAATTGATCGTTGTTCGCTTGATACAACAAAAAATTTTGTTTACTAACATGTCGGTAATGTGATAAAATATTGAAATGAATAAAAATGGCATATTGAAGCTACTTAGCGGATGAATCATTGTTCTTAGAGAACAATTGAACCAATATGTTGATTTAGAATGATAAAGTCATTTAATGTGACTAGATTATGTTCATGGTCAGATGCTTGAATATCACGTGGTCTGGTGGTAATTCTATGTGAATAGGATCTTATCATGCCATTTGACTCGGTAAAATCATGTAAGTGATCTAGCGGGGATGTGTTGCGTAACGCAACTAGGATTATGTCGTTGGGGTAATCATATTATTTGAAATGATTGTTGTTCGGATATGAGGTCGCTAAAAAAAAAAAATTTGTTGATAGCTGTGTGCTTATTGGTTATGCATATTCGGAAAGTGTCAATTAGCCTCCGCGGTGTAATAAGACGAGTGGTCTTTAAAACACCTTTGAATTGTGTTGAGTCTTAGGATTCCGAGGACGGAATCTTTTAACGGGGGAAGAATTGTAACACCCCAAATAATTAAGAGGTAATTATATTCCTAATAATGTTGAATTAATATAAGTATGAGATTATTTATTATTAATTGGAAATAATAATAATATTGACTAGAGAGGTAACTAACTTTATTGAGACTTATAAGATAGACAGAATGTAGTAATGTGGATTGTAATTTAGAAAATGAAAGATTGAGTTGGAGGGGTATGTATTGCAAATAGGTGATAGTTGAAGGGTTGGGGTGGCCAAAGGCCAAACCCCTACCCCTTTTTTCTTCATAAAACCGTCCAACACACACACACACAATGGTGTGTGTGTGTGTTCTTGTTCTTTTGAGAGAAAGAGAGAAAAGAGAGTAGAGGTGTGGATAGATTTTGAAGATTGAAGTGTTTTGAAGCTAAAATCTTGCTCATTTCGTTGATTACAGAAGGTATAAACACCTCCTTTGTTCTTCTTCTTCATTTACTTTCATTTCCTCTATTTTTGGAGATGAAACCCTAAATGGGTTTATGTTGAAATGTTTATTAAAGGCTCCAATCTTTTAGTATGTTGTTATATGATCAAAATGGAGCCATAATATGTAATTACATTGGTAGTTTGAGTTAGTTTTGGTTGGAACCCAATCTAGGGCTCAAATGAGCTTTAATGGGTTATGGATTTGAGTTTTGTGTTTTAGTAAGTGAATGATGTTCAATATTGAATCATATATGTTGATATGTTGTTATGGAATCAAAATGGAATTAAGTAGAAGCTCATATGGAGCTTTGAAGAGGTGATTTGGGTTTTAACCCACTTATTAACTCAAAAGAGTTCTTATGGACTAATTGGCAATCTTTTATGATTTAAATGTGTGAAAGGGTATAAAATGGTCTAAATATGTTAGATTAATGATTCCATGTATTGGTTAGGGTTAAACTCGGGCAAAGGCTCAAGATTGGTGTTTGGAGCCAAAATCGCACGCCAAGTGTTCGGTGAAATGCCACAATGAGTTCTTAACCATTGTTGGGTTGAATTGAATGATTAAATATAAATTGAATGTCTAAACATAGCCCAAATATGTTATATATAACAATGGAATTAAATAGAAGCTAGTAGGAACTCATTTGAAGTTTTGAAAGCTTAGTTTGGGTTTTGGTTATTTAGAACTCACTTGGAGTTCGTATGAACTCCATGAAGTAATAGCATGCTATGTTATAGTATAATATGTTTGGAAAGTGTTCAATTGTGTTATTAAAGTGTTTGCATGAGTTGGGAAACACAAAGTATGTGCAAGAACTCAATTTGGTGTTTTAAGTCGAAACCGCACGCCAAGTGTTCGGTGAAATGCCCCAATGAGTTCCTAATCATTGTCGAGATGAATTTAAATGTTTGAATATATTATGAATACCTAATAATAGCCTAAATATGTCAAATATTGCTATGGAATTGATTAGAACTGAAAATGAGCTCAAATGGAGCTTAGTGTTGTCGGTTGGAGCTTTCGGTCATTTTCGGACTCGTTCGGAGTCCGTATGAGCTCCATTGAATCATGGAATGTTATGAAATCATTTAATATGTTTAGAGGTGTCTAAGTGACCTTAATATGCTATTAATATTGTTGGTAAAGTCCCTCCAAAGTTACGAAAACGTTTATGGGAGTTTTGGGGGTTTGGTGTGCATTTTTGACTAAAAAAATGAGCTGAGAGCTGTCCAGGAGGTGGGTAGCGGCGCGACTAACTCCTTGGTCGCGCCATGACCATGTTTCTGGCCCAAAAATGGATTTTTCTTGGGTGGGGGTCGATGCTTGGGTCTTATACGTTCGTTGCACCTCTAAATTAGGTGTTTAAAGGGTTTGAGGGCCTTGGATTGAGTCCGGAACTCCTAAGGCCTCATATGAACTTAGTACTTTCGGTTTGATAACCCAATACCCTTATCCCACTCTTAGGGGCTTATCTTGTGTTCGGGGGCTTACGTATATGCGTTATGAATGCTTCTAGGTAATTTGAGTCGAAAGGAGCTTGATTGCAAGTTTTAGCCATTCTCCGGGCTATTGTGGCTTTATTGAAAGGCTTTGGAATCTTCGTAACCAATCACTGTGAGTTCTAGGACTAATGTAGATGAATGATTACATGTTAATTGTTGTTTATGCATTTGTTGATGACATGCTACTTGATCATGCATATTCACATGTTATAGATGGATTCATTGTAGCCTTATTGAACATGTTGTCATGCATCATGAATTGAAGATGAATTGCCATGCTAGTTGATACTGTTGTGGATTGGTTTGTGGTGCATCTCATATAGTATGCTTAACTACTTATTTGTATGGATAACAATGATTGGAAGATGGCAATTCGTGTTGGTTAACCTAGTAGGTTGGACTATTCACTTTTGTGATTGATTAATAATAGCTGGGATATATGCATGGTCCTTTAAGTTGTATATTGGGTCGCATTCGTGGAAATCTAATTGATTATGATTTGGCATAAAGGACTATTCAACCGGTAGGCTTATTAGTAATGTTAAACGACCCCGTTGATATGTTAGAACCATTGTTGCGGAATGATTAGTAGAACCACATAGATGGTTTCTTTAATTGGTCTTATGGACCATTATAAACTCTCATGAGTCATATTGAACCCTAAATTGTTGTGGATTGCGTTTTGGACCCCTTTGGATATCCATGAAATATTTCTGGCCCCTTTGGATGCCAGATGCCGACATACTTGCACCGTCGGAAGTCCCGTACTTGCTAGGGACAGTCCCGTACTTGCTAGGGACAGTCCCGTACTTGCTAGGGACAGCCTCGTACTTGCTAGAGGCAATACCACTCCCGACTTTGACAGGGAACCCTAGACGACCATGGGGTATGTGGTATTTGGATTTGGATGGAATTATCTCGTGTGAGGACAGCAACGGGCCGCCTGCGAGCGATGATTTTGACACGTTGGGCTGCAAGCATGAGTTATATCCTAGTGGCGGTGTTGACATCATGTGAGGACGGCAACGGGCCGCCTTCGTGGCGATGATTATGACACGTTGGGCCGCAAGCATGTTTGTTCACACCTTTGAATTGGAGTTATTAGTAGTACGTACTGTGGTAATGTAACGTGCCGTTTTGGTAAGGCATCTTTGCAAAAGCGTTACAACGTGCTACTATGACACGCGTTGGAATCCCCACTTTGGCTCGACTATGTCTAGCGGTGTAGTGGATTCCAAGAGTTGAGTTGGTCCTCACCTTGACTCGGCTAGGCCGGGCGGTGACGGTGGAATATGTGACATTTGTAAATATCGTGAATGCTAATAGTCCTTAGTGAGATGAGTCATCTTGTTGAGAATTCGAATAGGTTAATAATTGGTGTGGGACACCGATAGTCCTCAACGAGGATGAGGTGATCCCATTCTATCTTGGCATTGGCCATCCTTGGCCCCTATATCTTTAGTTGATTGAAATTATGTGTTGGATATACATGGTTAACATGTTAATTGTTATTTATATTAATCCTGGAATTCAATAAACAACTTTTGTTGTTTACCCCTTTAGTTGTTAACCTTTTGCAGGTTTGAGCTATCGAGCGGGAAGAGTATATTCTTCCTCGTTATTCAAAGTGTAGACTCGAGACTAACGGTATGCTTTGGTGATTGTGTTGGGTTTGGGTTAGTCGACCTCTTGGCCTTGACTATTCGTTTGCAGGATCATGACCTGTAAACTTGTAGATTCAATAGTTGTTTATTCGGATGCATCACTTATGATGCATTAATTGTAAAAGTTTTAATTCTACCCTAATTCCGCAAGTATTGATGTATAAATTATTGTTAATTACACTAAAATATGTATTATTGTTGTATGGGTGTTTCAATTTGGTATCAGAGACGTGGTTCATCGACTGAGTATAGTGCACGATACTCACCCTTGAACCATTGGATGATGCTTATATTGACCCACCTAGGCAAATATTATGACAACAAACATAGGTTTGAACTCTGGCCTAGGATGGGGATACTTTGGGTAGACTTATGCAAATTTTGCGTGATGATATGTACAATTGAAGTATATATATATTATCTATAGTCGACATTGGGTTCGACATTGTCAGTTTTAAAATGGTAATTTTATGGAGGAGATTTGAGAGTGAAATATGAATAAATGTACCCTAGTTGTTGGGTATAAAATAATTTGAAGACGTGTGTACCCACGTCATGTATTGAACCTTGAATGTATAGGCGTAGCGACCGATTGGGTCGATTGAGGATAAGAAGCTTGACATGAGAGTCTTGTGTTAGCCATATAGGCTTAATGTCGCTTGGGCTATAATGAAATATGCTTATTGTGTGATTTATGACATTAAGGTCATCTAATATTGTATAAGAAAATTGTGATATTCCTTCCTTCAGGTGTGTTGTGAAGTGTACTCGACTCCGCGAGTGTGATTTGTCTTGTCAGGACCGCGAGGTCCATTTTCCAATGGGATCTATGAATATAGTTCCTAATGAATTAGTTTGGCCATTATGTGTGGTTTACCCGAGGGAAGTTGATCCCTATGTGCGTTTGTAGGTCACTCTTCGTTGAGGTGTCTTTTCTGCCTCAATATTCGAGATTTAAATCTCGACATTGATTTTCGAAGCGTATAAAGTTTCATAAATGAGAGTGTTTGAAGGACGACCTAGTGTGTCATAAATGTGGAGAGATATGACATATTCGACCTAGATGTCCAATGTGGTGATTAGTTGTCGGGAACGTGGTTATGTGGGCCACATGATTCGCGAATGCCTTTGATGGAAGGCTAATTTTGACGAGGCTGGAGCTACAACCGAGTATGAATCTTCGTAGTGGAAGCATTGTCTTCCAATTATGACCTCCGTAACGTTTCCTTGAGACGCTTTTATGTTGTTGTTGCGTCCTATTTGAATCATTTTGACAAATTGTCGTTAAGATGGAATTAATGCATGTTTAATAAGTTGGTTTAATTAGGGAGCCAACCTCAATCTTGTGGTAGTATGACATAATTATGTAATGGTAGACGTGAGGTCTAGTCAAATGGTGCTGATAGCACCCCGACTTTATATAAGTAATGAATTTTATTGCTAGTAAGCAATATCTAATGTTGATTAAAAATTGATAATCCGGGTAAATAAGTGGCATTTTAACTACCACCCGGTTGGTAAGCCAAAACCTAAATGAACTTTAAGATGCAAAAGTTCCTTGTAAAATTTTAGTTGCTATGAGTAGCATTAGGTGGTGTCAAATTTGATGGCAACGCCTGGGAAATTATCCCCAATAGAACTAATTTTGTATTTGAAAATGGAAAAAATTTTGACGTTTAATGGTAAATTCCTGGAAAATTTAGGAGTTGCGTTAGCGCAACGGGGGAAGTAGACAATTTGTGCCTCCAAGATTAGTCAAATGACTATAAATGAGGTTAAACCAATAATGATTTTTGGGGTTTGGCGGCAATTGTTTTGTCAATGAGTGTGGTTGAATAGATGACATGTGTCATCACATTGAAGTTAAACGTGAAAATTTGCGTGTACTCCTACATTGTGAAAGGGGAGTATATTGGCTTAAAATATAAGAACCAACTTGTCCAAAGAAATTGAATATTTGGTAATAAACCCTTAATTTGTGAGTAAGGGTGGATGAGCTCTAAGTTGAAATTGAGCAAACTATTGTGGACTAGCTCTAAGTCCCAATTGAGCACTTAATTGATCGTTGTTCGCTTGATACAACAAAAAATTTTGTTTACTAACATGTCGGTAATGTGATAAAATATTGAAATGAATAAAAATGGCATATTGAAGCTACTTAGCGGATGAATCATTGTTCTTAGAGAACAATTGAACCAATATGTTGATTTAGAATGATAAAGTCATTTAATGTGACTAGATTATGTTCATGGTCAGATGCTTGAATATCACGTGGTCTGGTGGTAATTCTATGTGAATAGGATCTTATCATGCCATTTGACTCGGTAAAATCATGTAAGTGATCTAGCGGGGATGTGTTGCGTAACGCAACTAGGATTATGTCGTTGGGGTAATCATATTATTTGAAATGATTGTTGTTCGGATATGAGGTCGCTAAAAAAAAAAAATTTGTTGATAGCTGTGTGCTTATTGGTTATGCATATTCGGAAAGTGTCAATTAGCCTCCGCGGTGTAATAAGACGAGTGGTCTTTAAAACACCTTTGAATTGTGTTGAGTCTTAGGATTCCGAGGACGGAATCTTTTAACGGGGGAAGAATTGTAACACCCCAAATAATTAAGAGGTAATTATATTCCTAATAATGTTGAATTAATATAAGTATGAGATTATTTATTATTAATTGGAAATAATAATAATATTGACTAGAGAGGTAACTAACTTTATTGAGACTTATAAGATAGACAGAATGTAGTAATGTGGATTGTAATTTAGAAAATGAAAGATTGAGTTGGAGGGGTATGTATTGCAAATAGGTGATAGTTGAAGGGTTGGGGTGGCCAAAGGCCAAACCCCTACCCCTTTTTTCTTCATAAAACCGTCCAACACACACACACACAATGGTGTGTGTGTGTGTTCTTGTTCTTTTGAGAGAAAGAGAGAAAAGAGAGTAGAGGTGTGGATAGATTTTGAAGATTGAAGTGTTTTGAAGCTAAAATCTTGCTCATTTCGTTGATTACAGAAGGTATAAACACCTCCTTTGTTCTTCTTCTTCATTTACTTTCATTTCCTCTATTTTTGGAGATGAAACCCTAAATGGGTTTATGTTGAAATGTTTATTAAAGGCTCCAATCTTTTAGTATGTTGTTATATGATCAAAATGGAGCCATAATATGTAATTACATTGGTAGTTTGAGTTAGTTTTGGTTGGAACCCAATCTAGGGCTCAAATGAGCTTTAATGGGTTATGGATTTGAGTTTTGTGTTTTAGTAAGTGAATGATGTTCAATATTGAATCATATATGTTGATATGTTGTTATGGAATCAAAATGGAATTAAGTAGAAGCTCATATGGAGCTTTGAAGAGGTGATTTGGGTTTTAACCCACTTATTAACTCAAAAGAGTTCTTATGGACTAATTGGCAATCTTTTATGATTTAAATGTGTGAAAGGGTATAAAATGGTCTAAATATATTAGATTAATGATTCCATGTATTGGTTGGGGTTAAACTCGGGCAAAGGCTCAAGATTGGTGTTTGGAGCCAAAACCGCACGCCAAGTGTTCGGTGAAATGCCACAATGAGTTCTTAACCATTGTTGGGTTGAATTGAATGATTAAATATAAATTGAATGTCTAAACATAGCCCAAATATGTTATTTATATCAATGGAATTAAATAGAAGCTAGTAGGAACTCATTTGAAGTTTTGAAAGCTTAGTTTGGGTTTTGGTCATTTAGAACTCACTTGGAGTTCGTATGAACTCCATGAAGTAATAGCATGCTATGTTATAGTATAATATGTTTGGAAAGTGTTCAATTGTGTTATTAAAGTGTTTGCATGAGTTGGGAAACACAAAGTATGTGCAAGAACTCAATTTGGTGTTTTAAGTCGAAACCGCACGCCAAGTGTTCGGTGAAATGCCCCAATGAGTTCCTAATCATTGTCGAGATGAATTTAAATGTTTGAATATATTATGAATACCTAATAATAGCCTAAATATGTCAAATATTGCTATGGAATTGATTAGAACTGAAAATGAGCTCAAATGGAGCTTAGTGTTGTCGGTTGGAGCTTTCGGTCATTTTCGGACTCGTTCGGAGTCCGTATGAGCTCCATTGAATCATGGAATGTTATGAAATCATTTTAATATGATTAGAGGTGTCTAAGTGACCTTAATATGCTATTAATATTGTTGGTAAAGTCCCTCCAAAGTTACGAAAACGTTTATGGGAGTTTTGGGGGTTTGGTGTGCATTTTTGACTCAAAAATGAGCTGAGAGCTGTCCAGGAGGTGGGTAGCGGCGCGACTAACTCCTTGGTCGCGCCATGACCATGTTTCTGGCCCAAAAATGGATTTTTCTTGGGTGAGGGTCGATGCTTGGGTCTTATACGTTCGTTGCACCTCTAAATTAGGTGTTTAAAGGGTTTGAGGGCCTTGGATTGAGTCCGGAACTCCTAGGCCTCATATGAACTTAGTACTTTTGGTTTGATAACCCAATACCCTTAGCCCACTCTTAGGGGCTTATCTTGTGTTCGGGGGCTTACGTATATGCGTTATGAATGCTTCTAGGTAATTTGAGTCGAAAGGAGCTTGATAGCAAGTTTTAGCCATTCTCCGGGCTATTGTGGCTTTATTGAAAGGCTTTGGAATCTTCTTAACCAATCACTGTGAGTTCTAGGACTAATGTAGATGAATGATTACATGTTAATTGTTGTTTATGCATTTGTTGATGACATGCTACTTGATCATGCATATTCACATGTTATAGATGGATTCATTGTAGCCTTATTGAACATGTTGTCATGCATCATGAATTGAAGATGAATTGTCATGCTAGTTGATATTGTTGTGGATTGGTTTGTGGTGCATCTCATATAGTATGCTTAACTACTTATTTGTATGGATAACAATGATTGGAAGATGGCAATTCGTGTTGGTTAACCTAGTATGTTGGACTATTCACTTTTGTGATTGATTAATAATAGCTGGGATATATGCATGGTCCTTTAAGTTGTATATTGGGTCGCATTCGTGGAAATCTAATTGATTATGATTTGGCATAAAGGACTATTCAACCGGTAGGCTTATTAGTAATGTTAAACGACCCCGTTGATATGTTAGAACCATTGTTGCGGAATGATTAGTAGAACCACATAGATGGTTTCTTTAATTGGTCTTATGGACCATTATAAACTCTCATGAGTCATATTGAACCCTAAATTGTTGTGGATTGCGTTTTGGACCCCTTTGGATATCCATGAAATATTTCTGGCCCCTTTGGATGCCAGATGCCGACATACTTGCACCGTCGGAAGTCCCGTACTTGCTAGGGACAGTCCCGTACTTGCTAGGGACAGTCCCGTACTTGCTAGGGACAGCCTCGTACTTGCTAGAGGCAATACCACTCCCGACTTTGACAGGGAACCCTAGACGACCATGGGGTATGTGGTATTTGGATTTGAATGGGATTATCTCGTGTGAGGACAGCAACGGGCCGCCTGCGGGCGATGATTTTGACACGTTGGGCTGCAAGCATGAGTTATATCCTAGTGGCGGTGTTGACATCATGTGAGGACGGCAACGGGCCGCCTTCGTGGCGATGATTATGACACGTTGGGCCGCAAGCATGTTTGTTCACACCTTTGAATTGGAGTTATTAGTAGTACGTACTGTGGTAATGTAACGTGCCGATTTGGTAAGGCATCTTTGCAAAAGCGTTACAACGTGCTACCATGACACGCGTTGGAATCCCCACTTTGGCTCGACTATGTCTAGCGGTGTAGTGGATTCCAAGAGTTGAGTTGGTCCTCACCTTGACTCGGCTAGGCCGGGCGGTGACGGTGGAATATGTGACATTGGTAAATATCGTGAATGCTAATAGTCCTTAGTGAGATGAGTCATCTTGTTGAGAATTCGAATAGGTAAATAATTGGTGTGGGACACCGATAGTCCTCAACGAGGATGAGGTGATCCCATTCTATCTTGGCATTGGCCATCCTTGGCCCCTATATCTTTAGTTGATTGAAATTATGTGTTGGATATACATGGTTAGCATGTTAATTGTTATTTATATTAATCCTGGAATTCACTAAACAACTTTTGTTGTTAACCTTTTGCAGGTTTGAGCTATCGAGCGGGAAGAGTATATTCTTCCTCGTTATTCAAAGTGTAGACTCGAGACTAACGGTATGCTTTGGTGATTGTGTTGGGTTTGGGTTAGTCGACCTCTTGGCCTTGACTATTCGTTTGCAGGATCATGACCTGTAACCTTGTAGATTCAATAGTTGTTTATTCGGATGCATCACTTATGATGCATTAATTGTAAAAGTTTTAATTCTACCCTAATTCCGCAAGTATTGATGTATAAATTATTGTTAATTACACTAAAATATGTATTATTGTTGTATGGGTGTTTCACCACACAAAAATAATTATTTAAACATCCAGTAAAATAATTCCACGCAATTATCTTGAAAATGGGATGTTACATATATTATCTGTTTTTAATAATACAATATAATAATTTTTTTTTATTTAATATCAAACAACTAAGTATTTTTTATCTTTAATTTAACTAGCTTTTAATTTTTTTATTTTAATTATATCTTAATTTTATAATAATGTATTAAAATATAAAAGAAATATGTATTTTCTAAATCAACTCATATATTATAATAAAACAAAACAATTAATGTCATATGTCACTTCTACAATACAAGAAAAATTTATTTTTCCACCTCTTTTTCCAAATTTAACACCTTAACTTAATTGCATTAAATTTTGGCTTTATTTTTTAAGGACACAGAAAGTGTGAATGTATGTGAAATTCATATATCATGCGTATAACATTAAATTAAACATAGTGATGAAAAAAAAAATTTAAAAAAAGTTTTTTAAGGTTGGTATCTACGGGTGCACTTGATTTCGTGAGATACTTTTTTGTACCTGACTATATATATATATATATATATATATGTATATATATATATATATATATATATATATATATATATATATATATATATATATATATATATATATATATATATATATATATATATATATATATATATATATATATATATATATATATATATATGTATATAGGGAGAGGTTCTTTTAAAAACCTTAAAGATGGTGAGAACCTAGGAACCTTTTAGAGCCCTTGGATCAAAAGGGTATTTTTGAAATAAAAAATATTATCTTTCTCTCTCCACCTTTTTTTATTATATGCATATCTTTTTCATTTTCTCTCTCTTATTTTTTTTTCATTTTCATGTTATACTTTCTATCATTAGAATTGATTTTAATATTAAAAAAACGTTTTTTATAAAAATATAAATTTTTTTCTATATAAAAAATTATTTAATTGCTAAAAAATTAATGTATTCTATATAGAAATATTAGTCTATATAGAATGTTATATAATTCTATATCTTTTATGTAGATTAACATTACTATTCATAATCTATGTAGAATGTTATGTTTCTTATATATTTTATATATTACCTGTTTATTATACAAATCTATGTCTTTTTTGTAGATTACCATTACTATTCATTGTGTTTTTGGTATATTTTATATCAGTTGCATACCAAGTGTTCGATAAAATGTCTAAATGAAATCTTATTTTTTTTTTGTTTCAATGTGTTTTTGGTATATTTTATCATTTAATCTACGTAGAATATATGATACTTGACATTCTACACGACATTCTACCTAGATTGCATGACATTCTACGTAGATTGCATGTCATTCTACGTAGATTGAATGTCATTCTACGTATATTGAATGTCATTCTACGTAGATTGCATGACATTCTACGTAGATTGTACATAGAATATGTTCGTCGATACTCTACGTAGATTGCATGTCATTCTACGTAGATTGCATTCTACGTAGATTGCATTCTACGTAGATTGCACGTTATTCTACGTAGATTAACAGTTTTATTCTATGTATTTTTGGTATATTTTATATCAGTTGCATACCAAGTGTTTGATAAAATGTCTAACTGAAATCTTCTTTTTTTGTTTCAATGTGTTTTTGATATATTTTATCATGTAATCTATGTAGAATATATGATATTTGACATTTTACACGACATTCTACATAGATTGCATGACATTCTACGTAGATTGCATGACATTCTACGTAGATTGCATGACATTCTACGTAGATTGAATGGCATTCTACGTAGATTAAGTGGCATTCTACGTAGATTGCATGTCATTCTACGTAGATTGCATGACATTCTACGCAGATTGTACATAGAATATGTTCGTCGATACTCTACGTAGATTGCATGTCATTCTACGTAGATTGCATGTCATTCTACGTAGATTGAATGTCATTCTACGTAGATTGCGTGACATTCTATGTAGAGTATCGACGAACATATACAATGTACAATCTACGTACATTGGACAGATTCATTTTCCATATTTTATAATTAAAGTTATTTGTAAGATATTAGATTTATAATGAATGTAATAGTTATTAGATGTTTTACATGATAATCTATGTTGATTACATGACAATCTACGTAGATTACATGATAATCTACATAAAATATAATACTATAGTACTTGTAAAAAAGCACACATAATCTATGTAAAATGTTATGTTTCTTATATATTTAATATATTTTTATGTTTCTTATACATTTCTATATCTTTTTATGTAGATTAACATTACTATTCAATGTGTTTTTGGTATATTTTATCATGTAATAATCTACGTAGAATATATGATAATTGACATTCTACACGACATTATACGTAGATTGCATGCCATTTGACGTATATTGCATACCATTCTACATAGTTTGCATGTTATTCTACGTAGATTGCATGCCATTCTACGTAGATTGAATGTCATTCTACGTAGAATGCATGACATTCTACGTAGATTCTACATATAATATGTTCGTCGATACTCTACATAGAATATGACAGATTCATTTTCATGTTTTATAATAAAGATTATTTGTAAGATATTAGATTTATAATGATTGTAATAGTTATTGGATGTTTTACATGATAATCTACGTAGATTACATGATAATCTACGTAGATTAAATGATAATCTAAATAGAATATAATACAAGACTACTTGTACAAAATCACACATAATCTATGTAGAATGTTATGTTTCTTATATATTTCATATATTTTTATGTTTTTTTTTTGTACATTTCTATATTTTTTTATGTAGACTAACATTATTATTCAATGTCTTTTTTGTATATTTTATATCAGTTGCATACCAAGTGTTTGATAAAATGTCAAAATAAAATCTTTTTTTGTTTAATGTGTTTTTGATATATTTTATCAGGTAATCTACGTAGAATATATGATATTTGACATTCTACACGACATTCTACGTAGATTGCATGTCATTCTACGTAGAATGCATGACTAACTACGTAGATTGTACATAGAATATGTTCGTTAACATATTCTATACAGAATAAAAATATTCTATATAAACATATAATATTTCTATATAAAATACGTTATTTTTTTAGCAATTAAATAATTTTCTATATAGAAAAAATAATTTTTTTTATAAAAAACGTTTTTTTACTCTAAAAATCAATTGTAATGAAAGAAAAATAAAATGAAAATTAAAAAAAATAAGAGAGAGAAAGAGAAAAATCAATTTTTTTAGCAATTAAATATCTTTTTTTAATTAATATATTATTGAATTAAATTAGGAAATGATATTTTTTTTATTTTTCTAATTTTTTTTGTTGGAATTGAAGATGGTAATTTAGGTATTCAATTTTTTTGTAAATGATAAAATAAATTTAAAATAGTCATTTGGATATATTCGTGAGATTTAAAGATTTAGAATGATATATATGTAATAATGAATTTTGCAAGGATATATGCATAATATTGAAAGTTTACAAGAACATATATGAAATTCTCCCTTTAAAAAAATCACATTGCTAAAATACGCAAGAAATTTTCGTTACCACATTTACGTGACGTGACGGCTAATAATTAAGTTACCAAATCTTATTGTGTTTCTTCCCAAGGGTAGATTTAGTAACGTAAATGTAATTTACTTTACGTTACTTTTTACATTTTGGAACGTAATACATTAAACAATTATTAAAAAAATACAAGTCACGTAAATAGTGGTCGTCACGTTAATGTGGTGACGTAAATGGTGGGTAATTTTTGTTAATTGGGTTTTTTGGATAAACTTTGAGAATGGGCACTTTGGTTATTTTTGTAATTATGCCCTTTATTCTTTGAGACATTTTATCGAACACGTGCGTAGATATATTTTATTAACAACAAACGTTGTAGATATTCATGTGAATCCTTAATCCAAAAATAAAGTGTTACTTTCCATAATCTCGAAGTAATTTCGAGGTATTATCTGGTTAAAGAAATTGAAAGAAGAAAAAGAAACCGTGAAAAAAATAATCATAAGAACAATGATTTTTATCGATAGGAAAGCATTCATAGATCTGTAGATTGTTGATTTTAATCGAAATCGAATAAATGGAATAATCATTCATCGAAATCGGTTTTAAAAAAGCACAGTTGAATAAAAAAAGTTGCACAACGTGATGGTGGAAAGAAAATGAATTTGAAAAATAAAAGAAAATGAAGAAAAATTGAATGACATAGAAAACTGTTTACATTATCGACGAAAATGTCATTCATTTTATAGTTTAGAGATCAGATTGGTCACTAGGCTAAAAATCATCAACGGATGAAATCATAGAAATCCCTTTTCACATTTTTACAAAAATCTCAACTAAAATTGATATAAAACCGTAGATACAATATTCAGTGTTGAATATTAAAAATTTTTAGAGTTGAATTTGATGTTAAGTATTCAATGTCGAATATTTAATAGTGATTATTCAATGTTGAATTTTTAATTTCTTTAGAATATATAACATCATCAATTATGTTTTGAATATGATAAAATTATTATTTTCATCAAATAAATTAATAATTCTTTTATTATTGAATTTTAAAAGTTAGTTTTGTAATTCTGTACCAAATTCTCTTATTTTAAATATAAAAATTTGTCCTGCAATTCTGTACCAAATTTAGGTTTTGTGTTGATCTTGATATAGAGTTTTAGGAAATACCACTTTTTTCAAAAGATATCGAAAGTGCTTACCGATTAACCCTTAAAATGCACAATTATAATAAAATTCATAAACTTTTAGAAAAAAAATACATAAGTTTAATGTCCAAAAATATATGCACTTTCTGTATCTTTTAATATGAAAAAATCACACATTTCATGTCAAAAAAATTTATGCATTTAAGGGTTAATACGGTAAGAATATGTCTTATTGAAACTTATGTGTGTGTTGTGTAAGAATTACTTGAGAAATGAATACCATATCTTTCTATTAAGTCTTTATTAGAGTCTTATGTATTTCCTTATATTAGATGGTTTGCATATATATTAGTATTTCCTTATATTAGAGGGTTTCCATATATTAGATGGTTTCCATATATTAGAGGAATTAGAGTGTAAATGTATCTCTTATATAAACCATTGTAATCAGTATTTTATTTATCATAAATCACAACGACAATTACAAATTACTAAGTTTATCTTGGTATCAGAGCCTCGGATTCCTAACCCTAGCAGCCACCGTGACAACCGCCTGCTATAGCAGCCACCCTTCGAAGCCTCTCCTTTGCTCCACTACACACCCCCCCCTTGCTGTCCCACCTTGCTGCCGACCACCAGCCAGCCACCAATCGCCACCAACAGCTCCATCCCCCTCTAAAAAAAAATAAAAACATTACCTGCCGCCAACCCCTAAAACCCCTCACATCCTACTGCCGCCAGCCCCTAACAATCCTAAAATCCCTAAAACCTTACTGCCGCCACCACCTAAAACGCTTTTGCCGCCCACCCATTGCCACCCCATTAGCAACCGTCACCCACAACCCTCTGTCTCGCTGCTGTTCCCCAACAAACAGCAGCCAACCACCCATTGCCACCCTCAAATTACCTCGTTCCCATGGCCTCTATTGCCCCGTTCACTCTAGCGAAGAAAACTAGCCATAATTCTCACAAGTTTGGCTTTACCCTCTCTCCAACCAACTATGGCTACTGGAAAACAATGCTCCATCCGTTTCTTCTCACTAACAATTTGTTTGGCTATGTTGATGGCACTATACCTTGCCCTCCGATGACCATAGCTTCCTCATCCTCATCCGACAAAGACGGTACCCCAGTACCCCCACCCCAGTTGAACCCTAGTTACACCGCCTGGGTTTCCAATGACGCTCACGTTCGCATGCTCATTATTTCTACCATCTCTGAGACATCTTTCCAGCATGTTCAAGGCCCCACTTCTCACGATTTGTGGTTGTCTCTCGAACGTGCCTATGCCCCTCACACCTCCTCTAGGGAATACACCCTCAAAACCCAGCTTCTCAAACTACAGATGAAACTTGACGAAACACTGCCGCTTAGTTGACTCGCGCCCAGGAATACTCCATTGCCTTAGCCAATATTGGTGAACCACCTAAGGAGAAAGACTTAGTCATGTTGGTTATATCAGGTGTTCGAGAAGAATACAACGAGTTAAAATCCACTCTTATCGGCCTTCAGTTTCCTGTTGCCTTTTCAGAACTTCACGATTTACTCTCCGGTCACGACTACATGATCAAGAAGTCTACACCAGATGTTTCCCCAACTTTAACGTCATTTTATTAATTAAATAAAATAGATAAAAAGTGTAAGTCTATTTTATGGATAAGTATTAAATACAATAAATAAATAGTATAACCATTTTCATTTAATAAGAAACTAATTAATTAGTTTAAAAAAATTCAAATCAAAATCAAAATTAAAGATATTGAAAAAAAAAACTGATAGCATCTCCTTTTATCACCTCATCAGCTGTTCCAAACTAGGGAAAATGGCGTCAAATAGTTGTGTACTTTTGAGTTTGTACTCATTTATGTAGTGTACTTTTTTTTTGTGCACATTTGGTAGTCAAACTTTAAAAAATGTTTCAATTAGGTAGTTGGGTGACTTGGAAACCGGCACCAACCGGTCATCATGCTTACGTGGACGGTTTTTTCAAGAAAAATGGCATCAAATAGCTATGAACTTTTAAGTTTGTACACATTTATGTTGTGTCATTTTCTTTTGTGCACATTTAGTAGTCAAACTTTTAAAAGTGTTTCATTAAGTAGTTGTGTTACCTAAAAATCGATACCAACCGGTTATGATACTTATGTGGACATATTTTATGACAGAGAAGAATGAGGGAATTTCATATATATCCTTGTCAACTTTTAATATTACGCATATATCCTTGCAAAATTTCTTATTACATATATATCTTTCTAAATCTTTAAATCTCACGTATATATCCAAATAACTATTTTAAACTTATTTTATCATTTAAATTTTTTTTTGAATATCTAAACTACCATCTTAAATTCGAACAAAACTAAATTTGAAAAATAAAGAAATATCGTTTTCTAATTTAATTCAATAATAAATTAATTAAAAAATGATATTTAATATTTTTTAAATGATGTAATTAAATTTAAAATAGTCATTTGAATATATATGAAAGATTTAAAGGTTTAAAAGGATATATATGTAATAAGAATGTTTGTAAGGATATATACGTAATATTGGAAATTTACAATGATATATATGAAATTCTCCCTAGAATTAATGACTCTTAAACATGATGCTTATCAAATTCAAAACATATCATTTTTACTTGATAGATATCATGTTTAGGAGTTGAAAATTAATGCTCTATTATATTGTTATAATATGAAAGCATATTTTATCAATTTGATACATATTTTGTTTATGAATCTTTTTATAGTTTTATAGAAAAAATAAACCATCTTAGTTTTTTTTTAATTCCAAATTATAAAAGATATGTCCACATAAGCAAAGTAACCGGTTAGTATCGATTTTTAGGTAACTCAACTACTTAATTGAAACACTTTTAAAAGTTTGACTACTAAATGTGCACAAAGGAAAAGTACACAACATAAATGTGTACAAACTTAAAAGTTCATAGCTATTTGATGTCATTTTTCTTGAAAAAACCATCCACATAAGCATAGTGACCGGTTGGTGCCGGTTTCCAAGTCACCCAACTACCTAATTGAAACATTTTTGAAAGTTTGACTACCAAATGTGCACAAAAAAAAGTACACTACATAAATGAGTACAAACTCAAAAGTACACAACTATTTGACGTCATTTTCTCTCCAAACTATCATGTCTAATACGGTAAGAATATGTCTTATTGAAACTTATGTGTGTGTAAGGATTACTTGAGTAATGAATACCATATATTTCTATTA